>WEDG01002837.1:0-91008 GCA_017591395.1 Schistocephalus solidus | reverse complement strand
CCTGTTCAGAAAATCGGGTCTCACTGAGATCAGCAATGTCCATTATTGTTGCGCGCCAGTTCCCAAACGTCTAGCGCCATCCTCCGTTCCGGCCGGTTGCTCCTACGATTGTCTAAAAGGGAACGCACATTCCTGGCTGCAAGTGGGACTGGACTCGCACGAGCAGCCTGGAGGGTATGGCGACGGGGATGGTGACGTGGGGTATTGTTGTTTGTTTGATTTTTACGACCGCGTATTTTGCGATCTGCGAGCCACTGCTGGCTGCAGAAGACGTGATAACCAGCATTTGTTAAGGGCACCATTGCTAGCCCCTTCCTCCGTGAGAAGGCAAGCAGTGCTGTCCCTAAAAAAGGTTTGCTCGGACATCCCAGACGGCTGCCGAACTCCACTATGGGTCACAGTTTTTTTAAGTGGGAGTTAGACTGGGCCCTCTACGGGGTTGATGTCACCCCCACCTTTGGACTTTTTAAGAAGGGGGAGGTGGGAGGTTCAGGAGTCAGACAAACCGGGTGTAAAGGCACACAAAACACCGGAGACCCTCATCTGGTTCAGCCCGCCAAGCATGACGGTTGCCCGGTGTGTAGCCGAATGGAAGAACCCAACTTCGATGAGCCACAGGTGGAGGTTCGGTACAAGTGAGATGCGGCCACAGGAGCATTCACCACCTGTAAGGGACAAATGGAGCGACCAAATGCTATCTGTGTGGTGCATACCCAAACTAGTACACCTGCACCCCAACGATGAGGCATAACGTATAAGCAAAGGACAGAAAAAAATATCGCGAAGTTTAAACAAGGGTTTTGTTATCTAAATTAAAGGCTTCCTTTGCGGTCATCGAAATACTAAAACTTTGCAAATCGAACTTTATAAAAGCGATAAACTTCTTGCTTGCAGCTTGTTCTATCTGTTTTATGTGGAAGAAAATCCAATTATTTTCAAGCATAAGAAAACTCCCGATTACAAGATTTCCGCTAAAAAAAATAATTTGCAAAGTTGTAGCCTGATACAAAATTGCTTCGAGCATATAAGGCATGCTAACACGAGGTTTGCCTTATAGGGCTAGGCAACTGCTTTTGGCGCTTGAAGTCTGCTTATATTGAACGACAACACTTTCTTCTTATATTTCCTGGGACCCAATGCGGCATTATAATTAAAATACAAAATTTATCTCAATGCTTAATGCGTTAGACTGGAGAGCGTTATAGACAGAAAAGATATTCCACTCTTGACACATTCCAAACAATACAACATATACTTATAATGTTGAAGAAGTATCCTTAAACCACTGCTAGACCCATTAGAGTAATACAATTGTGGTGGTGCTTTGAACTTCGGCATTCAGCCTTCCTCACTGAAGGAAAGAATGGGTTGGCTGTCAAGATCGGTTGCTGCGAATCGTCACGCCGAGAGTGGCCGGCTGGGTCAGGCATGATCGTGGTCGTGGCATGAACAAGTTAGCAAATTCTGAAACACAGACATCAACCACGCTAGAGCAGGTAAGACGGAAAATTCTCTTTGTATGATCAACGCACCAGTGTTGGTTTTCTGCTAAAAAGTCGGTTGCAGAGTTTGCGCATCAGCGTGAAGGTTTTCATGACATAGCATGCTGATTCGTGTGCGTAATGCGATTGCGCGAAGCCAAGCCTTCCAATGCGACCCCACCTCTACACGACCTTCCTTTAGCTGATGAAAGTCTTCGTCGTGGTGAATCGTGAAAAATTGTGGAACATCGCGCAGAAAATCAGCTATCGTGAGCGATTCACTCACATGGCGCGTCAACTCCATGATGGCATGATGATGTTCGTCATGAAAGACGGAGCTGTCTCATTGGCCTTCGCAGTGACCAACGGAGTAAAGTAGGGCTAAGTCCTTGTGCCCCACCTCTTATATGTCATGTTCTCCGCCATGCTAATTGACGCATACCGATACCAACACATCCGGATGCGCATCACATACCGGATGGTCAGCCAACTCCTAAATCAACGGCAGTTGCATACCCAGTCGCGTCTATGCACGGTCGTTTTCCATAAACTTCTTCTTGTTGACGACTGTGTACACAAGGCAACGAGAGACGGGTAATGCCTAACGTACCTAATAAACCCTGCTGTCACCGTAAACCAAAAGGCCACCTTATGCATTACTGAAGCGGAGAAAGGCGGTAAGATAGGATCAAACTCCAATGTACAATTGATTCTGAAGTCTAGCTATAACCGAGAAGATATGAAGGTAAAACGGAGGAGGTCAACGGTCTAACAGATGACTGACGAACTAATAATACTGTGAGAGAATACGTTTTGTAAACATGTGTGTTGAAATTACCATAAGTAGTTACTATATTTTTTTCAGTAGGCCTTTTGTAGTGAGGAGGGGAATATCCGAGCCCAAGGTTATTTTTTTAAAAAAGATAAACACGCAGTCATTGGGACGGTTTGAGTATTGGTCTGAGCTCATGGTCTGGTACAGGAGGCCATCCTAAGAAACTGCGAGCATGCAAAAACTAAAATGCAGTTTTTATAGTCTAAGAGAGAATTGGTACGTTGAGGGTGGATGGGAAAGGGGGAGTTGTTTGTAATAGGGCCGAGTCCACGCGGTGTCTCGGCGTCTCGACGGTGTACATAGCGGCCTGGTAACTGGGCCGCTTCTGTTGGCCGTGCGAACGAAGCCCATGACAATAAGGAGTATTTCAACGTGTCTGTTGATGGAGTTGGTGTCAAGTTCTCAGGCAGTTCCGCCATTTTTTTGACTGGCTCACGCTATGTACTATGAGCTCACGATGATAAATAAGTGACCATACTCCATAGTGTGGGTCGTTATCTGAGACAACGGGTCACCTACATGCATTGCTAGTTTGCACTCCATTATTTGCGAGCTTGGTCGTCGTATTGTCCGCCCTGTATAGGGGCGAGAACGGTCACGACATGGTATATGATAAGTGACACCAGGTGGCTCACCTATATCCAATTGGGTATGCATGGTTAATGTCAGACGAAGGGTGATACCCACACCGAACTCTGCATCAAAATTTTACCTTTCGTTCACTACGTTCTTTATTTTACGGTATAGAGTGCCAGAGTTTCAGTGGCTCACCATCGTCTATTCCTTGTGGACACGTATGGAATCAACGGCAGCCAAAGCTCTTCGGTTATCCTTTCCTTGTCAGTTGAACCCAGAGCTGTTGTAGTTCTCGTAGTTTTCCCTCAGGTTCAATGCAATATGTTTTTGTCTCGTTTGAATTGTACTTTAACACAGCCGCGTTAATGCGCCAGTAGGTGGTTGCAATAATAGCTGAAAACATGGGTAGTGTTGGACGCCTTTCCATACGCCGTAGTGCTTAGTACTCCATTGGCTCTGGTTTTGAGGAGTACGTTAGGGAAATGCCCGTGTTTGGCAAGCTCTTCTTCCTTGTGATTGGAATATCGTGTACCATGTCGGAAAACAGGTCTTGGAAGCCTGCTTGTCTCCTCCTTTCATTTATAGCGAACCTGTTGTGCACTGATCGGCGGAAAAATCAAGTTCGTACTGACTAAAGTCAACGACTTCCGGCTTATGTAGGACCGGTTCTGCAACTAAATTGAATTTTGGGGTTTACATCAGCGTCACATTGATCTGCTCATATTTTTCAACATTGAAGATAAAAGAGGTTAATTGGCAGAGGCAAAGCGTTGCACTAGATGATCAGTTTTTAGAGAAACCTTTTCTTCGTAATTTTTTCAAGGCATTTGTGAAGTGTCGCGTGAGAGGTCTGGTGGGATAGCTGCAAACAATGAAACAACGTCAAAGGATGCACGATTTGATAAGAACCAACAGCTTTTCCCAACTGTTGGCAATCGATTTGACGGCCTAATTGATATATGTTTTTCGAGCCCCTTGGAGAACTTTTTTACTTTTCATGGCCTCAATTTGAATAGATTGAAAAATAGGGCTGCACGTCAAGTCAACTATTGGGCGAAGGGAGATCGTTGGGTTTGCAGAGTAAAGGTTCATAAAAGTAAACTGGATTGTTCCCATGTTAGTTGGTTTTATTTATTGCCATCATCTAGCAATATCACGTTGGTTTATTTGAGTCGGTTTAGGACTCCGGTGAACTAACTGGTCATGAATTAAGTCAATGAGGAAGACAGGAATTTGTAGGACTTTTGGTCATCAAAGTGGGCTCCAGCAATACTGATCATCCTGATCTATGCTTTTCCTTCGTCGGCTGGTAATAAAGCATTCTCTGCGACAGTCAGTTTACGAGGGAAGAATCGAATATCAAAAAGTTGGCTTCTGTTATCTACTTCGTCAAACCTATGACCAATGTAAAACGTAAAAAACGGTTTATAGAAAGGTGATTGTTACATATTCAGAGTTGTTGAAAATTTCGCCAACTAAAGTGCATCCTGCATAATATCTTAAACCCGCTCATTGTTTCTACTGCACCGGAAAACTTGTTTTCAGTGCAAAGTTTCTTGCTGCAGTGAATGCTGTCCAAACTGTCTGGGCATCAGCCAACTCTGCACGAGAATGTAACTTTGAAGGTCATTTACGCAGGGCCATATAATCTTTGTTCTGATTGGCCAACCCTCAGCCTATGACATTCCTGCCTTGCCATTTCACTCATCACTTGTGCTCTTTTTTCCGTTCTCAGTACGCAGCCTGTTTGCAGCCAGTCTTTTGCTTTGGAAAAATTACTTGCTATGATATTTTTTGCAGTTTTCAGCTCCCAACACGTCTATTTTTCCTTTTTTTTATAAAAACCATTAAAAGTCGTTTATCTACCTTTCGCAACTCACCAACATGACCTCCCCTGGGTCAGTTTGGCAGTTACCATTAAAACGAGTTGTGCTAGGTTTCTATGCCTGATATAATGTATTCTTCCTAGGCGATAAAGTACCAGTCGTTGTGTTTTATCTTTCGCTGTTTTCTTATCGCATTTACTAACGTGCCCTGGGAGGCTTGTTTCACTGCAATATTTCTTGCCTTGAGTTTGTTTACAACTTTTGAGCGACGCACGTCTCTACTCCGTGTAGAAACAGCATGTATGCTATCTCATGAAATATGAACCCAAATTTACTTTTTGAACGCATTATCTAATTAACATTGTTAAATTGATTATTGTATAGCCTACATTCAAGATATTTTAGTCGAGGAAGAATATCATTTTCGAAGCATCTTACTTCCGACCGTCTGAAAAAAGGCATAAACCTTAAAAACTTCTTATTATATATTTTGCACAATTTATTTATGTTTCCTATATTAAAATATATTTTAAAGATTTTTTACTAAATATATTGTCTTTTGCACGCAGTTGTTAGCAAAATACATCGCTTATTAATTTTATTCTCAAAGAAGGCTTTCTTTTGAACACCTACCGGCCTGTAAACTTGCATTCCAGTTTTGCAAAAAACATTCAATTAACATTCTGTCTAAGAAACATCCCATATTTCTTTATATTAGGAGGAATCGGTCAAACAGTGAGTCTAAATTTATGTGTTCGATGAGGGTCATGTATTATTCTTTATAAACAACATTTTATAATTGACGGTTACGATCTATCATGCAGGAATATTTCAAGGTCTTAAACAATTCTTTCTTGGAAAATATGTAAAACCACATGATGACACTTTCTAATAAAAAAAAATTTAAAAAGACCAAACTTGTCAACAACTTGGTACGAGAAAGGATAATTTTGTCGCTGTTTACTTGTAGACCTATTTGAAGGTATAAAGAGCTTCGCAATAAATTACGGTCCGAATAAGCTCGTTTAAAAGATAGCATCCTCAAGCGACAAAAATGTCTTGCAATTTACCTTAATGATAATCAGTAACCCAACACATTTTTAGTAATAATTTAAAATTGAAAGCACGTTTACAATTTTGGTTTACATTTTGTGAGATAGGAACTATTTTGTGATAAAGCAAATGAAAGTAACGTTTTTTTTTACCAACATGACTTGACAATTAGAAATCGTGGCTGGATTGTGATGCTTGTCGGCAGGGTAATAGAAGAAATCCAGGATTTTTGCTAAGCCTTTTCCACCACTACAAAACTGACTAGGAAGCTGAGCCAGTCATGCTTGTGAGAACAGCTATGACCTGCACATCTTTGTGACATCGTGAGTGCTCACATCAGCCGAACCTGGCGGCCATAGTCCATGCAGTCTCTAAATGTTCTCCCTCGGTTCAAACCGCAGCGAACCGAGGATGATCTGGGTATATATTTCTGCCTTTGATAACAGACGGCGCATTGCAATCAACAAGGAAGTCTCTGGCTGCATTTTCCGCACTTCATTGATGATCCATGTGACCTCCGCGATGCCTCGCCCACATTCGACACCCACCCCCGAGGGCGGAAGTTTTATCTTCTTAAAATCAGAGGGAGTTTGTTTTCACTGTCTGCTCTTTTTCAACTATGCTAAACTCCGTTGGTTCATATCAATTGGCCTCGACAACAAACCGAGGTAGTATTTTTTAATACCACAACACGCATTTAAAAGGGGAGTGCAATGGTAGCTCACCTTAATCTCCTGAAAATAAACTGAAACTGATAATGACCGAGCAACTGTGGTTTTGACTATAATATTGCGCAGAATAGAACCGACAGTAATGTCCTATTCCCACTATAGAACACTAAACACTGGATAAACTAGTATTATGAGCGGAAGACGCTCAATGGATTACAGAAAACAGGGCACTTTAGAGGAAACCTGACTCAACTTGCTTGAGTGGGGATTAGAAAGCAGGCCCAAAAGAATTCTTACTAGGGCTGACAATCGCGTGAGCCGTAAACTTTTTGAGCAATGGTTATCTGGCCCTCAGTCAATTAGCAGGTGCAATGATCCTCCACCTCCATATGCTGTGTAGCCATTTTGCCTGAGCAAAACTGCTAGCGACGTGGTGATGATTCCGAAAACCTGTAGCTCCGGTGAGAGGGAGCCAGGCAAGAAACTGGATTGTTGCCATGTTTGTTGTTTTTTTTACCATCCTCTAGCGATATCACGTTGGATTGTTTGAGTCCCTTTAGGAGACCGGTTAACAAACTGGTCATGCATTTAAGTCAATAAGGAAGACAGGAATTCGTAGGACTTTTGGTCATCAAACTTGGCTCGAGCATTACTGATCGTCTCTGACCTATGCTTTTCCTTCGTCGGCTGGTAATATGGCATTCTTTACGACAGTCAGTTCACAAGGAAAGAATCGAATACCAAAAAGATTTCTTCTGTTGTCTACTTTGTCACACCTAGGACCAATGTAAAACGTAGCAAAAACGTTTATAGGAAGGTAATTGATACATTTTTAGATTTGGTGTAAATTTTGCCAAATAAAGTGCATCCTGCGTTATATCTTAAAACCATGCATTGTTTCTACTGCACCGGAATACTTCTTTTTAGTGCAAGGTTTCTTGCTGTAGTGACTGTTGTCCAAACTGTTTGCACGAGTAAAATTGAAATACCAGGTCAATTTTTTAATTGCAAGTTTTACCTTAAAGTTGAGATAGTATATGGTAGATCAAAGCTGCTCAAAAAAATGGAATTCTGGCTACCATTTTTTTAAGTTTCAACTTCACATTGTATTAAGGAGCAAGAAAACATGATTAGCAATGCAAACCTAAATAGGTAGGCGAGTTATCGAAAGAGCGATCCAGACATGGCTGAACTAATCAGAGTTGCTGGTAACACATTTGATCCCAGCAAAATCTACGCGCAGGATTTTGAATCCAGAAAACTTAAAAACACGATTGAAAACCAACTGCGTAATGCACGTTTCGAATCTGTATGGAACAGTTAAGCTCTTTTATTAAATAGAATAACGGTAACGTGCTAATGAAACATTAAAAATTGAGAATTAAATCCTTACGAGAGCCACTAGGAGGAAACCGAAACCGGAAGAAACACTAATGACCCAATCCAGTTTAGCGAGAAAACTAATGTGTCTAGCTGTCACTGAGTAGAGTTTGTATCAGTGGGAAGATAATAACTATCCAACAAACGACGTCGAACTCCTACAGAGTCCTGGATGCGTTGTCTGACACATTTTTGCATACTTTATAGAGTGCTGATGGCCCTCCTCCATTTGTTTCCCGTGGAGGCGTACCGAGGCAGTGTCTGATACAATACTAAGGGGTATCAATTCATTGTTAGTTAAGCGCATTTCATACCGAAAAACTTAACTTTGCGAATCTGAATTCCTTGTCAGTTGTCTTGGGTATCGTGTTTGTCCTTTGGGTTCACCGAAATGCATTTTTACTCCTTTGAAGTGCCTTCTAACGCAGCCGCGTTTATGTGCCATTAAGTGTTTGCTATGGTAGCTGAGAACCAAATATATGATTGTCACCTTTCCATACACCGTGGGGCTGAGTTTACCATGCGCACTGCATGCGACGAGGACGTCAAGTAAAAGTCAGTTCTAGGCATTTTCTGGTTCAGATAACTGAATTTCTGTTTTACTTGAATAAATTTGATTAAGATCAAGGCAAATAAATACACAGAATTTAATGACTTCATCAAATTTCGTGACATCCTGTTCAACTGCGCGTGAATATTGCTTATGAAGACGACAAGATATACTGGCAATTTACAGGTATGCAAGCTGACGCTTAAATACATCAATGAACTCTTGGTCTGATATGCGCCTGTATACGGTAGAGTGGAAGGGGAGATGTTCTTAAGCAAGCCAGTTCAGATTACAATGAAAACCTGTCAAATGTTATTAAAATCTGCTTCCTTTTGGGCCAGCAGTTTTTATTAGTGTGGGCTTGGGAAAAAAAAGGATGGCTGGCGGAATAAAATTACGTCCGTCGTCGATCCTTACCACTGCAATGCGAGGTTGAACAAATGATACAGCTGCCGACAGATTTATGGTTTTCTTCTGCATATTGCATCGGCCTCTGTAAAGCGCAGGATGCGCCCAGTCATCGCGTGACATACGATCATGGATTTGGCCTGTGAGGATGGCGTGTATTTTAAGGACTATTGGTTATCGAGGAGAGCCTGTGCCATTCCGTTGTAGTCGACGTGATTCCTCATAATGGTAGCTCTCCGGCTGTCAACTGGTAGTATGGTCTTATCCCCGACATTCAGTTTGCAAGATAAGAAGTGAAAGCCAAACACTGGCCTTTCCTTTGACGTCATCCTCATGCGCTTGACTAATGGAGAACTACGCACCACGGTGTATATAAAGGCCATTCACACTAATCAGGCCTTCTGATACCAAAGCAACCACCTAATTGTGCATAAACAAGGCTTTGTAAGAACACTGTTCGGTAGAGTACAAACACAGGAAAGTTAACCTGAGGGGCAGGCACGTAAAGTACGGCAACTCCAGGGCCATCTGACGAGAATGAATACCAAAAAGAATGATCACTGCAAGAAAACAAATTGCCTCCTCCAACTCCTCCTCCCGCGTCATACATGACTGTTTTATAAAATACATCTCTGAAATTACGCCGTCGCTAACAACCCATGATCTCACATTATTTGGTCACCTTATCGGGTTTCATTTTGATCTGAAAATCATTGTATTACCTGAGACTGTCATCGTCTTCATTCGCCTGGGTATTGAAAGCAGGCACAGACTTTTATCAGTTCAGTGTACACTCGTCTAGGGGTTGGTTGACACCAAACTTGCTGTAGTATAGTAACAAGAAAGACGACCTTCGGATTATTGTTGCAGCCCTCTACTCAAACCTTTAACGTCTTCCATTTAGTGAGAAAATCGTATAACACTATCCCTGCGTATTACACCATGCACAACTCTACAACTGCACATTTTGATTTGATCAGAGACAGGGCTGGTAATGTACTTAAATTAACTCACCTTGAGCATCCGTCTATGAGTGTGTGTCAGCAACAGTTGGAGTAGAGCAGAACACACCTTTCTGGGCAATTTTGAATTTAAAATATTTAACTTTAGGCAGGCTGCCATCGGTCGTGATGTTGATAGAGATCAGACAGCCGGGTCTACACGGTTCCTTACACCATACGATCTTAGCTGTACCTTAGGAAACGACAACGTGAGAGAAAATTATAGTTAAAGACCTTGGGTCATCATGGGCAGTTATAATCGGTATGTGTCCTTGTAATTTCCGTCACGTACCAATTTTCAGTAGGAAGATAACTCAAAAATATAATTTCTTGACTATGTCTGAGAATCATCGGACCCACTGAAACAGCCGGGTCGAGAATCCTTACATTTCAAACTGATTTCTATTGTAGCAAAATAATTTTTAACAGATAACGGGCGTATCCGAAGAAAAACGTAAAGCCGTACTCTTCTATTCTGGACGAGATATTTCGGAGGTTGACCACAAACTAGCTGCAGTACAGTTTCAAGCAAGACGATCTTCGGACTATTGTTGCAGCTGCTACTCAAACCTTTAACGTCTTCCATCTAGAAAGAAAAAAGTTAAGCCGTACTCTGCTATTCTGGACGAGTTATTTCGGAGGCACATTGTGCATTTATAGCCTGAATAGCATCTCTCATCAACATCACTCACGCCCGCTAAATCATGCGTCTTCGCCTTTAAAGCACCACGTTTGCGCATTTGGCAACCACTGCGAACGTCGTGGAGCCAATCTATATTTCTCACTTCACTGATTGGACGCAGTTGGACGAAGTCTCGGGTAATGCACTTCGGTTGATGCTTGCCTAGTGAAAGAACCTGCCGCAACTGCCCATTGCACTACGCTTATTGCCCCACATCGAGTAGGTAACAGGACCATCGACAGTATTAAAGCAACATAATGACCCAGCAAGGATGCAAATATTTCCAATTTAAACTAATTTCTGTATGAAATGTATGGTCAGATTATATATTCAGCAAAAACATTTTTTTGATAAAAGTCTTCAAATGAGGAAAGCAAGAGAGAATAAACTGTACACCACTAGAAAATACAATTTTTAAAGTTAATTGGCCAGCACTGTGAACAGCAAAAGCATCAACGTCAGACCCGGTTCTAAAAGCGAAAAAAAATTTTCGAAAAAATTTAATTTAGCTTTAAGTATAATAAAATGCTCAGGGACTAATAGTATTTGTTTCCACTGTTTATGTAAATACCTTATTTTTAGAAGGCACTAGAAAATGTGTTTG
The DNA here is from genome assembly GCA_017591395.1 of Schistocephalus solidus. NCBI lineage: Eukaryota > Metazoa > Platyhelminthes > Cestoda > Diphyllobothriidea > Diphyllobothriidae > Schistocephalus > Schistocephalus solidus. The sequence continues at coordinate 79,941 of WEDG01002837.1, read as the reverse complement.
CTGCAATTATAGACTACCTGTAAGACGTCTGCCAAAAGAAGTTGAAGTCTCAGTTATTATTTCTTGTTGTTCCTCATCCACTGATGTTGGGTTCGTATCAGGCTCAAATTTTCCCAATCTCATAACTGAAAAAAGATTTTTTTATATCAAAATGCAATTCAATATTTGCTTTAATCAATAAAAACTATTCATATATTACGAAATAATTGCCTTTTATGGCTGTCGATTAAAGTATAAAAGAAAGTAAACCGAAATGTAATCAGTCAGTAATAAACAGCGATGCAAACCTTAGTAGCAAAGTTGGTTTTTGCTCAATTAAGTGAATTATATATATTTGCGTGTTCTTTCCTTACCTATACTGTAATCCTTACCACCCTAAATAATTAGCGCAGGGTCATCCGCATTGCGCAGGTATCCTGTTCGCGTGTCTTAACAAGCAGTTGCTTCTTTCAAATCGCTTCTGAATAAAAAAACACGAACATATTGGCGAATCGAAAGACCTGCTCCAACTTACTCGGAGCAGTGTATATGCTTTGTTAGTTTATAAAGTTGCAGAGCTAGTTTGGTGTGCCAATTTCATCGACCAGACCTTCCATTAATACCAGACAGAACAGCGTGGTTGGATAAAGAATGAGTCTGGAAATTGCTCATAAGAAGCGACTTAAGTGACGGAGGCATACGTGGATGCAGGGGATCCAGTTAGTTGATGTCAGTATCAGAGGTAATTTTACCAAAAAAATCACCGTGTCTTTGACAGAAAGGCATTTTAAAGATATAGCATCACTGATTTTCCATATCAAATACCTGATCTTCTTCTTATAGGTTTGTTTATAAGAAGCATTTCTGCAGCTAAAGATTTAAAAAAAAACTCAAAGTAAAATTAAAATTAAAGATGCGAAAATATTTGCTGTTTCGTAACAAAATAAATTCTTAATTTAGAAACTGTGATCTTAACGTGCATGCAATTATGGGGTAGCCAAATGACTTTCGATAATTCAGCTGCTCTGCCATTTACAGACATAGTTTCCTGCTGGTTTCATCCAGCAGATCTTTCATCCAAACCAGTTCGTTATCTGTTTGAGCGCTCGAATACATTTACGAGCTTTGTTCATAATCTCTAGTCTATGCAGAACTGTTGTTTGATAAAGAATGAGTTTGGATTTGGCTCATGAGAAGCCTACATAGGTTAATGAACTGCTGTAGGTGTTCGAGTATGCACGGGATCCAGTTGGTTGATGCCAGTGTCAGAAGCACCTAGACCAAGCAATCAACGTCTCTGTTACCGAAAGTATTCTAAATATATTGCGAAAATGCTTTCCTTTATTGCATACCTGATTGTTTTTCCGTTGGTTCCTTTATCGCCTGGTCTCCTGGAGCTTAGTATTTTAGAAAAAATGAATAAAGTATAAATATTTCAATCAGTGATGCGAAAATATTTGCTTTTTTAACTTAATAAATTTCATATATTAGTAACTGAGCTGTCGTCATGCATGGAAACATGGGGCCAAACAAATACGCTTTAGATTATTCAGCTGCCCTGCCAGTTACAGGCATATGTTTGCATGCCGTACAAACCAGTTCCTTGTTGACCTTGTTTCCTCTCTTCTTGACCTTGACCTAGGCTAGGCATAACTGTGGTTTGAAAAGGAATGAGTATGGATACGGCTAATGGGGAGCCTTCTTTGGTTAAATTAACTGCCGGAGGCGGACGAAGATGCAGGGGATCCAGTTGGTTGATGTCAGCGTCAGAGGCAATTAGACCGTGCAATCAACCTGTCTGTTACTGAAATACATGCTTAAGGTATAACTGGTTTTCTATAGCACATACCTGATTCGGTTTTCTTTGTTCCCTTTATCGGAAGCATTTCTGCACCTACATATTTAAAAAGAAGAAAAATAAGAGGGAAAGTATTTAAATTCCAAGCAGGGTTACAAATATATTTGCTGTTTATGTACTTAATACATTCTTATTTAAGAAAAATGTAATGTCATCATGTATGGAACTATGGGGGCAACCAAATAGGCTTTAGATTATTTATATGGTCTGTTCGTTACTGACAGTGGTTGGCTTGAGTAAACTCAGGTAAAGAGCGCTCTCTTTCGATAAGGAACGTGTATGGATGATACACAAATAACGGTATTTGACATGCCCTCCGCAGCACACATCTTGCAAATTGTTGGCCTCACAATAACATAATCAGTTGTATTCTGCCGGCTACAATGTCGGCACTGATATGGAGACTACATCGTTTAGGTCAACCGACAAGTGCCCAAATCTTTACTGAGACCCTAGCTGGCCGTGTGATTGCTTAACACAATGCCCCAGCTGGCAACTCATGCTGCGTATATTTTTTAAGATTATAAGCACGTTGACTCATTAACGTCCGTGTTTCTAAAAGAACTTTACGTTTTTGTTCACCGTCAGCAACCACTTTCGAGCGCCCGTTTCCTTTCTGGCTGCAAGGCGTTGCAATAAACGATGATTGACGGAATAGAAATCCAAAAGCAGCCTGAAAGTGCGAAATAGCCCATCTGACACTCCATAACTTTTTAAACAAAATGGGATTTGCTTCTTTGAACCACCGCACAATGCCCAGTAGGTAGATTAACAAGCTTTAACTAAATTATTGCAGAAAGCGAGAATCGTTGTGAAAATGTCTTGTTCCTCAGGACAAAAAACATGGATTTGTTGGTTAACTAATACATACAGACTCCAGGAAATCAATCATTATGCCGGCTACAGACAGTCATGCCAGAGGTTTTCCAGTCTTTGAATGTGCCTGACTGAATTAATTGCTCAGATGGATGAAAGTGCCTTTTCTAAGTCATGATCATAAAACTGCATGTTGAAACATATGCCTAGGCGGTATCGGACAAATAAAACAAGAAGGAAAAACGTTATATTGATGTTAAATAAATTACCTTTTTTATCTGTCGGTATTCCTCCCGCTGGAATATCTGCTGCAGCTGCAGTTATGAAAGAATAAGAAGATGAATTATAAAAATGAAAAATGTCAATGTCATCCATTTGGAAATCTGCCAAGAAACTCTGAATAACTGGGTTAAAAAACCACCTATTCTTCGCTACAATCAAGATTGTCGAGCTTTTTCCCTCAGTTTGACTGCACATCACTTGCATTGATCAGTTCAAGGAGAATATCTAACCAATTATCACGGTTTAATTTCGGTCAACTAAAGTGCACCTATTTGCAGTATAATGATGCTTTTAGGAATTTGCATAACGTAAATGCAAACTTTACATTCCCAATCTGGAAAACGGAAATCAATGAGGTAATTTCTCAAAACTATTTATATTCCCGTCCTTATAATTTTAATGCACATAAGTACTCACCTCGCCAATCCACGTTGTAGGTCAGTACGTATCGCGGAGTGGCCGGATCAAGACGACAGTAGAAAAAGTCGATGCTATTGTCGTTAGGTGTCACGACTCGTGTGTGGATAAGGTTCTCTCCTTCCACTTTCACCACTTAAGAAACGCAATTCAAATGGTGAGATTCAGCCTAGAAATCCCTATTATGCACGAAAATGCATGGCTAATATCGAGGGCCCAATAAATAATGCAATGATACATTGATTCAGCCATGTGCCTTGCCGTCAAAGAATGTGCTTGTATTTAAAGATACTCAACCCACCACATTTTCCGTTCTCGTTTCCTGTTGTGGTTCCTCTGCACAACATCGTGTAGTCACGAAAACATTCAAACTAATAAAGAAGAAAAATCAAATTGTTAGATAATGCTGACCCATGAATTATTTCAAAGAGGCTGACCAAACAGAGAGTCACTTACTTTAGTCCTGCTGTTCACTGTTCCGGGAAATTTCCAAACCAACGTTGTTTGTTTGTAATCGGGGCACTTGGTCAAATGCATGCCCTCTTCGACTATGAAGCGATCTGCAACGTTAGTTGTAAGGACAACGTAGTCACAGTGAAAAGCAGAGTAAGAGAATATCCTGAATGAAAGCTGCCTCATAGTCTAGGTCACATACTTTGCATGTCTTTATTTCGAACGTATTTTTCAATCCGATGAGCGGTCACGGGGAAGGTGCTGTCGAGGAATATCGCGTCCACGTTCGTGATATTTGGCACTGCAATTTCTGTTCCCAAAACATCACCATCTACATATGACATGGAGAGTTGAATATCGTGGTTAGTTCATACTGATTGCTTAAAAGGGATATATGTTAGCATTCATCATTAAGCAAATGCCTGCCGTGCAACGTACCATCAGCGTACACACACCTAAATGCCACTTCTTTGAGGTAGCAGATATCATCGCTTAGCACCTTTGAATAAAACGGGAGTTCTCCAAGGTATCCATTCTGCGAAAATTATCATATTGTATGATTAATGATGGCAGGTTAACTAAAACTAACAAAGAATACACATTTGGCTATGGAATTATCACAAACATAAGTTCACCTTGTATCTTCCACTGCGAACAAGCTTGAAATGAACTGGACCCTCCTGGTTCACATAAGTTCGTTTGTCATATTCGCAGATCCCTACCGCCTTTCTGTGAACCGAAGAATTCAAATCATGAAGCACTTATGGTTCACAAGAATTATTGCTAATTACTAAAATTGTAGATGGTCTTTAACTTTGCAAAGGTCAAACATGGAAAAATAGGCCTATGATTGAATTTTCTATGGATTTCCCTTACGTCACTATGTATCACATATTCAGTTCTATTCGAAATCTGCAATGGAGGGTATCGTATTATCAGGTAAGCAAGTAATAATTTAAAGAAAAAAAGAAACGAGTTAACATACACTTGGTCAATGAAGGCGGTGAGGGCAAGCAAGAGCACGAGACTGCACGAGGCTGCACGACTCATTTCGTTTGAATGAAAAGGAGCCGTGGCTCTGCTTTTATATTCCAACCTTAACACCCCAATTTATAGGCTGCGCTGATTGGCACAGTGAATCTTCTGTTTTTAATTCCCGCAATAGAAAACAAATAAATAACATCTCCCTTATAAACTGAAAAATAGTAAAAAGAAAACGCACGAAAAAAAACATAGGTCCGAAATTCTACGAAATATATGTAAATTTATGAGTGCATCGAAGGTCAATAGAAAAAATACAAATAACTAAACAAAATTGTTGCTAATGCCATTTCAGCTAATCAGCTTTTAAATTTTTAAGATTGGCTATTTATGTATTACCTTACTTGGAAGTTATGGGAGCAATTGTAGACAGACGAGGATTTTTACATTATAAAACATTCCATCCGTAAAATTTTAAATGAAAGATATCTCGCCGTAGCGAGTCCAATTAAAACGCCATTTACAAAAGTTAAGTCAAGGTAGAAATTACTTTCCTAAATATTAATGAAAATATTTTTTGCTTTTAATGAACGAAAGCTTATTTCCAACTACAGTAAATACTTTTTCGCAATATTTGTGTACCTTCAGCCTTGATTTTAACATCGTAAATGCACATCAGAATTTTCGTATAAAGGTCTATAGAAAACAGCTAACATTCTACTCGACAAGTCTCTAAATTACGCATACGTGGAAAATAGTTAATGTAAAAAGTTCCTTAGCCAGTGCTTCAAATTATACGTGGAGTCCAGATCGGCAATGAGCCATTGCGTATTAGCAAACGAAAGAAAACTATCGTGACGTTTTAATAAAGGTTTGTTATCTTAAAGTAATGCTTCGTTTGCGGTCATCAAAATACTAAGATTTGCGACTCGAATTTTAGAAAAATCAACAAACTGCTTGCTTTTACAATGTTCCATTTGATTTAAGGGAATAAACCAATTTTCAGGCATAGTTAAAAACTTTAAAAACAAGATTTTTACACAAATTTGCAAAATTGTTTTCTGACGCAAATTCCTTCGCGCATATTGGGCATGCTTACAGGTTTTTAGGTTAGGCAACTGCATTGCATGTATATCATTTTTATTGTTAAATTAAGTCGTCTAATTTCCGTCATCGCATTTTACAAACTGTACTTTCACATATTTTTTTATTTTAATATTTCACTTGATATTTTCTTGATTTAACCCAACATACTATTTCCTGATATTTCATGGGACGCAGGGAAATATTCCAATTCCAATACAAAATTCATCTGATTGCTTGATGCGTTACTCTGGAGAGCGTTACAGACAGAAAAGATGTTCCACCGCGGGGTGTGGCTGGCTGGGTCAGGCATGATTGCGGTCGTGATAAGTACAACTGAGCAAATGCTGAAACACAGAAATCCACCACGCTAGAGCATGTTAGACGGAAAATTCTCTCGTTGTAGGATCAACGCACCAGGGTGGTTTATTTTTCGCCAAAAGGCGCAACTCTGATTAGGAGAAAAACAATTTTAATTTGGTGCTGCTCATTTTCCAGCAGAGTTTGCGCATCAACGTGACTGTTTTCGTGATAAATCATGCTGATTCACGTGTGTAATGCGTTTGGGCAACGCCAATCTTCCAGGCGCCTGGTACCTGTCGTATATTCGTAAACAAACTTAAAAAATTGGAAAATCCCCCGCACTATGGATCTCAGACCGTTGCCAAATCTTTCGGTGGAGTGCAGTCTGGTTACAGCCCTCGTGTGTGGCAATGCTGACTGATGACGTCTGCTGGACCAGTGAATGCCAGTGAGGGCTTCAGTTGCCCTCTCGGTTACAATTGCTTGGTTGTTTGACTCGTTTCGCTATGTCATCCTCCCCATGTTCTGTAAAACCAAGTATACAAATGAACACCGTTAATCGTTATAAACGGGACTTTCACTCCCATCTCACTTACGTTGAGTTCTGTAAATCTTTAAGCGTATTTTCTACGAAATTACAGCTTGTTTGCCAATTCCATCAGAAATGGCCGTCCTCTTCCACCTGCATGTAAGTGAAATTTTTAGTATAGTAATTCAGGCTTTATAGATTTCTTAATACGTTTCAAATGAATCTGCCTCTTCGACAGGCATACTTCTGAGCACATAAAAATGAATAATATATCCTCACGACAGTAGATTTTGACCTCAAGTCGGAAAATTAACAATACACTTTACAAGACTGCAGAATTTACTAGTCAACGAAAGCGAGGTGTGCATTATTTTGTAATTATAACTCAAAGCACTTTATTTATTAGCGTCCCTCATTCATTTTAGCTAAAAATTGGAACATTAAACTAATAAAACACGAAGATCACAAATGGTATATGATGGGTTGAAAATTATTAATCTTGGAGGGACGCACATTTGTAGGTGAAATTGGTGAAAGATTTTACGTCGGATCTGACATCCTTAAAAACTGCAATATGCTTTTGTGTGGAGAACGTCATGAACAAAGATGAATTCAGTTCGATTATCGTTGTTTGTTTATTATTCTGGGGTGTAAATAAGTCATTATAAACAAAACAGAAGAAGAGGCGATCACTGGAACATGATGTTTATTGGCCTGACGTATTGAATTCTCTCTAGAACCCAGCGTCAGAAACAATTACAGAAAAACGTACTAAAAGCGCAATTTTCGCAGACAACCACAGGTCTCAACTTTAATTTACCTCATTAATTAGGCCTGTGTTAGCCATGGCGGTCAACCTGTCACAATCTTTCGTGAAAAAGGGCAGTGGTTTGTTATAAGCCTGTACATTATTCCTCGAAAATTTTTTAAGACCTCGGCTACGTTTCCAGTCAAGGAAGATATTACTTCCCTAAATATTAATGAAAATATTTTTGCTTTTAATGAACGAAAGCTTATTTCCAACTACAGTAAATACTTTTTCGCAATATTTGTGTACCTTCAGGCTTTGTTTTAACATTGTAAATGCAAATCAGAATTTTCGTATAGAGGTCTATTGAAAACAGCTAATATTCTATTCGTTCCGTCTCTAAATTACGCATACGTAGAAAATAGTTAATATAAAAGTTTCTTAGCAAGTGCTTCAAATTTAACGTGGAGTCCAGATCGGCAATGAGCCATTGCGTATTAGCAAACGAAAGAAAACTATCGTGACGTTTTAATAAAGGTTTGTTATCTTAAAGTAATGCTTCGTTTGCGGTCATCAAAATACTAAGATTTGCGACTCGAATTTTAGAAAATCAACAAACTGCTTGCTTTTACAATGTTCCATTTGATTTAAGGGAATAAACCAATTTTCAGGCATAGTTAAAAATTTAAAAACAAGATTTTTACACAAATTTGCAAAATTGTTTTCTGACGCAAATTCCTTCGCGCATATTGGGCATGCTTACAGGTTTTTAGGTTAGGCAACTGCATTGCATGTATATCATTTTTATTGTTAAATTAAGTCGTCTAATTTCCGTCATCGCATTTTACAAACTGTACTTTAACATATTTTTTATTTTAATATTTCACTTGATATTTTCTTGATTTAACCCAACATACTATTTCCTTATATTTCATGGGACGCAGGGAAATATTCCAATTCCAATACAAAATTCATCTGATTGCTTAATGCGTTACTCTGGAGAGCGTTACAGACAGAAAAGATGTTCCACCGCGGGGTGTGGCTGGCTGGGTCAGGCATGATTGCGGTCGTGATAAGTACAACTGAGCAAATGCTGAAACACAGAAATCCACCACGCTAGAGCATGTTAGACGGAAAATTCTCTCGTTGTAGGATCAACGCACCAGGGTGGTTTATTTTTCGCCAAAAGGCGCAACTCTGATTAGGAGAAAAACAATTTTAATTTGGCGCTGCTCATTTTCCAGCAGAGTTTGCGCATCAGCGTGACTGTTTTCGTGATAAATCATGCTGATTTGCGTGCTTAATGCTTATGGGCGATGTTAATCCTCAAGGCGCCTGGTACCTGTCGTATATTCGTAAACAAATTTAAAAAATGGAAAATCCCCCGCACTATGGATCTCAGACCGTTGCCAAATCTTTCGGGGGAATGCTGTCTGGATACCGCCCTTGTGTGTTGCAATGCTGACTGATGACGTCTGGTGGACCAGTGAATGCCAGTGAGGGTTCACTTACCCTTTCAGTAACAATTGCTTGATTGTTTGCTTTTTTCGCCATGTCATACTCCCCATGTTCTGTAAATCAAGTATACAAATGGAGACCGTTAATCATAATAAACGGAACATTCTCCCATCTCACTTACGTCGAGTTCTGTAAATCTTAAAGCGTATTTTCTACGAAATGACAGCTTTTTTCCCAATTCCATCAAAAATGGCCGTCTTTTTTACACTTCATTTAAGTGAACTTTCTTGTAAAGTAGTTCAGGCTTTAAAGATGTCTCAATAAGTTTCAAATCAGTCTGCCTCTTTGAAAGGCATACTTCTGAGCACATAAAAATTAATAATATATATTAACGACAGTAGATTATGGCCTCAAGTTGGAAAATTAACAAAACACTTTACAAGACTGCAGCATTTACTAGTCAACGAAAGCGAGGTGTGCATTATTTTGTAGGTATAACTCAAACACTTTATTTATCAGCGTCCTTTATTCATTTTAGATAAAATTGGAACGTAAAACTGATAAAACACGAAGATCACAAATGGTATATGATGGTTGAAAATTATTAATCTTGGAGGGACGCACATTTGTAGGTGAAATTGGTGAAAGATTAACGTCAGATCTAACATCCTTAAAAACTGCAATATGCTTTTGTGTGGAGAACGTCATTAACAATGATGAATTCAGTTCGATTATCGTTGTTTTTTTATTATTCTGGGGTGTAAATAAGTCATTATAAACAAAACAGAAGAAGAATCGATCACTGGAACATGATGTTTATTGGCCTGACGTATTGAAATCTCTCTAGAACCCAGCGTCAGAAACAATTACAGAAAAACGTACTTAGAGCGCAATTTTCGCAGACAACCACAGGTCTCAACTTTTTGTTACCTCATTATTTAGGCCTGTGTTAGCCATGGAGGTCAACCTGTCACAATCTTTCATGAAAAAGGGCAGTGGTTTGTTATAAGCCTGTACATTATTCCTCGAAAATGTTTTAAGACCTCGGCTACGTTTCCAGTCAAGGTAGATATTACTTCCCTAAATATTAATGAAAATATTTTTGCTTTTAATGAACGAAAGCTTATTTCCAACTACAGTAAATACTTTTTCGCAATATTTGTGTACCTTCAGGCTTTGTTTTAACATTTTAAATGCAAATCAGAATTTTCGTATAGAGGTCTATTGAAAACAGCTAATATTCTATTCGTTCCGTCTCTAAATTACGCATACGTAGAAAATAGTTAATATAAAGTTTCTTAGCAAGTGCTTCAAATTTAACGTGGAGTCCAGATCGGCAATGAGCCATTGCGTATTAGCAAACGAAAGAAAACTATCGTGACGTTTTAATAAAGGTTTGTTATCTTAAAGTAATGCTTCGTTTGCGGTCATCAAAATACTAAGATTTGCGACTCGAATTTTAAAAAATCAACAAACTGCTTGCTTTTACAATGTTCCATTTGATTTAAGGGAATAAACCAATTTTCAGGCATTGTTAAATACTTAAAAACAAGATTTTTACACAAATTTGCAAAATTGTTTCCTGACACAAATTCCTTCGCGCATATTGGGCATGCTTACAGGTTTTTAGGTTAGGCAACTGCATTGCATGTATATCATTTTTATTGTTAAATTAAGTCGTCTAATTTCCGTCATCACATTTTACAAACTGCAGTGGTTTGTTATAAGCCTGTGCATTATTCCTCGAAACTGTTTCCAGACCTCGGCTACGTGTCCAGATATATAATCTTTCCACTCAATGCGTGCGATTTCAGCTTTCCTTTGGTCATAATCACCACGCCAAATAATTTGCCTTACTGTCCTGGGTGTCTCGAGTATCGAAAATATCGAGTACGTCTAAAACAGGACGACATGGTCACTTTTAATGATATTGTGATCACAAGATCAAAGCATTTGCCTGTTGGCCGTCACGCACTGTGGTTTAAAACTTTGGCGGGTTTAGAGAGAAAAAGCTTAATCGTTATTTTCAAAAGGAAATCGGAAAATGCAATTTTTGAGGTTTATCCTTAGGTTGAACTAATGTCAATGTGAGGTGCATTATTGCCCACCAGGATCAGGATATATTTCCCTGTTAAATGCCTTTGTTGCTCCTCTAGCAGATTAGCATCAGCCATGGGAGTGCAAGAAATGTCGTGGCAGGACGCGTGGGTGAATAAAACTCAGTGTCCTATCGATTTGCCAATAAGCATGCATGAAATGTTTTTCGCCCTTAGCGACGCCTAATCGAGGAACACTGGAAACCAAACAAATTACAACAATGATTGGACAACGATGGGTCGATTTCGATTCATATTTCCTTGCTATTAGAGAATCCCCGAACAACCAGAATCATTCTGAATTTTATAACAATTTACGCTTTCCATCTATTTTTCACCTACCACTTCAAAGGGCAAATTGACTAGTCATAAATAGGGAGGTAGCGTTTAGTGAAGTATATGTTTGTTTAAGTGGTAGAATGCTCGTTTGCCAGGCGGGTTGCCCGCGGTTCAATTCCCGGTCGGCTCAATTCCTCCTATTCAGCTTCGACAGTTCTCGTTTTCCCATATTCTACTACAAGCATGCCAACAGATCCGACCTCTTGCCCCCATCCTTCCATCCTATTCAACCTATTCCCCACTGTTTACACTTAACGGGACATATCGCGAAGTTACTCATGCATTCAGCTCATGCGTCATATATGGGAAGCCGAGGCAAAAGGAATGCATGTTGGTGTAGGGACGGAAAAGTAAAAAATATGGAACACTTTACAATTTTGTGTGTCATGATTGCGCAGAGGCCATGCTTATTTTCCTGTATCGTTCCAATTTTAGTAAACGTACCTACAAAGCGAGTAAAACCTGCGTGTCCTTTTCATCATGCTTACTTCATTTACAAAAAGCGGCTTTTTACAGTAGCTGAAATAAGTTTTTGTGCCGATAACGTCGTGAGTAAAGATGATGTTTGTTCGAGTACAGGAAAAATTTTTGGTTGAATATTCGGAGGTGAAAATAAGAATAACTATTAAGCAATAATATTAAAATCAGAAGGAGTAGAAGAGGCTATCGCTGGAACGTGGTGTTTATTGGCCTGACGTTTCGGATTCTCCCTCGAACGTATCATCAGAGACAGTTGCAGGAAAGAGTAATTGGGTCACAAGGTGCGCAGGCAATCACAGACCTACTATCGCTGGTAGTCCTAGTGTTCATCGTTGGGCCTCGTATTTAATGCGATTATTGCTTTTCGGACTGGCCTTTAATTTCATCCTGGGTAACGATTCCTACCATAAGCAATAGTCAGTCATTTGGTTGACTGTCCTCTGAGCTACTGGTCAACCGCATCCATCCCGCGTGGTTAGCTATTTTGCCAAGGCAAAATCACAGTTCCATATGCTGTGTTGCGATTTAGCCTGGGTAAGTTTGCTAGTCACGTGGGTTAGTTGTAGTTAATAAGTAGTAGTGGTGACTACGATCCGAATTGCCGAATAAATTTTACGCAAAGACTTGACATCAGTGAGAAAATAATGTCTACTAATGACTCGGGTACAGACAAAAAGCAATCAACGTTTAAAATACGACCCCAGTACAACGTGTTTGTTGAAAAGTTAATACGTGGTTATTCCACCGTGGTTAATTAACATCGACCTATATGCTGATTGCAACTTCTGGTCGGACACTAAAAAGTCATGTCCTGGTCGTATACCAACATGCTCTGCTCACAGTTATTTCAGAAACTATTTCGTTAATTATTATCCTAAGTTCATACATGGAAAACGGCATAGAATACGCTGGGATACCCAGAGAGGACGCGAACAGCTGTCAGTTTTCCATGCAGCAAAAGAAACATTGGCAAAACATGTGTCTTGGCTTTTAGGCAGTACCCATTACGGAAGTACAGTTTAAGGTATATGCCATATAAGATTCACAGTCTTGTAGTAAATCTTGTTTTACCAATAGGAATTATGTGGTTTTTTAACAGTATATGAATGCCATCGACACTAATGTTCATTTAAATTTCAATTTCGATGCGAAAATGTCATATATCGGTCAGTAATCTGTATGGCCTGCACATACGTATTTTAGAAATTATTTATCTGCTATTTCTATGGTACAAATATGCCAGAAAATTAATAAAGAAAGTTAAGAGAAAAACTGAGAAGCTGAACTACTACTACCTGCATCAAACAGCAGCAGAAACATCGGCAAAACACGTGTTAAGGCTTTTCTCTAACACCTTTTTCAGATGTACGGTGCAACGTCCTTACCATATCGTACAACTTATTCGCAGAATCAACATTACCTAGTTATTCCATCGTAGTTGATTGTCTTCGACCCAAATGTTCATTGAAATTTCGGGTCTTAGGCAAAAAAGGCAGATATCGGTCAGTCATCTCGATAACTTGCACGTATTATAGCAAAAAAGCGCATAGAGAACGCTAAGGGACCCTTTTTGGAGCTTAAGCCCTCGTTACTGCGTCACAAAGCAGCACAATCATCGATGAAACACGTGTCTGCGCTTTGAGCTAAAACAGATGTTGGAAGTATGGAAGCATAACTTTGCTTTATAAGTTTTATGCATCTTCAAGTATTACTTGTTTTTAGAATAGGCATTACGTGATTATTACACAGGCTTTGAATATCTTCAACCCAAATATTAATTGAGATTTAAAATCCAAATCAAAACGTCATATACTAATCAGCTTACTCCATGTCCTGCATATGATAATTTCAGTACTCATCTCTCTTATTACTCTCTAGAGTTCATATACCATTAGAATTAGAATTAGAATAAATATTTGGTTAGCACCGGGAAGGTACTGTCTAAGCAAACATTAGTAACGAAATAAAGTTATGACAATGTGTGCAGATAAAATGTACAAATTCATAGCTTGTCCTGCTATGTCAACAGTTAGCAATGTTTTAAAATTAATGGTGAACTAGAAAAGAAAGGCAGTGAAAAAAAAACTCCTACCATGAAAATGGAGGCAGAGTTCAATAGGCCTTCATTTTCGAATAGAAGGTAGGAGAAAAAAACTGCTTAGGAAAAAATAGTCAGGTGGTAGAATAGGGTAATACTGCAATAGCATTTCAGAATGAGATAATGAAACGTCGAGGTAAAATTCGTTCTTGATCACTGAGGCGTATGAAACAGAATCTCACGAAAATGCGTCAATGAACTTAAGTCCTCGTCATCATAGGATCCAGAATTCAATTCTGATGATGGTTAGTATCCAAAGAAACCGCAGCATTTAAGACTGTGGACCACCGAATTTGTACGTCCGAATGACGTCATCGTTTGGAGGACGGGTGATATAAGGAGACATTATAGTTCATGGGCGTCTCCAGGTAGCATTTATAAAGTTTCAAGAGGGTTACTCAAATTCCCGATGGTCCTTTCTCCGAGTCATGGGGAAAGCTACTGGGAAAAAGATGAGGAAAATAAAAGGTTAATAGAATCAGTGTTAAGATAAATGTGCAGTCTTCGCTTGAATGCAGATAGACATGTTAATGACCTAATTTCAATTGGCAAAATATATCAAAGAAAACTATACCTAGAAGTAAAGAAGAGAGAGCGTTTACGCGAGGAGGATGCAGGGGGAGGTATAATTAGTTCAGAATTTCTTAGGTTATAAGGAAGACTAACGGGGGTAATGACAGAAAGCTTTAGGAGAGTTGAACTATTATTAAGACGAAAAAGGAGACAAAAACCTGCTTCAAGTCTCCTGACCTAGAGAAATTTTAGCTTCGTTAGCTGGCATCTTGTTGAGTAGGAAGTAGTTAAAAGAGTCGGATATGGGAGTTTTTTTGTGAAATTTCTTTGAACATTTTCAATTTTTGAACGGCAAGATTCGTTTATTAAACCAAAGAAAGGACAGCGAAATTCAAGAATGGGAAGTACAAACATACGATAAAGTCTTAATTTAATTTCAGGAAGGTAGAAATTATAAGAAATAAAGCCGCAAATCTGAGCAGCTTTGGCCGTAATTCTATCGGCATGAGGCGAAAGATCTAATTTATTGGTGTAGCTTAAGCCCAAGTCCTTGATGGAGGAACATTCAATCATATGGCAACCTTCAAAGATTGGAGGTTGCGGCAGCCTTACAGGCCCAAAACTCATGTAGCGACACTAAGTAGGTGAGAACTCCATTAGCCATGTGGAGCTCCGGGCCGAAAGAGCGTCTAAGTCTGAATGAATTTGTGCTAGGCACCGTTCGGTTGTAGAGTTAGAGAAGGAATTAACGCATTTGAGATCATCAGCATAAATAAAAGATTGAGAATGTTTAACTATCGATGAAATATCATTTATATACAGTAAGCACAACAAAGGACCTAATACGGTACCTTGAAGGACACCACTAACAATGGGGGTAGCACTTGAGTATAAGGACCCTACTAAAACGTTTTGTTTTCGATCATTTAGCTATGATCTAATAAAGTCAGTAGGGGGACTACGGAATCCTATAGCTTCTAGTTTAGCTAGAAGTCGTTTATGAGGCACCTTATCGAATGCCTTACTAAGATCAAAATAGATAACTACTACAGATAGATGATCATTACGAAGAGAGGTTAGTAGATTTAGAAAAGACATGTGGCAGGTTTCACAAGAATGGTCCGGTAAGAAGCCGTGTTGGGATAAGTTGATAATTTTATTGCTTATGCAAAAATCCGTGATTTGTTTTGCAATTAGTTTTTCGAATAGTTTAGCAAGAGAGGGCGTTTTATGAACACCGCGATACTTATGAATGTCCGAGCGGGAACCAGATTTAAAAACTGGTATTATAATAGAAGTTTTCCAATAATCGGGGAAGAAACCATTTTCGAGAAATACTGAGTATAATTTACTTAGTAAAAGTGGAAAATCCCTTAACTGTTTAATAAGTGAGTTTGGAATGTTATCAGTTCCAACTGAATGTGAATTTTGTAGGTGAGCTATTTCTTTTTGAATACATGAAGGCGAGAAATTAATAGTTGTTAGAAGCGAATTTGAAAGCAGAGGAATTGTGGGAGTGGGGCTAGTTTCAGTGGTAAAGTGGTTGGCAAAAAAAGAGTTTAACAATTCTGTTTTTGCCCAAATCATCTGTAACAAATTTTGTGTTACAATCGAGTAAGGGCGGAGTTACATTCAGACGGTTAGCAGATGACCGAACATGAAAGATTTGAGCAACAGATTTGGATGAATTGGCATCACTTAGTGCCCGAGACTCCCTACGCTTATCTCGCGCGAGCCTTATTCTCGATGCTTATTCAAATATTTGTGCAATCCTTAAATGAACTGATAAAGAGCTTTTAGATGAATCCTTAAGTTGCTTTCGTAATTTTTTAAGTCTGTTCTGGAGAAAATGCGGAACAGTAGAACAAGCTGAATGTGAATTAAAAATCTTAAACGGGATAAAAGCCTGGATTTTTTCTGTGAGGCTGTGAAATAGCTCTCGGAAAAAGATTAGATCATTGATTGAGAATATGCTATGCCAATCTAGAGTGCTTACGAAATTATTTACTGTTTCATGGTTTATGTAGCAAAGTCGAGGTTATTGCATTTAAACCTCAGGCTTCGTAAGAAGGGGAATTGGAAAACAACAGTGAATTATTGCGTGATCACTTGTAAATAGATCATGATGGAAATTCATAAAGAGAGGGTAAACATCGTTTCTAAAAATTAAATCTAAAATGTTGTCATTTCTAGTAACTGATCTGACCAGTTGGGACATGTTTGTAAAGTTAATAGTATCGACCAATTGCTG
The DNA here is from genome assembly GCA_017591395.1 of Schistocephalus solidus. NCBI lineage: Eukaryota > Metazoa > Platyhelminthes > Cestoda > Diphyllobothriidea > Diphyllobothriidae > Schistocephalus > Schistocephalus solidus. The sequence continues at coordinate 63,257 of WEDG01002837.1, read as the reverse complement.
ATGTTAAGGTGGAGAGGAATTGGCCTGCCAGTCAATGTCTGGCAGATTAAAATCGCCTACGATTATTTTGACATCAAACTGAGTGTCTGCAACTTTTCAAATAGTTCACCGAGCTCGCTTTCATTGCCAGAATAACACGGAGGATTATAGACACAGCCAATTACCGCTTTTTTTATTGTGCGGGAGGATGACTGAAGCAAAGCATACATTTCCAGAAAAAGACGAAATGTTCAGATGAAAAAGGGAAAATGTACAAAGGATGACTCAATATAAAGGAGGCAACCACTGCCACGTTTTTCAGCGCGGTCTTGTCGGTACAAATTGAAATAATCTATAGCAAGCGTCGAGTCAGAAATAAGAGAGTGAGCCCAGGATTCAGTGATGCACAGCACATCTGGATCAAGCTCAAAGGCTACTGTTCTAAGCTCAGCCATCTTATTTACAACTGACCTCGCATTGAGTAAAACTAAGCTGAGCGTATTCCTGAGTGACAGGTTACGCTCATCAGTATTTATAAAAAGGATAATTTGGTGGCGGAGAAGAAAAACTGGAAAGAAGAAACGAAAGCTGGTAAACAAAATTGCTCTGGTCTACAATTTGTCGAAATGTTACTGTTAAGAGAACTGAGATTATTGTTAAGCGGCATATTTGGATGAAAACCTTGGAAGGGAAGGCTATATTGTGGCGTTTGAAAGATAGGGGGTGGCATAGAAATGAGATTTTGAGGGACGTTAGCGAAAAATTGGCGGAAAAACGTGCATTTGAAAAAGGAATAATTGATTTCGAAAAACTGGTAGCATAATTAGAAGCCTTAAATATTTGTGGATTTCGGACAATTTTTCGGTTGGGAAAGATGGTAACGTTAGCGTTCGCAGCTGTTGTAGATGCTGAGGGTTTAGCAGGTTTCCCATCGGTAATGCCATTGCTGATCTTAAAGCCTGGATTAGCCACAGATTTAGATTTACTAGGAGTTTTCTTAGGGTTAGTAGATTTGGCATAGAAAAACGCTGGGGAACCGACCTCTCGTTGCTGTTTCACGCAGAAGCAGAAACATTGGCGAATCACGTGTCTGGCCTTTAAGCTCTTACATATGTCAGAAGTACGGTTTATCATTTTTACCATATTAGAATTATATAACTTGCAAAACTTCTTGTTACAGTTGGTATTGGTTGGTTATTCCATTTTGCTTGACTAACATTCACTTGAATATTTATTGAAGTTTATGTTCTGCCTCGGACAAATGCAAGTCTAGGTCACTTAACATCATGTCCATCATATTATAATTCCAGACGGTATTTAACGATTATTCTCTGGTGTTCATATAATAGAAGAACTTTCACTTATACATTCTTATCATAAACGATGCGCAAAAAACATTGCTATAATCAGTTGATTTACAGATTTTAAAGTACAAGGCTTTTGCGGAGTTGATGCCATGGAAGGGAGTAATAAGCCCTTAAAAATGAATCAAGAATATCAACTTAGTCAAAATATTCCGCATATTTATAAATATCATAGCTTTTCGATTAAGCTCATTAAGTCAGTTAAGAAACTGTCTAAATGGCTTCCAAACCAGAAAATTAAAATATCTCGTTCGTCAGAGGTTCATTTGTTTTTGGATTTAATTTTCCCACTGAGTTTTACCTCTTTGTCTACAAATATGACCTACATGGTCATAATCAGCAACTAAAGCCCTCTCTCCCTCCTCGGACCATATTTCATTAAATACTCAATTATCAACTGAAATAAGTCTGCCATCGCAATACTCCACCAAACGGTATCATAGCTAATGTTAAGTTTCCAAATCAGAAGACTGGCTGTATAAAGAACGTGTACTCAGAACGCAAAAAAGCACGAGAAAAGAGTTTTCCAGACACGACGGGTTAGATGGTAAGGTGGTAATGTCATAAGCTGAAGTGTGGAATATCAGAGCAAAGGCAATCTGGCCCAGCGTACATAACCTTGAAAGTTGCTTTCTCGTGCAGAAATGACGTGATCTCTAAAGGACGCTGACAGCATAAACTTCAGCCTTCCATTTGACAGGTGGCAGCAACGGCTGGGGGAACACCAGTGCCTGGTGAAGCTTGCTTATCTTTTAAGGGTGGTCTTTTTGACCTATGTGCCGTTTTTCGAAGTCAGTGGATGCATTCCCCATACGGTTGTGCTGGGTGGGGTAGGAACATTATGGGAAACGCACACGGCGTTTTGGGATGAGCAGGCAGTAGACATTCCGTCCTCGGGAGGCGAGAATCAACATCAAGGTTTGATGGCAGTTCCAACTTCCCAAAATCAGTTGAGGTTATGCGACAGCTGAACAAAAAACGTGACAGCTTCGTGACTAAGTCCGCTTGCGTCTGTTTGACTGCCAAGTGTTTTTTTTTTCTGAACAACGCGCTTCCCCAGGCCATTTGAAGCCTCATGTTCCACGACAGTGGTTAAATGCCTAATTCCATTTTCTTCATAAAGTATTTAAACGCTGCACTTTTAAAGACTTGGCCATTATCTGAAACGACATTTCAGGCATTCCAAAAGTAGAAAAAAAAGGATTGTAGCTTGCTTATTTTAGTGATGCAAGAATAGGTGTTTCCGGTTGGAATAGCTTCCATCCATAAAGTGTGGGCCTCAACCATCACCAGAAATATATGTCCGGGGAATGACTCAAAACAGTCGATATATACACCCTTCTATGGGAGTCTGACCAGACACAAGGCTTCAGAGGCCCTTTCTTTAATGTATGTCGTGTTATTTGACACACGTGACACCTTTTTACCATGTTTTCAACATCTTGGTCAATTTTGTGCCACCAAACGTAGTTTCGGGTGAGAGCTCTCCTTCTTAAACTACTTTTATCAGACCTTACACAGGTCATCAAGTTTGGCCTATCCGCCTTTTGGTGCCAGAACAACACGACTGCTCAATAATATGCATTCTTCTTATAGACTCAGTTCGTTCTGACAGCTGTAGAAGGGCTAAAATTCAGGGTAGGCAGAGGATGGCCGGGCCGATTGCAAGGATCTTTCTACTTAACTTAAGCGAGGACCTCTTTGTCCACTGGTTTAAATGGTTGACAGATGACGGGGTTGGTAAACAAGTTTTATTAAATATTCACGGTCCCAAATGCAGGTGCTCCGATAACGCCTACTTATGCTACTTGAACTATTACTACTACTAGTAGTACTGCCACTAATAATAATAATAATATTCCTCTCGTGACCACTTCACTTTTCATAAATGCTGTCCCCATCGATACCGATATCACTACAAACCCTGCCATTACTACTCTTGATATTAATACTTTTACTAAAACTACTATTTCTTGAATAATTTATATTAAACGTTAGGATTGCTCCGCCTTATGGACAGAAGACGGACTTATCAGTTGAGAACTGCCATGATTAGCTTGTCTCTGTTGCCGAGTAAAACGCAAATGGTATTTTAAAAGTCAAAACACTAAGCGTTGGTTGTTTTTAACACGAGCAGTTTAGTGTTTACAAGATTCTCGTCATCCTGTAACACAAAAGCGTAAGACGTCAGTCTTCAAAGATTTCTGAGTAAAAGACTTTCGGGAAATTAGCGCATGGTCATTCTATTAAATTAAGTTTTTTTAAATGTGCGTTAAATAGTGGAGTTGGCTGCAGCAAACGATAATTATACACACTGCTGGATGAGACTTTTGTTTTCGATGTCTACCTAAAGGTGTGGTCATGTGCTCTGTCTGGCGTGGATGAATGGTGATCGTAAGAAAACATTTCCAATAAAAAACAAGTGCTCCGGTAATGTCCTCGTTGAAAATGGGAAGCCTACTCAGCCCCTAAGTTTGCACTACCCACTACATATTTCAAAGCATATATGTGTAGGTGAAATGAGCATCGCTTTATTCCCATCAAGGACATTTGGTATATCGCCTTGATTTTAACCCATCAAAACTAAAAGGGCTTTGTGGTCAGTGTATATCTCGAAGGGTTGGTCAAAAAGACACAAGTGAAAGATTTCAAGGTCAATCTTGTCGGTGTGCGTTTGATGATCTCTCTGTCGTTTTTCAAATTCAGTGGTTGCATTGCCCATACGGTAAAGCTGGGTGGGGTAGGAACATGATGGTAAACGCACACCTCGGCCGACGATGTTTTGCGATGTGCAGGCAGTATACATCCCGACCTCAGTAGGCCAGAATAAAAATCAAGGTATTATGGCAGTTCCAACTTCTTAAAATCGTTTGAAGTTATATGAAAGCTGATTATGTCCGCGTGCGTCTGTCTGGCTTACATGTGTTTTAATCTCTTAACTGGGCGCTTAGCCAGACCATTTGAAACCCCATGTTACGCGACAGTGGTCAAATGCCGAATTCCATTTTCTTCAAAAAATATTTAAACGCTGCACTAGTAAAGACCGGGCCATTGTTTGAAACGACCATTTCAGTTATTCCAAAAGTTGAAAAAGGATCGTTGTATGCTTATTATAGTAATGGAGGATTAGGTGTTTCCGGTCGGAATAGATTCAGTCCATGTATAGTGGGCCACAACCACCACCAAGTACACATGGCCTGGTCATGACTTAATAAGGTCAATGTTTACCCCTTTCTCGGACAAGGCCGAAGGCTTCAGAGACACTTTCGGTGGGTCTGTCATGTTATTTGACACTCGTTACGCACTTTTACCCTTATGTTGTAGTCCAACAAATATAACTTAAGCGTATTTGTCTGGATACGAGTGGCAAGTTTTCACCTGGGAAAAGAATTCTTGATGCAAATCAATGGGCATCTCTGCCACTGAAAGGATACTTTGCATTAGAACTGAACCTACATCGTACGGGAACGCATTGTATTTGAGTATGATAGGTTATTTTTGGTGTCTCTACCGAAAGAATGTAAGTTAATTGTCCTTAGTGATTTTAAAAGCACCATTGGGACAAATTATGCCACGTGGAGAAGACTATTGGGCACAAATGGTCTCGAAGGCTTCTCGGACAATGGAATTCCTCTCCAATGAACCTGTACGCATGAAACTACCAATAAATTCTTCTGCCTCCCGATGCAGCAGAAAGTGATCTGGATGCATCCCCTGTCGAGACAATGTCACCAGCTGGATTATCTATTTGTCAGGACGCAAGAAAAACAGGACTAACTGTTGATTAAGGCAATCCCTGGTGCCAAATGATTAACTGAATTCACTTTTTTATCTCCACGATTATGCTTCGTCAGCAGAAATGCAGGAAACCCCAAGGAAAGTAACCACCAGGTGAGTTAACTACTGTTTGTTGAATGAGCCTGCTCACCATTTAAATTTAACAACGAGCTGACCACCTGGCTAGCAAACCTCCAAGTCACTGAGGTGGACACGTCCATGAACAACCGATGGTGCCAGTTGAGGGACGAGGTTCAATACACTTCCGTTGATGGAATAACAACTTCGCCACCACCAAGGCTGTTTATAATCTTCACGTCAAACCAACCACTATTCTTCTCATTGCTAATGAAACTACTCAACTCACTAAGAAGACGAAAATCCTGCAGCACTAGGTCGAGCTTTTCAGAAGCGTTCTCAGCCGGCCTCCCGCCATCTTCGACATTCCCATCGACGAAATGCCTCAAGTGAAGACAAACGTCCACCTCGATTTCATGCTCTCTCTCCAAGAAACCATCAGGGCCGTGTAGCAACGCTCCAGTGAGAAATTACTTGAATCGGACGCGGATCCTGCTAAGAATTACAAGCATGGCAGCCTCCGATTGATTAACCAGCTCACTATACTCTTCCAGGCGATGTGGCGCCCAGGACAGGTACCTCAGGATTTCAAGGAGGATCTAATAACCATCTCTACAAAAAGAAGGGGAACTGCAATCTCGGCGAGGAATTTCGCTGATCAACCTCACCGCAAAAATATTCAGGTGCATTTATCACCTCAACGGTTACCTGCATAAAGGACCGTTCCGGAAATCCAATGTGGTTTGCGCTACCATTGCGGCACAACCAACATGACCTTCGCCACGCGTCACCTGCAGGAGATGCTCATAAAAATTAACCACAATATTTAAAGTTGATCACAAGGAATTAGATCGCTTAGCACGTTTACTGAATGAATCATCTTCTTATTCTTTCATAACTGCAGCTGCAGTAGATATATTACCACACAGAATGCCAATAGATCAAACAGCTTATTTATTAAAAACCAATATAACGTTTTTAAACCTTGTTTTATTCGTCAGACACCGCCTAGGCAAATGTTCTAGCATGCAGTTCGTGCCCATGACGACTGAAAGGCAGATGCACAGGAAAAAAAATAGAAATTCTTATCGATCCATGTTATCAATTTCATACATCTGAGCGATTAATTCGGTCAAGCCCATTCAAATGACGGGAGAATCTCTTGCACAGCTGTCGGTATCAGGCATATTGATTGATTTCCTGAGAGTATAAATACATTATTTAGCCAGCTGGTTCGTCGAAGTTGACTAGAGGAAAATTGAATATTGCGAAAAGTTTTCACTTTACATGTTATTCGAATCGAAGCATTATTGCCCTTGATTTATATGAATCACATCGCATAACATTTATATAGAAAATGTATTCAGTGGCATATGGGCTATTTCACCCATGCAACTATTCTATATCTGTTGGCAGGACACTTACCAAATTAGTGAATTTGAATTTAAAAGGTTATCAAAAATTTGCCGCGTACAACGGCTTTCTTGGCATAAACATTTGTTACATTCCCAATTTTACGTTTAAGGGAAACAGTGATGGTTCAAGCTAGCAAGGGAAACGCCTAAAATCTGGACCTTTTCTGATTCGATTGTCAATATTATCGATGATCTTCTTTTTTAACAAAGCCTGCTTACCAAACTTGTGTATTAACTCAACAGCGTAGGCCCCTGGATCCGTTACAGACATATATTGGTGTAAATTGACGCAATCTCGGCGTTTTCTCTAATTCATACAAAATCCAGTTTTGTTAAGTCCTACATTGCGATGCATGGACGCATAAGATACACGTGGCATGCGTTCATTTACGAACACGGTATAGAGCAAAAACGAAGGGTCAACTTAGGTAGGGATCTGGCTACGTCAACTGTTAAGAATTTTACTAAACTTCCAGCCAGAATGATGAAAAATATAAGTCGAAATCGGATGGCCATGAGTAAACTATCCTGTCATATTCCATTTGCGGAAGTAAGATCTCTTAAAAGGAATGAATGCTTCCATGTACTCAGATATCACTTCATATAATTATCATCCCCATCTGCATAAAAAACACGAATAGTTTCATTCAGTGTGATTGTACAGAGTCCATTGCTGTTTAAAGCTAAATACCTTTATCAGATGAACGACACAGTTTAGTTTAAATTATACAGTTCGTGTTAGCATTCGTAGTTTGCTCTTGGGCTCCCAGCTGACCAGATGTATTTCCAGAAAAAAAGTATTTCGTCGACAGTACCTGAAATTGCTGGAATGAAAATGCAACTTTCTTAAAGTAGGGATGGACAGCGACCGAAATAAATGGTCTACTGAGACTTTTACAGTAACTGTATAATAAATACTAGAGTTTTTCTGCATGAATAAGGTAGTGAAACCAGTCATCAGTACCCAAAATGAAAAAACATGTCGGGCAGAAATGCTCCAGATAATCAAGCTTTGCAATACTCAAAAGATCTCACGGTAAGTACAATAGGAAGGCTGAGCAACAACACTCTGTAAGCGGGGACAAACAGGGCAAAACGCAACAGTCTTCAACGGGGTGCATCAGCAAGTGACTTCCTCAGGCAACCGTCCCCTGCCACTGGACACCTCAGGTCAAGTTAAACAGGGGGCTACCAGTTGGTTTAAGTCTCCTGTGTCACTTTAAACAGACCGCGGGTCCACATCACAGAGAAACTTGTTCACACTTCAACCAGCCCCACGCATGAAGACATCATAGGCCTTCAACGAGGCACGTACTACCATCAGGCAGAGGTCCGTGAGGTCAAGCTTCGAAAGACCCAGAAGCCGTAGTCTGGCTTCACTGCGTGGGTGCAAAGCACCACGTGATGAGAAAATAGTGGGCACATGGGAGACGGGGAAATTAGCTGGGTGGCCAAGGATCCTCCGATGATTCTCCTGGACTTCCGCTATCGAGTAGTGGCGGAACTTCCCATCGTTAACCGTTTCCAAAAGATCCTCGTTAGTGAATGCAATGTTCACAACTGTGAGACCATCCTCAGCACACACACAAGATCAGGCTTTTTAAAAGTCCGACCCTCGGGAATGTGGGGCTTCAACAGCACTTCAAGCTTACGCTTTACCAGATTGGACGCTAGTAGATTAATAACCTGATAATGCCTCAAGACTCGGGCCTGGTGCGTTAGTTGACAGCACTGCAGAACATGGAAGAGTGTCTAACGTTGTCCGCACTGCCTTCGACCCAAAATATCAGTAGAGCCTATCCTACGGTTCCTGCTGGATTTTGTGGAGAGGACAACCGCCTGAATGTGAAGGCCTCGTAGGTAAAGCCAGAATATACCCGAGCAAAGGAGGAGAGCCAATAATTGGCGCGGGAGGAGATTTAGCAAAGGCAGCGAGTGGACGACCATCCGAAGACGAATAGAGAGCAGATCTTCAGTAGGTCTTGGCGTCCTCTAGCTGGTTAGGACCGCATGGCCCAGTCACCTTGACTGACCTGCTAACCGCAGGCCAGAAAACGCAGAAGAGACTGTGGCAGCTTCTCGTACAGCAGGCTCCGCAGAGGCAAGCACAGAATCCAGGTGACGGAGCTTTGCAAAGTGGACAAGTGCTGTCAGACAGGGCACACCAAGCCCACCATCATAAACAGGCGCATGAAGGAAAGCTGTCGTCGTATCTGAAGGAAGCCACAACCGCCTGCGCACATTTTGCCGTAATTGCGTATCAAGCGGCTTCAAGTTTTTTCAGTGAACCACACCCAGAATAAGCTCGTTTAAATTTTCGGCGGGAGGTGACACTTCCGGCAAGAAACCCTCTGCTGCGGCTTCAACGGTGCTCTTGAAAACTCATACAGCATACCAGCGAGGATAGGACGGTGACTTATTGCAATCTTCCCACGGTATGAGAAGGGCACTCCCAAATATTTGAAAGTGTCCAATGACACGAGCGAGCGCAAGTCACTGCCCCTGATTGAGAGCTCGCACGGGCGAAGGCATGCACTCTTCTCCTTACCAATCGCTTGAACGTAGAAAGAGGCACATTTAGTGGAGTTGAGGACCATATCAGCAAGGGAGAGGCCATTGTCAAGACCATCCAACCTCCGCTGCAAGCCGAGAGGTGATTCGGCGAACAGGAAGAGGTCATCCGCGTGCGCGATGGAATCTTCCGTTGTCTTGGCCAGTTTAAAGCCCAGCTACAGATCAGAATAGGTAATAGCTTCGGAAAGAGCGCAGTTAAAGAGAAGAGAGTAGTAAGGTTCACCTTGGCGGACGCAAAATTAGCAAATTACCTCATTACCCAATATAAAGGTAGTTGTTCGGTAATAGGATGAAGTTAGAAGATTAAGAAGCATATGTGGGGATTCATTCGTCTCGGAAGCTCGCAGGAGCGTTCCATGATTCACGGAATCAAGGGCGCTGGCCCCATCGAGCACAGCCACAGCAATGGATCTAGGAGTAGAGATCGCATGCCGTTATATTCCGTGGATGAGAGACAAAGCCTCTCCCATCCCATCCCGCTGCTGAAAAACAAACTGGTAGCGGGTAGTAGGGCATAGGCGAGACCACCGTTGAGAGATAAAAAGATTAAGCGAGCGAGGGCTCACATTGGACACCGCTATTGGGCGGAGGCCCGAAGTGAGAATAGTAGTTGCGAGTTTGGGAACCAGGGTAGTTTGACAATTGCACTGCTGCACGGGGAGCTGACCAGTCGCTAGAATTATGTTACGATATTCAGCTATGGCCCCAGGTGGCCATTGCAGCAGATCCGTCGCTGCTGACCAGCCATCAATTCCAGCAGCCGAGCCGTGCATGGCCGCAGGTTTCGAGTCACGTCAGCGGCAGAAATAGGATCAAGGATTTCCCAGGCCACAGCATTTGGAGCAGCGGTGATTTAGGGAACGGGGCTTTACGTTAATCGCTCACAGGACAAATTTGGAACCAGCTTTTTGGTTTTTGGCAAGCGGAGCTTGCACCTCCAGATACTGAGCCCGTCCTAGTTTGCGGTTGGCGGTGGTGCGCACAGCTGCATTTGGTCGTCATTTCATTCTGGGTCGCCAGCTTCGTGGGAAGACCAAGTGCATGCACATTAAGGCGCGGAGCAGCTTCAGGAAGATACTCCTCTCCAATTTGCAGATCCAAAGCGAGTAAAAGCAGGTTACTCGATGCTTAAGCTTGACATGGTGATTCAGTTAAGAGCTTGACGGTCAAGTGAATGAGCGAGTTTCGATCGCACTACATCTGGTCCGTTAAGCAAAAAGGAGCAAATAGTAGCACAGCTACACACGAGAGCATCTGACTGAGCAGTTCAGTTAGTGCGAGAAGGAGCTAAACGGCTGCATTCAGAGAAGTATGCAGCAGAATGGGCAATTTTCATAAGTTGCGAGCGCTCGCGCACAGAGAAGAAGCCTCGAGAACAATGATCAAAGAGAAAGTTCCTGGAAGATAGTTGAGAACAGATGGACATGGACACAGAAACAGACACCGACGGGCGCAGCACAGGGTTTTGGCTGACATCGACGCACATGAAGCTTCAGCCCAGCAGCAGAGTGGCAGATCCATCCACAATGCGGACAAAGAAAGCCGTTAGTCGCATGTTGCACCGCGGAGGCGTGCGGTGGAGAGGTTAACAGCTTAATTACAGAAATCCATCATTTTTGCTAGTTTAGCCCCCGGCAGACTAGTAGGGCCACATATTCAAACGGGTGCAGCTGAGCCATCGAGGTCAACAGAGTGAACCCTTCCCGTCACTGTGAGCACTACGAGAGGTTATGCGTACCAACCACGCCCTCAGGATAGCACCCTGGGCGCAGGAAGGGGGCCTCAGTCTCTACCCCTTAAGAGAGTCATCGTTTCTCCCACCGTTTGACGTCAGACAACTGCCCCAAGGCTACACAGCCACCACCACCGCAACCACCATCGAAGCTGGAAACCACGAAAATAGCCACGGCACAACCAGCGCTAACCAAGGGACAGGCATAACTGAACTGCCGACTTCCACCCACTTCCACCGGTCAAGGTCATAACACGCCACCGCGTCAACTACCACAACCAGCTGCATGCGCGCAGGCGCGCACCATGCTGCGCGGCCAGTTGCCCGACTTCGCCACACAGATAACGCAGCACGCACGCAGCACACAGTGAAAGCAGCAGCGTAAACCCAGGAGCAGCAGCAGCAGCAGCGGCAGCAGTTGTAGCCATAGAGCAGCTAGCCGACTAGCCAGCCACAGGCTAAGCAGGCACGTTTCTTTGGCCAACGTGTCTGACTCGGCTCTCAGAGCAAATCCTTTTTCCAAGGTTACGGATAAAATATGCCGACTTACCGTACCAAAATTATTGTACTGCCAGAGGCATTTCACCTTGGTGACCTGATGCGGAAATGGGTACGGCCTGCCACGAACATCATAATGCCTCCCTCAGATTTTCAAGGACTGACCAGAGTGTTCCGGACAACAAAAGAGAGCTGGTGCTTTACGCCAGCGATACCTCTATCTCCGGAACACCCGATTCCAGGGTGGTGAGCACTCCTTATAATGAAAAGAAATTTCTTCCCGAAACTCAAGTCGATGTCTCCGAGATTTATTGAGTTATCGTGCTAAGCAGCGCCCAGACACGGACCACAGCTGCAAACGCCGAAAAAGTGCACACATTGACGGACCATCCAAACACCCGATTTCCTTTCGCTCTGGGTGGCTGCCGGTTGCAGGCGCACACACGTACGCACACAGACAGAAGTATGCAAGGCACCCCATGTCTCTGTACCGAGACACCGAATCGCTTAGGACCGTCTGACCCATGGCAAATTGCTGTACCCATGGAACCCTTCTTTACCTCAACCTTTAAGTTTTTCACTTGCATATTTGCTAGTACCACAAAGATCTGCACCCATGGTGGTTCCACCCAGACTCACGTGTGAGGCTTCCACGCTCACCACGGCGACCCTCCTACTCGCCACCGCCTCCTTGACTGGATCATGACTTCGCAAGCCAGCCACAAATTATTTTCACGTAACCGGCCATGTGCTGCTCACACCACCAAGCATAGCCAGTGATCCAGCTTGCTTTGACGGCCCAGTATAGTTCCGATGCTCCAGCACCATCCATTTCAGGGCTGGTTAATTCGGCAGGTGAGTTGTTACACACTACTTAGTGGATGCTGACTTTCATGGCCACCGTCCTGCTATCTATATTAACAACACATTTTGTGGTATCTCATGAGTGTCAGCGTAAGCCCCTTAACAGGGCGTTTAGTTCATCCAACAGTGCCAGTTCTGCTAACCGAAAGGCCAGGCCCACCTTTTAACAGTGCTGTCCGTCCGACAGACGCGCCAGACACGCATACACACCAACCAAGTGATTCCTCTGGGCTTGTTGCTTGATGCCACTCGGTTACCTTTATACGGTTTCACGTACTGTTTACTCTCTCTTTTTAAAAGTTATTTTCACATTTCCCTCACTTTTCTTGTTCGCTATCGGACTTGTATTCAGCCTTTGATGGATTTAAGCACCTACTTTTGGCTGCATTCTCAAACAACCCGACTCGAATGTCGCCCTAGTAAACTGCCTCACATGTCTGAACCTGCACTCGTACGGGCCTTTCACCCTCTCTGGGCCAAATCCAGTGAACCATACTCATTGCTGGACTTCGAGTGGAGTTGCAATCCTACGAGTCGATCCAAACACCAGATTGTCTGGCAGTAAACCTTCCGCTGGCTTCAGTGTTGGGCTATTCCTCCTTCACTCGCCGTTACTTGGGTGATCCTGATTAGTTTCTTTTTCTCTGGTTAGTTATGAACTTCAGTTCAGCGGGTAAGCACGACTGATCCGAGGTCAGGCAATCTAGAGTTAGAAGCAGTAGCTGCCACCACAACCAAGCATTGTCACCCATCATGGGTTATTCCACCTCATCACCACTGACATGTGTTAGAGCTCGCAATGCTTGCTACACATATTAAGCGACGGCCAGTGCGCACCGGCACCCATCCTCACAAACGCAGAATCAATAGACGCAGGCATTCGCACACATGCAATGCCCTAATGCACACTGCAACATCACAACAAGCAAGATGCAGGGGATAAGGAGAAGCTGCCGCCGCCAGAAGGCACACAAAGGAGAAGGAGGCTTCTCACTAAGATGTCATAAAGGCCACATTAAGAATGAGCCATTGCAGCCTGACTCTCAGTCCCCAACCATCACCTCCTCCTCTGCCTCCAAACATCGGGAGGAGCAGGGAAGCAGCAACAGCAGCAGAAAGAGGACTGAGACATCCTGCCAGGTGGTAGCCTTCTAAGCCACGGCTTTAAGTGCACCGTGATAGTTAATAAGCCAAACGTCGGCCACATGTGGCCGTAAGCATGAGCAGCAGCAGCAGCATCAGTATGGCAGTAGCAGTAAGAATACGAGATATGTTCATTCACGTATACATACGGAACGTGAATGATCCTTCCGCATGTTTACCTACGGAAACCTCGTTACGACTTTTACTTCCTCTTAATTATCAAGTTTGGTTATCTTCTCGGCACCAGTTGAGCACCAATCTTGCGGCTGACACTGCAATGGCACCAATCCGAGGGCCTTACTAAATCATGTAATCGGCACAAGCTCATGACTTGCACATACTATGCATTCCTCGTTCACGGGTAACTATTCCAAGCCCCGATCCCTGTCATGACAGTGATTGACCAGTTTGCCCATCCCTTTCGGACCAGAAGGCCAGACTCGTTGACACCGTCCTTGTAGGGGGCGTGCAGCCACAGACAACAAAGGGCATCACAGACCTCTTCTTGCTCAATTTCTTGCACATTCGTAATGCTTGGCCCTCTAAGAAGTAGACACACCTGCGACGTACCCAGTGGCTAGCGCTGAACCCACCGTTCACACCTCCTACCACATTTTACGCCCCCACACGCACGCACACCACTCACCCCGGGAAGGGCTCGCAGCACACGCGCGCAGAGAAATGCGTGGCCCGAAAGAAGTCACCTGAAGTGAGCAGTTTCGCCAAAACGCCGCCAGCAAAGGAACAGAGGACTGGTGTACTAATTAGCAGGCTAGAGTCTCGTTTGTTATAGGAAGTAACAAGGCAAATTTTTTCACTGACTTCGTGAACTGCGCCTCTGAGGTTTTCAGGCTCTTGTCGACCCCGAGCTCACAGGGGTGACGGTGATCGTGAACGTCTTCATGTCCCTCCTGAATGAAAGGGAAATCAGAAGTTAATTGCTGTAACCAGTGAGCCACGAGCCCATGGTCTTATTGGTTTAGATTACTATCTCGCTGGTTAAAATTTTCATCTTACGCACCCATCATCAGGCGTTGTGCCGCTTGATGAACTTCAAAGATCCTACCGATCTACCCGCTCGTTGCCTGGATGACATCTTGGGATAAAGCTACACTGTCGTCCATCGAGCCAGTAAAAAGCACCAAAATATGGACGCCTTGTATCACCGGCCACAGGGACGCCATCATCACTCGAGGCATACGTCGCAGCAACGGCCATCACGATTGGGACGTCTGATCCCTCACGGTGAGCGTCAGCTCAAAATGCAGATTCCCATATCTGTACTGGTGCGGTCAGCATTCCTCGGCATATAATGTACTCCTGCGGGCAATATTCACCAGCAAATACTTAACTGTGGCAGTTTACATTCACCGGCGCATATTGTACTGGTGCCGTTATTATTCACTAGCGAATATTGTACTTGTGCAATCAATATACTTCATGTTGATGTTGTTCAATGTCCACATGGTCGATACAAGAACTACGAACACATCACTTGTCCAGTATGCTACTGATGTGATCAATTCGTAACAGGTATAGCACCCAAACTCATTCTCCATAAGCGCCTTTTGTCACTGGTCAAAAACCTTCCAGTGCTGTTATAGTGTAGACCAACTCACCAAATGGACAACTAGGAAATGCCCCGCTACACACTGCAGCATCACGACAAGCAAGAGGCAGGGGATGAGGAGAAGCTGCCGCCGCCTTCAGAAGGCACACCTAGGAGAAGGAGACTACTCGCTTACATGCCAAAAAGGCCACATTAAGAAGGAGCCATTGCAGCCTTGCTCTCAGTCCCACACCATTACCTCCTCCTCTGCCTTCAAACATGGGGAGGAGCAGGGAATCAGCAACAGTAGCAGCAGGAGGACTGAGTTATCCCGCCAGGTGGCAACCTTCCAAGCCACGGCTATGCTGCTTGGAAAGCTTCAAGTAATCGTCTGATCAACCCGCTCGTGGGCGGGACGACATCTCTGGATATTGGTACACTGTCGTCCATCGATCCGGTAAAATGCAGCACAGATACGCCACCACCACTCGACGTATACGCCCCTGCAACGGCCATCACGATTGTGACTCCTGATCCCTCAAGGTGAATGCCAGCTCAAAATGCTATCCATATATCGGTACTGGTGCGGCTTACATTCATCGGCATATGTTCCCGTGCAGTCAAGGTTCACTAGCAAATACTTAACCGGTGCATTCATTATTTACCAGCGCATATTGTACTGGCGCAGTCATTATTTAATGTCCACACCGTCGATTCAAGAACTATGAACACCTTAATTGTCCAGTCTGATACTGATATAATCAATACGTTACTGGTATAGCATCCAAACTTGTCCAACTCACTTAATGGACAACTTGGCACAACAAACCACATATGGCCTTCTTTATCGTTTTGGAAGGTTTTTGCATATGCGCATCCCTACGCAGGCAAGTAAGCATTCAAAGAATACACACGTGCTTGTTTGTCATTTGCTAATAGCGATCGCATATAAATGGGGCTCCAAGACCTCAAATCCTCACTTCGGGTAGGGATAGGACTTTATACATCGCAGTGTGATAGCTGCTCGAATTCGCACGTCTTCCCGACAAAACATTAAGTCATCTTCAAAAGATTTAGTGCCGTCACGCACATACCTCAATTGGATATCTTGTCGACACCCACAACACCATGTCCCGGTCAAAGTTCTGGCATAACATAACCGAACTGACCAGGTTCGGTAGGGCACGCTTGCCTTATCCGAATTAAACCCGACCGCAAAGTACTATATCTGCCCAACCACCTTACAAGCCAAGCTGTATCGTTGCGCATCTTTGGATGGAATTCAGACTTAGAAGCGTTCACTCTTAATCCCTCAGGTGGTGACTTCGCACCATTGGCCGTTTGACCAGGCACATGTACCAAATGTCTGAAGCTGCGGTTCCTCTCGAACTAAACAGGATTACCATTGAAACGGCCAGATTGCACTTCACTGTTTACACAGTTCAACCATCAGTAGGGAAAAAGTAAACTTTCTCACGACCTTCTTAACCCAGCTACCGTTCCCTATTAATGGGTGAACAATCCAACGCTTGGTGAATTCTGCTCTTCAATGATAGGAAGAGATGACATCGAAGGATAAAAAAGAAGTCGCTATGAACGCTTGGCCGCCAAAAGCCAGTAACCCCTGTGGTATCTTTTCTGACAACGCTTGTTTCGAAATCTGAATATCAGTTGATCAAAAGGATCCCTAGGCCATGCTTTCACGGCCTGTATTCGTAGTAAGAATCAAAATTAAGTAAGCTTTTGCCATATTACTCTTCGCAAGGTTTGTGTCTTGGCTGAGCTCACCTTGTTACACCTGCGTTAAAATTTGACAGATGTACCACCGCCAGTCAAACTCCCCGCCGGACACTGTCTTCAGATCGTGTCGCACGTCGCCAAACCTGCCTGATAGCACCAAGACATGACACACGCGCCCACCGTCTACCAACTATGGAATGCCACCTTGTGGCAACAGCCTACAGGCAGTAGAGGGCAAAACACGCATATCACTAGCTCTGGCCAGACAGTTGCGACCAAGACGCCTGCACGCCAGCCACATACGGGGTGCGACCAACGCACTAACGTGTGCTTAATGTCAACATGGAAAATAATTGACAGTTCACGCTTCACTGAAAAAGTAAAGAAACAATGATGGGAGTGGTCGTTCATTGTCGAACCAGAGACCCCGAGTGGTGATTTCCGCCTCCCACTGATTATTTCACCCGCCATATCTCTTCACAGAGTCTGACTAGAGTCAAGCTCAACAAGGTCTTCTTTCCCTGCTGATTCTGCCAAGCCCGTTCCCTTGGCTGTGGTTTCGCTGGATAGTAGATAGGAACAGTAGGAATCTTGATAATCCATTCATTTGCGTCACTAATTAGACGACGAAGCATTTGGCAAGTCCCTTTGAGTCTCCTGCGTCATTTAAACAGCCCGCGGGTCCACACCGCAGAGTTCATACTACCAACAGCTCCACGCCTGTAGACATCATAGACCATCAGCGAGAGGTCAAACTTTGAAAGACCCAGAAGCCGTAGTCTGGCTTCACTGCGCGGGAGCAAAGCACCACGTGATGAGAAAATAGTGGGCACATGGGAGACGGGGAAATCAGCTGGGTGGCCAAGGATCCTCCGATGATTCTCCTGGACTTCCGCTATCGAGGAGTGGCGGAACTTCCCAGCGTTAACCGTCTCCAAAAGATCCTCGTTAGCGAAAGCAATGTCCACAACTGTGAGACCATCCTCAGCACACACACACAAGATCAGGCTTTCGAAATGTCCGGCCCTCGGGAATGTGGGGCTCCAACAGCACTTCAAGCTTACCTTATCCAGCTTGGACGCTCGTAGTTTAATAACCTGATTATGCCTCCAGACTCGGGCCTGGTGTATAAGTTGACAGCACTGCAGAACATGGAAGAGTGTCTAACGTTGACCACACTGCCCTCGACACAAAATACCAGTAGATCCTTTCGTACGGTTCCTGCAGGATATTGTGGAGAGGACAATCGCCTAAAGTTAGAGGCCTCGTAGGTAAGTTACGGAAATACCAAAGCAGGGGAGGAGAACCAATAATTTGCGCGGGTAAATTTAGTGAAGGCAGCCAGTGGACGACCATCCGAAGACGAATAGAGAGCAGATCTCGAGTAGTTTTGAACGTCCACCTTGCTGGCCAGGACCGAATGGGCCAGTCGAACTGGCTGAGCTGCCAACCGCAGGCTGGAAAAGGCAGAAGGGACTGTGGCAGCTTCTCGTAGAGGCAAGCACAGAATCCACGTGACGGCACTTTTCAAAGGGGACAAGTGCTGTCAGACAGGGCACACCAAGCCCACTTCATTAACAGGCGCATGAAGGAAAAGCTGTCGGCGTATCTGAAGGAAGCCTCAACCGCCGGCGCACATTTCGCCGCAATTGGTTATCAAGCAGCTTCAAGGTTTTTCGGTGAGCCGCACCCAGAATAAGCTCGTGAAGAAATTTCGGCGGGTGGTAACGCTTCCGGAGAGAGACCCTCTACTGCGGCTTTAAAGTTGCTCTTGAAAGCTCGTACAGTATACAAGCGAGGATAGGACAGGTAACCTACTCCAACCTTCCCATGGTATGAGAAGGGCACTCCCATATATTTGAAAAGGTTCAAGGGCCTGAGCGAGCCCAAGACACTCCCCCTGATTGAGACCTCGCACGGGCGAAGGTATGCACTCTTCTCCTTACCAATCGCTTGAACGTAGAAAGAGGCACATTTAGCGGAGTTGAGGACCATATCAGCAAGGGAGAGGCCATTGTCCAGACCATACAATCTCTGCTGCAAGCGAAAAGGTTATTAGGCGAAAATGAAGTGGTCGTCCGCGCACGCGATGGATTCCACCGTTATCCCAGCCAAGTCAAAGCCCAGCCATCAGTCAGAATAGGTAATAGCTTCTGGCCAGTTACTAGATGCGATGGCCAAACACAGGGGCCACATCAGGGCACAGCAGGCGTGATTCGGGTTGCGCTCCCATATATAATGCTGAACATGGGGGGTATGGTGGCACGCCTAGGCGCAGCTAGGGCATAGGGGCCCCGGCTGGGCCAGCCACATGCGCCCTCTCTGGCCTATTATCCTCTTGACGCGCTAATGATCCGGGGATCAGCATAAGAGAGTGTGGCAGCTGCAGAGCAAGGCTAATATTACTTGAAACTAAATGACGCACAAGTCACCGTCCCTGCAACACCCTTACGTGGAGCATACGGTGGACATAGTTGGACTACGACGGTCGAACTATCGAGTATATAATCCATGTCATGTGAGCATTCTTCTATGTGTTAGAGGACTCACGCGTCCCTTTTGGTATTGGAGCTTACTGTAGAGACCCACCAGAGCCAAAGAGTGGCTTGTGACTTTGACCAAATCATATCAGCGATAAGGAAAAAGTAGACTGACTGACTAATCGATTTGGTATATAAACGACTGTCAGCTGCACACTCCCGGTATATAAAAGGAATAACTCGTACCGTTGTGGTTAGTGACTCGTTCTAGAGCCCAAACAGCAGCCGTTGACTGGCTAGAGACATAGAATCGTATAGACGAAAAAGGTAATGGAGGCTGGAGTGGGAACTTTTGGCTTATTAGCCTTCATCAGTCAGCCATAATCATTCCCAGTATTGCATGGCATGAGGGTTCGAACTCGCAAACTTTTTTAACGAAGCAGAAAGATATGTCCACTATCACATGAGCACGATGACTTTTCCGTTTTATTGGGTAAACAAACCATGTCAGCCGTGAGCTCCTTGATATGTTGTAGGAATAACTCGTCCCGTGGTGACTTGGGGCTGTCTCTAATGCCTAACCAGCAGCCGTAGTCTGGCTAAAGAAATAGAATCGTATTGCCAACAAAGAAAACGGAGACAAGAATGGACACTTTTATCCTGTTAGCCATCATAAGCCAGCCATTACCAAGCGCGGCCTTGTGGTGCCTGATGGTCGAACTTGCAACGTTTCCGATTTAAGTGCAAGGAATTACAAACTCGCCCACGAGAACTATGGCTTTTCTTTTTCAAAATGGTATACAACCCATTTCAGCTTGGTGCTCAGAGTATATTTTAGAAATAACTCGTTCTGCTTCGCTTTTGGGCTCCCTCTACAGCCCAACCAGCAGCAAAAGACTAGCAAGCAACATAGAATCGTATTTCGACAAAGCAAAGGGAGACAACATGAATGGACACTTCTATCCTGTAAGCCATCATTGGCCAGCCATCACCCAAGCTTTTCGGTGCACGAGTCTTGAACTCGCGAAATTTTTAATCCACCCGTAGTGATTTATTTATTCGCATGGGAGCACGATGACTTCACTTTTTTGATTTGGTATATGAACCATGTCAACTGTGCACTTCCGGTATATTATTGGAATTGCACGTCCCATTGTGCCTTGAGCTCTTTCTAATCCCGAAACAGCAGACGTAAACTGGCTAATGCCCTAAAATCCTATGTCCGACAAAGAAAAGCGAGACCAGAATGGACACTTCTATCCTGTTAGATATCGTAAGCCAGCCATTACAAACCATAGCTTTGTAATGCATTCGTCTCGAACTCGTTGGGATTTATTCGAAGTGCAACGATCAAGCAACTCACAAACGAGCACCATGACCTTCCTTTTTACATTGGGTATAAAAACCATGACAATTGTGCGCTCCCCATATATACTGAAGGAGTAACTTGTCCCGTTTACCTTGGGGCTTTCTTTATAGCCCAACCAGAAGCCATAGCCAGCCTTGTGAGGTAGAATCGAATTGCCGGACAAGAAAAGTGAGACTTGGATTGGCACTCTTGGCTTATACGGCATCCTCATCTGCCAGCCATCAAAATTGTCAATGTTGCGGTGTACAGGGGTCATACTATTAACTGCCAAAGGAGCACGCAAACTTTCCCTTTCGGATTTGGTACATAAAACATGTCAGCTGGGCGCTCACTCAATATATAATAGGAAAACTCGTCAGTTGTGCATTGGGGCTCTCTTCAGAGCCCAACCGGCTGCCGTAGACTCTTTTGTGATGAAAGATCTTATAAATGACGAAGACAAGGCAAATTGAAATGGGCAATTCTGGCTAATTAGCCATCATCAGTCAGCCTTCAACATTCCCAGAGTTCCAATGTACTAGGCTTGAACTCGTGACGTTTTTGATAGAAGCGCAATGATCTACCAAGAGGCGCGATGCCTTTCCCATTTGCAGTGGGTAAATGTCAGATGAGTGCCACGTAATTTATTATGGGAATAACTCGTACTGTTGTGCCTTGGGGCTATCTCTAGTACCCAACAAGCAGCCAAAAACTCGCTTGTGACAAAGAATGGTATTGCTGACAAAGAAAATGGAAAATAAAATGGGCACTTTCGGTTTATTATCAAACATAGGCCAGCCATAAAAATCCAGAGCATTGCGGTGCATGATGTTTGAACTCCGATGTTTTTAATTGGAGCGCACCTATCTATCTGCCAAACGTGCACAATGACTTTTACTCTTCGATGTGATGTATAAGCCATGTCAGCTGGATGCTCCGGTATATTATTGTAATAACACGTCCCACCTTGCCTTGGGGCTCCCCCTAGAGACCAACAAGCAGCCAAAGACTGCCTAGTGACATAGAATGTTATTGCTGACAAAGAAAGGGGAGACTGAAAGGACACCTCTAGCCTGTAAGCCATCATGGGCAAGCCATCACCATCCCTGGCGTTTCGGTGCACGAGTGATGAACTCACCATTTTTGATTGAAGTGCAACGATCTTTTAACTGCCACATGAACGCGATGAGTTTCCATTTTTGATTTCGAATATAAACCATGCCAACTGGGTGCTGCCCGGTATATTATAGACATTAGGTTAACCCTTGGGCCTTTGAGCTCTATCTAGAGCCCCACAAGCAGCCGTTGAATGGTTAATGACAGAACCGTATTTTCCTACCAAGAATATGGTCACTTCTGGCTTATCAGCTATCATCAGCTATCACAATCCCTAGCGTTGCGGTGTACGAGGTTAAAACACGCGACGATTTTGATCGAAGTGCAAAGATCTACCAACTTCCACATTAGTTCAACGACTTTCCTTTTTCGCTTGGGTCTATAAACCAAGTCAGTGGGGCACTCCCCGGTGTATAATAGGAATTACTCGATGAAATGTGCCATTGGGCTCTTTCTATAGCACAACAAGCAGCCGTGTTCAGGCAAATGAAATAAAATCGTACCTCCGACAAGGAAAAGGAGACTATAATGGGCAATTCTGGCTTTTTAGCCAGCATCTGCCAGCCATAACCATCCTTGGCGTTGTGATGCCTGAGGCTCGAACGCAGGATGTTTTTGATCGAAGTGCAACTATATATTAACAGCCACACAAGCAAGATTACTTTACAATTTGGATTTGGTATATTAACCATGTCATCTGGGCGCTTCTCGGTGTGCTATAGGAATAACGTGTCCAGATTTGCCTTGGACAGGTTAACTGGGTGCTTCCTGGTATATTAAAGGCATAAGGCTTCCCCATTGTGCCCTTGAGCTCTATCTAGAGCCCCACAATCAGCCGCTGAATGGCTAATGACAGTACCATATTGCGAACTAAGAAAAGGGGCACTGAAATGTGCACATCTGGCTTATCAGCCATCATCAGCCAGCCATCACGATCCCTAGCGTTGCGGTGTACGAGTTTAAAAATCACGAGGTTTTGATCGAAGGGCAATGCTCAACCACCTGCCACACGAGCACGATGACTTTGCCGTTTTGATTTGGTATAAATTCCGTGTCAGCTAAGCACTGCATGGTTTATCTTAGGAGTAACTCGTTCCTTTGTGATTTGTGGCTCTCTTGGGGCCAAACCAGCAGCCGCAGACTGGTTTTTGCCTTAACGGTTCGGAAAAAGGGATAACTTGCAGAGACAGCATGGATAAGATTATTTCAAGCTTCAAACACTCTTTTGTAGAAAAATTACTTCGAGTGTCTAGTCTAGCCCCAGTCACAACTCATTTGAGAGGATAACCTCTCAAGTTCGTTGTGGTTGTTCATGTTGTTGTTGCTAACTGTAAGTAATCGTCTGGGACAAGAAACCAGTCCCGAACGCGTATTATGAGGAATGTTAGTGTCAGGTCTCCCCGAAATTGTCTTCAGCGCAAGGGAAATATATTGAGATTAAACAGCCGTGGTTCATTAAGCTGTGAGCACTGTCCAAGGACAAGTTTGTTCGCTCCTCTTTGGAACTTTTCGAGGATGTTGATTTCCTAGGTCTCCAAAGCTTGGATAGCGGATTCCACCTAGGGCCACACGAAGGTTCCGAAGACTAAGGTGAAGCAGTTGTCATTGACGTCCTGTTTGCTTTTATTAACAGGCCATCGAACTGTCGTATGTATGTTTAGGTGTGTGGGGTGTAGGATTACTAGCTAGGGGTGGCCACACACAGATAGCATTTGGTCGCTCCATTTGTCTCGTACAGGTGGTGAATACTCCTGTGGCAGCCTCTAACTGGTACACAACTCTCACACGTGGCTCCTCGAAGTTGCGTTCTTCCCAGCGGCCACACGATGAGCAACGGTCACGACTGGTTGGCTAAACTAGGCGAGGGTATCCGGTGTTGTGTGTACCTCCACACCCGGTATGTCTGACTCCCGAAATTTCCACCTCCCCCACTCAAAAATTCCTACGGTGAGGGCGAAAGCAACCCCGTAGGCGGTCAATGCTAACTTGGGTCGCTCTCCCAATTAAACAAAACCGTGACCCATATTAGAGTTTTGCAGCCGTCTGGGATGTTAGAGCAACCCAATAAAGGGACAGCACTGCTTGACTCCTCGCAGGGGTAGGGGCTAGAAAAGGTTCTCTAAAAAATGCTGGGTCTCACGTCTTCTGCAGGTGGCCGTGGCTCGCAGATTGCAAAATACATGGTCGCAAAACTCAAAAAAACAACAATAGCCCCCGTCCTTATCCCCCGAGCCATACACTCCAGGCTGCTCGGTTGAGTTCGTTCACTCTAGCAGCCTGGAATGTGCATTCTCTTTTAGAAAATCTAAGGAGCAACAAGCCAGAATGGAGGACAGCGCTAGTCGCTCGGGAACTGGCGCGCTACAAGGTAGACATTGCTAATCTCAGCGAGACCCAATTCTCTGAGCAGGGATAGCTGAAGGAGATGGGTGCCGGCTACACCTTCTTCTGGAGCAGCCGGCCAAAGGCAGAGTAATGCGACGCTGGTGTTTCCTTTGCCATCAGGAACAGAATCGTGAGACGTATGTTCTTTCTGCTGCAGGGTATCAATGATCGCCTGGTGAGCCTCCGCGTGCTACTTCGGGGAGACCAGTTCACTACCATCATCAGCGCCTACGTACCCCAATAACGAGTTTTGATGCGGTAGAGGACAAATTCTACGAAAACCTGCACGCCCTTGCTGGCAATTGTGCCGAAGGTGGACAATTTAATTGTCCTTGGTGACTTCATCGCCAGCGTCGAAACGGACCACACTGCCTGGCAGGGAGTGCTGGGTCCCTAACGGCCTCCTTCTTCTGCAAACGTGTGCGGAACACCGTCTTCTGCTGACCAACACCTTCTTCCGCCTTCCGACGTGGGAGAAGGCCATCTGAATGCACCCTCGGTCGCGGCGCTGGAATGTCCTGGGCTATGTTCTCGTCCGGAGGCAGAAAGTGCTGGTAACCAAGACGATCCGCGATGCTGATGTTTGGATGGATCACCGCCTCTTCATCTCCCAGATGAGGCTCCTACTTCAACCCCGACAAAATGCCCCAGGGCAGGCGACCTCCATGTAAGTTAAATACTCCTTTGTTAAATTTACCTGCTCACTGTGTTGATTTCAGCAACCAAAAAATCCAGAAATTGAAGGGTCTGCATGCTCCAGATAATAACTTCATCGTGGTAGAGCACCGGGATCCGACGCAATCACACCGGAAGTCTACAAGCAGGGTGGGCCCCGGCTGATGGCAGAACTCACAACACTCTTCCAGGAGATGTAGCGCCAAGGAAAAAGTTCCACAGGCTTTCAACGAGCGACCATCGTCCATCTCTACAAGCGGAAGGGGAACAGGCAACTCTGTGATAATCACAGAGGCATCTCGGTTCTCAACATCGCTGGAAAGATCTTCGCCCGTATCCTTCTCAATCGTCTAACAGAGCAGGGCCTGCTCCCGGAAATCCAAATTGGCTTCCGCCGACACCGCGGAACAACCGACATGATCTTTGCCGCCCGCCAGCTACAGCAGGAGATGCGAACTCACCTATACACTACCTTTGTTGATCTTAAGAAAGCCTTTCACAGGGTGAATCGCGATGGACTGTGGAAATTTATGCAGACATTCGGCTGTCCTGAGTGGTTCACGCAAATGGTGCGTCCGCTTCATGACGGGATGCCGGTGCACGTCACTGACAATGGGACGGAACCCGAAACATTCGCAGTGACCGATGGAGTAAAGCATGGCTGCGTTTTGGCGCCCACCCTGTTCAACTTCCTGGTCTTGGGTATGCTGATAGACGCCTACCGTAATGAACAGCCTGGGATACGCATCGCCTATAGAAATCATGGACACCTCAAAATTCGGCGTATGCAGGTTTCAAAGCATGTCTCTACGACTACAGTCCATGACTTGCTCTGCGCAGACGACTGCGCCCTTAACACCGTGACGGAGGAGGACATGAAAAGGTGTATGGACCTCTTCGCCACAGGCTGCGCCAATTTTGGATAAACAATCAGTTCAACCAAAACAATTGTCATGCGCCAGCCACCACCCAGCGCGGAATACAATGCTCCCCGAATCAATGTCAACGGTGCTCAACACAAAAATTTGAAAACCTTCGCTTATCTAGGAAGCATGCTGCCACGCAACACGAGAATCGATGAGGAGGTAGCCCAACGGATCTCCAAAGCTTGTCAGGCCTTTAAGCGGCTGCAGGCCTCCGTGTGGAATCGCCACGGTATTCATCTGAAGACCAAACTGAAGATGTAACAGGCCGTCGTCTTGACGACACTACTTAACGGAGCAGAGACCTGGACGGTCTACTAGAACCAAGCCAGGAAGCTGAATCAATTCCATCTCAGCTGCCTCCGCAGAATACTGAAGCTGAGATGGCAAGACAAGATCCCTGGACACAATAACCCTGGAGTGGACTTGAATCCTCATCATCCACGCAATGTTAAGGCAAGTTCAACTGCGATGAAGCGGCCACCTGGTAAGATTGAACAACAACCGACTAGACAAACGACGTTTCTACGAAGATGTCGCTACGGGTGCTAGCCGACAGGGAGGTCAGAAACGATGCTACAAGGACACTTTGAAGAAATCTCTGAAGCAACTGCAAATCAACCCGAAGACCTGGGAGGACCTCGCCCAGGATAGCCTGGCATGGAGAAGATCCGTAAAGACTGGTTGAGCAATCTATGAAGCCAACCGGATCGCAGCCGACAAGGCCAAAAGAGCGGCACGAAAGTCACCAGCGCCCGAGACCAACACCGTCGATGCCAAGGCCCTTCCAACATGCCCGCACTGGCAACGCATCTTTCGTGCGCAAATTAGCCTGGTCGGACATCCTTGGACACAATTCACCAACAATCTGACAAGTACACCTTCTACGTCAAATTCTGCCAACCCTCCTTCAGACTCCCCCACCCTCACTCCTGGCATCAATTCCATTGCTCCCACCATCATAGAGACCACATCCCAATGCTCATCGTCTGTTATCCCCACCACCGCAACCACCACCAACGTCACCATCTCCACCAATACCAGCGATGTTGACTCCATCCTAAGCTGTCCTCAATGCGACCGCACATTCACCTCACACATCGGCCTGGTCGGTCACTTGCGAATCTATCGTACAGAGACTGAATAACCAGTGCCTAGAGCACCAACACAAAGAAGAAATCGCCGCCTCCACTGCCCGCACTGTCCTCGCGCATTCACTCATCGCATTGGCCTATTCGGTCACATGCGCATCCATGATAGCGGAATTCACTGCAATGCTGACAACAGCGATACCCCAGGCGCAACCTCCGCTCCTGCCATTCATACCGCCACTGCCATCATCATTACCACGAATTACATCCCTCTGGCCTCTCCCGATTTCTTCTGCCCACACTGCACCCGCAACTTCAACTCACGCATCGGCCGGGGTCGGTCACCTGTGAATAAATCGCACGGAGGCTGGTGAACAAGTGCCTGGGGCTCCGAGATACAGTCGACACGCCCGCATCTACTGCCTTCACTGCTCCCGCATATTTACACACCGCATGGGTCTATTAGGACACATACGCCTCCATGAAAACCTGCAGTAAACCACCGGAGGCTAAGCCACATCAGCGCACACCATCTGTACATATACATAGACAACACCCTCACAATCATCAAAATGTACCATGATAAAATCACTGAGTCCTAGAAACCGTGGCTTTGAAAACTGCCAATCTGACGCTTACACCAGACCACTCCGTTGGCCCAGTGTATGTGCTGTGTGTGTTGAGTGGCTGACCAGTGGACTGGGAGTCAGACGGTGATGGCTCCTCCATATCCCCTGAGAAAGTGAATCATGGTGTGTGTGTTATTGGGGCCAGGTCGTGCTGTGGCACGCGAAGACGAGTATGCCAAGCCGTCAGCCAATGCTCCCACTCCAACATCAGACAACTGACTTGCTCGGATGGTGGCCTGATTCTGGGGGTGGGGGAGAGGTTGAGGTCAACAGCTCAGCGCATTTTCCTCACTATAAACAATCTGACACGCTTGAAACTGTCATGGTGCGCTAAAAGCCGTGGATTTAAATATTACCAACTGACGGGATAAATTGGACCGCGTGGTCAGCCGAATGTGTGTATTGTGTGTAGTGTCTGACTGGCGGACTGAGATTCGGCCTGCAGTGGCGCCTTCTTAATGTGGCCTTTACGACACTCTCACTCTGTGAGATCCGAGCAAGGTGTGGTTGTACGCCCAGGGGTGGCTCCGGCCTCGCCAGCCACCTGCGCACTCTCCCATCTCCGTCGTCTTGACTCAGTCTCGACACTAGTCTCAGGTGTGGGATGAGGAGAGAGTGCGTTAGCTGCAGTGCAAGGCTTCTATCACTTAAAACTAATTCACGCGCAAGTCACCGTCCCTGCACAACCCTTCCGTGGAGCATACGGTGGACCTCGTCGGACTATGACGGTCGAACTGTCATGTATGTAATCAATATCATGTGGGCATTCTTCGATGTGTTAGAGGACTCACGCGTCCCTTTTGGTATTGGGGCTTACTGTAGAGACCCACCACAGCCAATGAGTGGCTTGTGACTTCGACCAAATCATATCGGCGATAAGGAAAAGGGAGACTGACTGACTTATCGATTTGGTTTATAAACGATTGTCAGCTTCGCACTCCCGGTATATAATAGGAATAACTCGCACCGTTGTGGTTTGCCGCAGCCGTAGACTGGCTAGTGACATAGAATCATATTGCTAACAAAGAAAAGGGAGAATGGATTTTTGACTTCTGGCTTATTAGCAAGCATATGCCAGCCAAATCATCCCGAGCGTTGCAGCCCACGAGGCTCGAGCTCACGACGTTTTTGATCGGAGCGTAACGATCTATCCACTGCCAAACAGCTTAACAAGCGTACCACAAATAGAACTGATCATACACGTTATCTCATCAGAGGTCACTGATAGGTCCAAAAGCAAGTTTAATGTCATTATCCGAAATATTCCCACTCGGTAATCCCCACACCATCAATCCGACAACTCATACACTCGTGTGGGCTAAACATCCGCAAAGCTTCCACCAAAAGGCTTAACTCAAGAAGCAAAAATAAGCCAGTGTTAGTGACTTTATATTCACATACCAAAGCCGATCTAGTTTTACAAAACCTTGAAGTAAACCGAACTCTGCTCATCCGAAAAGCATTCATAGGTCCATACCTCACACCTATGCAAAGACGTAAACTTCAGACCAAAGCCACACAGCTCAAACCAGATGTTACTCAAACCGTCTCCTCAGTGAAACCTCAAGCAGGCACTTCCAACGCTGCAACCTATAATGCAGAAGCGTATGAGTCGGTTAGAGCAAAATAATAACCAAAGTGTCTCCTTAGCCAAACCTCTGGCAAGTTTATCTAATGGTTTTTCTGACACTCATAATACTAATCGAAAGACTGCTTCACCAGTTAGGAGAGAATGTCAGAATCAAACGAAAAGAGCACCTCAAAATGCTATAACCTCTCTGGAACAGCTTAATGACACAAATTCTGGATCCAGTCATGTCGCAATATAAGTTAGTTATATAAGTGTTACTATTACTTTGCCAACTGAACAACCAGTAATAGAAATTGTCGACCCAGCAACTCATACAAATCCTATGACGAATTTGTCAAACCCTTTAATCTCAAGCCCCACCTTAGCATTGACGGTTACGATCTAAATGTGCCCAGAGTTAAAAAGGATCTGGGCATATCATATTCTAGTAGTCTTAATCTGTCAGAGCACTGCGCCCTGATTGTCTTGAAAGCACGCCAAACCGTCGACATTGCAATCAGCCTCTATAAAATGTATGTTAGGCCAAGTCTGCAATACTGCTCGTTTCTATTAAGCCTTCTGCACGCTAGTGAACGAAAGAAGATAGAATCAGCTGCCAGCCATTATCACCTCCAGCGTTGCTGCGCACGAGACTCGAACTCGCGTCTTTTTTGACCGGAGCGTAACGATCAACCAAATGCCAAAACTTGCATGATGACTTTCCTTCTTCGATTTGGTTTATAAGCCAGGTTGCTCTGGCACTGCTCGATATTTTATAGGCACAACTCATCCCGCTGTGCTTTTGGGCTCTCAGTAGAGAAATACCAGCAGCCGAAGCCCGGCTAGTGACATAGAATGATATTGCTGACAAAAGGAAGCCTGGAAAGGGCACCTCTGGCTTATTATCCGACAAAGGTCAGCCATAACTTTCCCTGGCTAACTGCCATAGGAGCACGATGACGTTCACTTTTCAAATTCTGAATAAAAGAACACGTCAGTTGGGAGCTTTGCAATATATTATAGAAAAACATGTCCTCTTGTGCCCTGGGCATCTCTCCAGACCTCAATCAGTAGCCATAGACTGGAAGTGACATAGAATCGTATTGCTGACAAAGAAAAGGGAGACTGGATTTTGGATTTCTGGCTTATTAGCCAGCATCTTCCAGCCATAATCATCCCCAGCGTTGCAGCGCACGAAACTCGAACTCGTGACGTATTTGACCGGATCGCAACTATCTACCAAGGGCCACACGGGCACGATGACTTTCCCTCTTCGATTTGGTATTGAAGCCATGTCAGCTGGACGCTCCGCGGTATATTATAGGATAAACCCCACCGTCGTGCCTTGGGGCTATCTCTAGTGCCCAACCAGAGGCCAAAGACTCGCTAGTGACAGAATTGTACTGCTGAGAAAGAAAAGGGAGACTGGGTTTTGGACTTCTGGCTTATTAGCAAGCATCTGCCAGCCATAACGATCCCACGCGTTGCGATGCACAAGATTAAAAATCACGACGTTTTTGATCGGAGCGCAACTAATCTACCAACTGCCAAACGGGTACGATGACTTTACCTCTTCGATTTGGTGTATAATCCATGCCAGCTTGGCGCTCCCCGATATTTCATAGGAATAAATCGTCCCTTTGTGCCTTGAAGCTCTCTAGAGACCAACCAGCAGCCGAAAGACTGGCTAGTGACATATAATTTTATGGTCGACAAAGAAAAAGGAGACTTGAATGGGCACTTCTGGCTTCTTAGCCATCATCACACAGATATACCAATCCCCAGCGTTGCAGTGCGTGAGTTTCAAACTCAGACGTTTTCGATCAAAGCGCAACGATCTACCAACTTCCACATGGGCACGATGACTTTCCCCTTTCGATTTGGTATATTAAACATGTCCCCTCGGCGCTCCCCTGTATATTATAGGATAACCCTACCGTTGTGCCTTGGTGCTACCCCTATTGCCCAACAAGCAGCCGAAGACTCGCTAGTGACATCGAATTGTATTGCCAACAAAGAAAAGGGAGACTAGAATGGGCACTTCCGGCTTATTAGACATCTTCTGCCGGCCATTATAATCCCCAGCGTTGTAGTGCACTAGGCTCGAACTCTCGACGTTTTTGATCGAAGCGCAGTGATCTTCCATTTTCCACACGAGCACGAAGACTTTTAGTTTTCTATTTGGACTAAAAAACCATGTCAGCTAGATGCTTAGCAATATATTATAGAAAAACCTGGTCCCGTTTTGCCATGGGGCTCTCTATAGAGCCCAACCAGCAGCCGTAGACTGGTCAGTGACATAGAATTGTATTGCCGACAAAGAAAAGGGAGACTGGAATGGGCACTTCTGGCTTATTATCCAACAGAGGCCAGCTATTACAGTCCCCAGCGACGCGGTGCACGAGGTTCAAACTCAGGACATTTTTGATCGAAGTGCAACACTCTACCAACTGCCTTATTATCACGA
The DNA here is from genome assembly GCA_017591395.1 of Schistocephalus solidus. NCBI lineage: Eukaryota > Metazoa > Platyhelminthes > Cestoda > Diphyllobothriidea > Diphyllobothriidae > Schistocephalus > Schistocephalus solidus. Next base: position 31,860 of record WEDG01002837.1, on the reverse strand, counting down.
TGACTTGCCGGTTTCAATTGCGTATATTTACAATGTCAAATGTGTGCTCCCCGACAGTTTAGACGGATCACTCCTTTCGTTGTTCCTTGGGGCTCACTCTAGAGACCCACCAGCATCTGCAGACTGTCAAATGATACAGGCAGAATCATGATACCGACAACGAAATTGGAGACTGAAATGGCCACCTCTGGATTATTAGCCATCATCAGCCAGCAATAAACAACTCCAGGTTTACGGTGCAAAACAATCGAAATTGCGACGTATTTAATCGACGTTCAAAGGTCCGCAAACTACCACAAAAGCACGATGACTTGCTGGTTTCGATTTGGTATATACAAAATGTCAGATGGGGGCCCACCGATGTGTAAGATGACTCGCTGTTCCCGTTATGCCTTGGGGCTCTCTCTAGAGAACCACCAGGATCTGTACACTGCCAAGTGATATAGACAGAAGCATATTGCTTGGGCAGTCAGCTTACTGTATCAGAATTGGTGGATTCAATACGTTGCTGTAGGCTGGGTGGGTAACTTGACCCAAGTGTAATTAAACTCACGGCTCCCGGTGGGGCCTCGTAGCTCAGTTGGCTAGAGCGTTGGCTGTACTAAAGTTTCCCCCTTGCTGGTGTGGGTTCGAATCCCACCGAGGCCGCCGAGTTTTTCACAAGTGGGTCAAATAAATTATTCAAATCTGCCAAAATCCTCTACTAAATATTGACAACTAAGCAAAAAGAATATGGAATGGCCCATTCTGGCTTATAAGCCATCATCAGCCAGTCTTAACCATCCCAGCGATGCAATACATGAATATCGAACTCGTGACGTTTTTGTAGACGTACAGCGCTCTCCCAAATGCCACACGAGCACGATGACTTGCCGGTTTCACTTCGATATATTTAAAATGTCAGATGGTGCTCAACGATAGGCTAGAGGAGTCACTCGTCCAGTTGTGCTTTGTGGCTCACTGTAGATCCTCAGCAGTAGCTCTAAACCAGCTAGTGATATAAACCGAATAATATTGCCAAAAATGAAAAGGGAGACTGGAATGGCCAATTCTTGCTCATTAGCCATAATCGGCCAGCCATAACCATCCCTAGCATTGCGGTGCACAAGGCTTGAACTCAAGACATATTGGTCGAAGAGTAACGCTCTAACAACTGCCACAAGAGCACAATGAGTTATCGGATTCGATTGTGTATATTAACAATGTCTGGATGGCATTCACCGATAGGTGTGATGGATCACTCGTTACATTGTGACTTGGGGTTCCTGCTAGTATACCACCAGAAACCGCAGACGGTCTGATGATATAGACAGAATACTTTTTTTGAAAAATTGAAGGGAGACTTAAATGGCCACTTCTTGCTTATTAGCCATCATCAGCCAGCCATTACTGACCTATCTCTGCGGTGCACGAGGCTCAAACTCGCAATGTTTTTGATCGAATGCAATGCTCTAACAACTGCCACATGAGCACGATGAATTGCCGGTTTCGATTGGGTAAATTAACCATGTCAGATGGGTGGATGTGTTAGAGGACTCACTCTACCGGTTGTGCCTTTTGGGCTCCCTCTAGAGCCCCAACAGAAACCGTAGACTATCTTGTGATAAAGACAGAATCCTATTGCCTGCAAAGTAAAGGGGAGACTGGAATGGCCACTTCTGGCTTTTAAACATGATAAGCCATATAGATCTTACCCCACCGTTGTAGTGCAAGAATATGGCACTCGCGGCGAGTTTGGTAGACGTACAAACGCCCTAGCAAATACCAAAATAGCACGCTGACTTGCCAGTTTCCATTGAGTATATTAACGATTTCATATGGGCTGACAGCAGTTACAGGCTGACCAAGGATAAATACAGAATGCTATTGCCGATCCTTTGAATAGAGACGTAAATGGCCAACCCTGGCTTATTAGCCATAATCAATCCAACCCAACATTGCGGTGCACAATGCTCAATTTCGAAAGATGTTTGATCGTCAAACAATGCTTTACCAACTACCACACGAGCGCGATGACTTGCCCGTTTAGATTAGGTATTGATAACAAGGTCAGATAATAGATCACCAATGACTCAGAGGACTTACTCTTTTCCGCAGACTGGCCAGTAAAATAGACAGAATCATATAACCGACAACGAAAATGGAGACTGGAATGGGCACTTCTGGCCAGCCGCAAAGGTAAGTTACCTTTGAATTCATTATTTGCACATGCATGTTGTGGTATCAAAATTAGTATCTCGGTTTGTTGGCAATGCTAATTTATACGAGCCAACGGGGTGGAACATAGTTCAAAAAGAGCAGACAGTGAAAAAAACTCCCAGTGATTTTAGGAGAAAAAACTGTCGCACTTGGGAGAGGGGGGTTCAAACCGGGGGCATCACAGAGATAACCTGGATCATCATATAAGTTCGGAAGATGCAGCCAGACATTCCTTTGCTGATTGCAGAGGCCACCGAATGGTTTTAAAGGCAGAAATATCTGCCCAAATAGTCCTCGGTCTGTTGCGGTTCGAAAAAAAGGATAACGTTCAGAGACCGCATGGACTATGGCCGTCAGGTTCGGCTGATGCGAACACTCACGGTGTCACCAAGGTGTAAAGCTAGCTAAGCAGGGAAGACCTCGGGGACCACGGCATGGGAATTTTGGGAATGCGTGAGCCCTCGGATGAAAATAAGAAAACATGAAAAAAAGTTTCTTAACTATAGCAATTAAAATTATAAATGGTTTATTTTATGACGCCGCCCTTGTAGCTTTCAGCTTGAACTGTAGCACGCACCATTTTCTCGATCTAACTTTCACATAAAGCCTTAAGGCATTCCAACATAACAACATCCAGAGGAAGATTATTTCATGCTTCGACCACTCTTTTAGAGAAAAAGTACTTCCGAGTGTCTAGCCTAGCCCCAGTCACACGTAATTTGAGAAGATGACGTCTCAAGTTCGTTGATATTGTTGCTAACTCAAAGTAATCGCCTCGGACAAGACAGCAGTCCCGAACACGTAGTATGCAGAATGTTAGTATCAGTGCCCCCAAATTGTATACAGCGCAAGGGAAAGAGATTGAGATTAGACAGCCGTGGTTCATAAGGCCGTGAGCCCTGTTCAAGGACAAGTTTGGTTGCTCGCCTTTGGACCTTTTCGAGGATGCAGATTTTCTTCGCCGCCCAGGGTCTCCAAGCTTGTATAGCGGATTCCAACTGCAGCCGCACGAAGGTTTTGAAGACTAAGGTGAAGCAGTTGTCATTGAAGGCTGAAAAAGCTCGCTTGATCAGACACAGCATCGACATCGCTGACTTTCGCTACCTTTGCGTAATGCAGGGAGGGTTTAAGTGAGGGCGTGATCCAGACTCCCAGGTCCATCTGGGCATCCGCTTCTTTTAATGGCATGCCATTTAGTCGGTAAACTGTACGATTCGAAGTATTGCTTTTACCTGACTCTCATGATGTTGCACTTGCTCTCATTTAATAGAAAGAGCCAGTCCTCTGACCATTTTTGGAGTCGATTAAAGTTTGAATGCAAGTTCTATTCGTCAGCCGCAGTTTGAGTGACGCACCAAAGGTAAGATAATCGGCAAGCATGGCAATATTGCAGTCCAATTCGCTAGCGCAATCATTGCTTGATAAATTACGGCCTTGGGAACACCACTCTCAACCTCAACATTGGCCGACTGTTTGCAAGAGGCTGATTAGGAATTTTTCTATCCATATCAGAACTCTACTTCTTACTCCTATGCGGCTGAGTTTATAAATTAAGCGGTGGTTTGGCACGCTATCGAAAGCCTTTTAGAAGTTAATATAGACTGCGTGCACTGTATTAAACCGATGTCTCAGAGGACTCACTCTTTTTGTTGTGCCTTGCATCTCACTCTGCTGCAGACTGTCCAGTGAAATAGACAGACTCATATAACCGACAAAGAAAATGGAGACTGGAATTGGCAATTCTGGCCAGCGGCCTAGCGAAGTCGGCGCGTTGAGGTCATTTGGACTGTGGGAAGGGTTCGGCAGGGCAGGATGTGAGCAATGTTCGGGGGTTGACTGCAGGAGTGAATATCACTGCCCATACGCTGTCCCCGCCCCCACATGACAGCTGTTCACTCGTACGTACCTTACAGTGATATTTACTCCTTGCACTCTACCCCGAGCATTGCTCAAATCCTACCCTAACCATAAGACACTTATAAATCCCGTCAATTTCTTCATGTTTTCGTTATTCATGTAATTGTACTGGCCTGATGATGAGTTACCGAAAACACGTGTTCACCGCCTTCACTTTTCAGTGTTAACATGGGAATAGTTGCAGAACTTAAACAGTCCAAAGATCCCTCGGTGTTAAAGGAACTCAATGGATTCCTTAAGTTTGACAATAGACGTGCAGAGGCAAACGTGACGGCCACATTTTGATCGGGATGTATGGATCAGGGTGAATATCCGAGACATTACTGGAAAATCTTAAGAAGACACCATATCACCGTTTCCTCAGCTGCACTTAAAAAGAAAATGCAAAAGTCAGCTTGAGACAGTTCACGCTGGAATCGAGGAACTTCTTCGGAACCTTTGTCAAAGAGCTGTGGTAGTCGACCACCTTGCAAGTTTTGAGAGATTGGCATTTGAAGACTATATGCAAACGGTCAGCAGTAAAAGAATTGAGGCTGGGTGGGCTAAACTCCTACAAAGTATCCAATCGGTGAAAGCGCAGACCACCCATCCGAACAATCCGGAACGGTACGTTCATAACTGTTTTTCAATACACCTTTGAAAAGACTCTCTTAGAGGTACTAGCTCTAGGCCCTAAGTTTTGCATTGCACACCGGATGCCGAAACAATTAGAGTTAGAAATCCGATTTGAGAGTCGCTTTAGTCAGACTGCTGATCTAAAACATACTGAACCCAGGGAATTTTATTATCTTACGTCGACTTTGGTCAACTGTAGCCAACAGTGTCTTAGGAAGGCTCCAAGTAAGAAGGGCCCTTTAACAAGGGATCATCTCAATATTCTAAGGAAGTTTTGTTAAAACGAAAGTGTGGCAGTAGCCAGGCCGGACAAGGGTTCAGGAGAAGTACTTATGGACAGGACAGAGTAAGTTGCGAAACTAGAAGAAATCTTGTCGGATCGTGCCAAGTTCTCGAAAGCTGAGAAAGGATAAGGATCTTACCGAGGCCATTGAGGGTCAGTTGATGACAGTCCTCAAAGACCTCCATAAAGAAGGTCTTTTTTCTGACAAAGAAATTGAATGACTAAGGCCTGTAGGCATGATGCTACCCACAATATATGGCCTCCCAAAGATTAATGAAAAGGGGCTACCTTGGCGCCCAATCTCGGATATGCAAAACTCACCCTATCACACCATTGACAAATTACTGATAGAAAAGCTTAAGCCAATGGAAAGTTACCTATATCCTCAGAGTTTGAAGGACACCTATGAGTTTATTGACGCTATAAGGAAAAGGAACGTTGGTGTACGGAGGATACTCTCGTTATATGTATCAGTACTGTTTACCAACGTACCCGTGATAGAAACAATAGACTACCCCTGTGACGTTATTCGGGACACGAAATAACAAATAGGTATGCCCATGAAAACCCTTAGAGAAATTCTGACCCGATGCACGCAAAATGTTCAATTCCTATGTAATGGCTAGTTACACAGGCAGATAGATGGTGTATATATGAGTTGACAAAGTAAACCGCTCTGGCAAATGATTTCAGGGGCAAGATCGAGAGAATGAGTCTTAAGGACACCAATTAGATCAATTAAAATACACTGCCTCCTTTCGTTTCAGAAATTAAGTTGGTATTTCTGTCGGTTTTGTATAAGAAGACCACCTTTCAACTTTTTTTCCATATATCGTCAAATATGGCATATACACGCAATTAACCCATCGATTTCGATTTGGGTTCGTGCAATCCGAGGCCTGCTTTGACAGATTATTATATATCTGGATGCAATAAGTGCAAATATGGCATCACCGCTTCCCTGGCTCTTCTCAATTTGCAATGACAATTTTTGGCATTTTGCGCGTGATTAAGGCACATTCGTTCATACAATGCCATGCGAAGTCCAAATAGATCAATTGAAATACAATGGCTCCTTTCCTTTCAGAAAAAAAGTTGGTATTTCTGTCGGTATTGTATTAGAAAACCATGTTCCACCTGTTATTCTATATCTCTTCAAATATGGCATAAAAACTTTATTAACTTATTGACCTTGATTTAGGTTAATTCTTACTTTTTCGTGCAATCCAAGACCTGCTTTGACAGATCGATATATATATCTGGATGAAATAAGTGCAAATGTGGCATCATGGCTTCTTTGGCTCCTATCATTTCGCAATGACAAGTTTTGGCATTTTGCGCGTGATAAAGGCATATTATTTCATTGAGAAGAAGTTTATGCGACAGCTGAGACAAGAGCTTTATTTGCCTGACGTTTCTGATTCCTACTCGAACCCATCATCAGAGACAGTATCAGATACGGGTACTTCTTTCACAGGGAGTTGCAGTATCTGTAGGATGCCATCACGAAGCTAGTCCAGACCTACGGCAATTAACAGCTCCCCCTTCTGGCCTGTTAGCCATCATTAGCCAGCCATCACCATCCCCAGCTTTTCGTTGCATGAGGCTCGAACTCGAGACATATTTAATGAACGTGCAAAGCTCACCAAACTGCCAAACGAGCATGATGACTTACCGGTTTAGTTTGGGTATGTTAACAAGGTCAGGTGGGTGCACACCGATGTGTGAGGGAACTCATTCGTATCATTGTGTCTTAAGGCTCTCTCTAGAGCCAAACCAGCAGCCACAGACTGGCTTGTGACATAGACAGAATCATTTTGCCGACAAACAAAAGTGAGCCTGGAATGCTCACTTCTGGCTTATAAGCCATTACCAGCCAGACATAACCAAACCCTGCGTTGTGGTGCATGAGGCTCAAACTGGTGACGTATTCGTTAGACATCCAACACTCTACCAACTGCCCCACGAACACGATGACTTGCCGGTTTCGATTGCGTATAAAAACAACGTCAGATGGGCTTTCACTGATAGGTTAGAGGCATCACGCGTTTTATTGTGACTTGGGGCTAACTTTTGCGTACCACCATCAACATCAGACTGTCTAATGATATTAACCAAATGATATTGTTGAAAAAGTAAATGGAGACTGAAATGGCCACTTCTGGCATGCTAGCCATCATCCGCCATCCATAACTAACCCCTGCGTTGTGGTGCACAAGGCTCGAACAAACGATGTGTTTAATCGATGCTCAAGGCGTTAACAACTCCAGCACGAGCAGGATGACTTGCTTGTTATATAAATAAATCATATGGGTGATCACCTATGCCTTAGAGGAATTTCTCGTCACGTTTTGACTTTGGGCTCACTCAAAAGCACCACCCACAGCCACAGACTGTCTCATGATATAGACAGAATTATAATTCCAACAACGAAGAGGGAGACTGAAATGCCACTTTTGCGTGATACGCTATCATTATCATCATCATCCTCAGCCAGTCACAACCAACCCCATCGTTGCGGTGCAGTAATATCAAATTCCCTGCGCTTTTTGGGAGACTACAATGCTTTAGCAAATACCACAAGAGCATGATAACTTGACGGAGTCCATTGAGTATAGTAAAAATTTCAGATGGGTTGTCTGAAGCCAGAGATTGTCTTATGATAATTACAGAATGCTATATCCGGCAACTTGAATGGAGTCTTACATGCCCAATTCTATCTTATTAGCCATCATATATCAGCCATACCCAACCCCAGTGATGCAGTGCAAAATGCTCAAACTCGAGACGAGTTTGATTGTCGTAAAACTACTACCAACTACTTAACAAACCCGATGACATGCCGATTAAGCTTGGGTAGTGAAAACCAGCTCAGATTATAGATCACCGATGACTAAATGAATTAACTTTTTTCATTTTACTTTAAGGCTCACTCTAGGGCATCAAGAGCAGCCACAGACTGGCCAGTAAAATAGACAGAATCATATAACCGGTAACGAAAATGGAGACTCTAATGGACACTTCTGGCCAGCCGCATAGGTGAGTTACCTTTGAATTCCCTATTTGTACATGCGTGTTGTGGTATCAAAATTAGTATCGGTTTGATTGCGAGGCCAATTCATATGAGCCAACGGGGTGGAACATAGTTCAATAAGAGCAGACAGTGAAAAAAACTCCCAGTGATTTTTTGGAGAAAGAACTTTCACCAATAGTGGAGGGTGGTTCCAACGGGGGGCATCGCGGAGATCACCTGGATCATCACCGAAGTGCGAAAGATTCAGCCAGATACTCCAGTGCTGATTGCAGAGTCCACCGAGCGGTTTAAAAAGGCAAAAATATCTGCCCAGATCGTCCTTGGTCTGTTGCGGTTTGAAACAAGGGATAACGTTCAGAGAACACATGGACTATGGCCGCCAGGCTCGGCTAATGTGAATACTCACGGTGTCAGCAAGGTGTGCAGGTAGTTAAGCAGGGAAGACCTTGGGGACCTCCGCATGGGACTTATGGGCATTTGTGAGCCATCGGATGAAAATAATAAAACCGAAAAAAATGTTTCTTAACTATAGCAATTAAAATTATAAATGCTTTATTTTCTGAAATTGCACTTACAGCTTTCAGTTCGTGTTGTAGCACGCACCATTTTCCCGATCGAACTTTCACTTAAAAGCCTTAAGGCATTCCGACATAACAACATCCAGAGGAAGATTATTTCATGCTTCAACAACTCTTTTGGAGAAAAAGAACCTCCGCGTGTCTAGCTTAGCCCCAGTCACACGTAATTTGAGAAGATGACCAATCAAGTTCATTGTTGTTTACGTTGTTGATGTTGTTGTTGTTGCTAAATCAAAGTAATCGCCTGGGACAAGACAGCAGTCCTGAACGCGTAGTATGCGGAATGTTAGTATAAGTGCCCCCCAAATTGCCTATAGTGCAAGGGAAAGAGATTGAGATTAGACAGCCGTGGTTCATAAAGCCATGAGCCATGTCCAAGGACAAGTTTGATTGCTCACATTTGGACCTTTTCGAGGATGCAGATTTTCTTCGCCGCCCGGGCTCTCAAAGCTTGGATAGCGGATTCCAACTGCGGCCGCACAAAGGCTCTGAAGGCTAAGGTGAAGCAGTCGTCATTGAAGGCTGAAAAAGCTCGCTTGACCATGCACAGCATCGACATCGCTGACTTCGTTACCTTTGCACAATATAGGGAGGGTTTAAGCGATGGCGTAATCTAGAATCCTAGGTCCTTTTGGGCCTCATCTTCTTTCAATGGTATGCCATTTATCCGGTTAACTATACGATTCAAAGAATTGCTTTTCCCGACTCGTATGATGTTGCACTTGCTATCATTTAACGGACGTACGCAGTCCTGTGGTCATTTTTGTATTCGATTAAAATTTGCATGCAAGTTCTATTCGTCACCCGCAGTTTGATTGACGCACCAAAGGTAAGATAATCGGCAAACATGGCAATATCGCAGTCCAGTGCGCTGGCGCAATCATTGATGTTGACAATGAACGAAATTGGGCCGAGAACAGAGCCTTGGGGAACACCGTCCTCAACCTCAACATCGGCCAACTGTGTGTGACTGATACGGACAGTTTTCAAGCGGCTGAATAGGAAGTTTTCTCTCCATTTAAGAAGTCGACATCTTACTTCTATGCGGTTGAGTTTATTAAGAAAGCGGTGGTTCGGCACGCTAGCAAAAGCTATTTTGAAGTCGATATAGACTGCGTGCAGAGTATTTCACCGATGTCTCAGAGGACTCAATCTTTTCGTTGTGCCTTGCGTCTCACTCTAGATCATCGCCAGCAGCCGCAGAATTATCAAACCGACAATACAAATGGAGACTGGAACGGGCTCTTTTGGTCAGCCGCATAGGTGAGTTACCTTTGAATTTCCTATTTGTAAATGCATCTTTTGGTATTGGAATTAGAATTTCGGTTTTTTAGCGAGGCTAATTTATTTGAGGGAACGGGGTGGAACATAGTTGAAAAAGAAAAGACAGTGATAAAAATACTTCCAGTTATTTTTAGGAGAAGAAAACGGTCACCCTTGGTGGATGTGGGTTTCCAACGGGGATTATCGTGGAGATCAACTGGATCATCACCGAAGTACGGACGATGTACTCCCTTGCTGAGAGTAGAGTCTTCCGTGTCGTTTCAAAGGCAGAAACATCTGCCCAGATTGTCTTATGTCTATTACGGTTCGAAACAAGGAATAACTTTCAGAAACCGCATGGACTATGGCCACCAGGTTTGGCTGATGCGAACACTCATTGTGTCAGCAAGGTGTGCAGATAGCTAAGCAGGGAAAACCTCGGGTACATCCGCATGGGAATTCTGGGAGTGCGTGAACCCTGGGATGAAAATAATAAAACATAAAGAAATGTTGCTTAGCTATAGCAATTAAAATTATAAATGCCTTATTTTCTGACATCGCCCTTGCAGCGTTCAGTTTGTACTGTAGCACGCACCATTTTCTCGATCTAATTTTCACATAAAAGCCTTAAGGCATTCCGACATAACACCATCCAGAGGAAGATTATACCCAGCTTCGACCACTATTTTGGAGAAAAAGTACTTCCGAGTGTCTAGCCTAGCCCCAGTCACACGTTCTTTGAGAGAATGACCTGTCAAGTTCATTGTTGTTGTTGCTGCGAACTCAGAGTAATCACCTGGGACAAGACAGCAGTCATGAACGCGTAGTATGCCTAATTTTAGTATCAGTGCCCTCAAAATTGTCTATAGCGCAAGGGAAAGAGATTGAGATTAGACAGCCGTGGTTCATAAGGCCGTGAGACCTGTCAGAGGACAAGTTTGGTTGCTCGCCTTTGGACCGTTTCGAGGATTTTGACGTCTTTCGTTACCAGGGTCTCCAAGGTGGGATTGCGGATTCTAACTGCGGCCGCACGAAAGATCCGAATACTTTGGTGAAGCAGTCGTCATTGTAGGCTGAAAAATGCTCGCTTGACCAGGCACATCATCGACATCGCTGATTTCGCTACCTATGCGCAACGTAGGAAGGGTTTCTGTGAGGGCATTATCCAGACTCCCAGGTCCATCTGGGCATCGAATTCTTTCAATGGCATGCCATTTAGTCGGTTAACCGTACGATGACGTTCCCTTTTCGATTAAATATATCAGTCACGTCATATTGGTGCTCTACTTTGTGTTAGACGACTCACTTCTCCCGTTTTGTCTTGGGTTTCTCCCTAGAGCCCACCCAGCAGCCGTAACCTGGCTAGATACATAGACAGAGTCATATTGATTAGAAAAAAAAGAGACGGGGATATGAACTACAGGCTTATTAGACATTATCAGCCGGTCATTGCTAACCACAGCATTGCGGTGCACGAGGCTCGAGCTATCGACATTTTTGATCAAAGCGCAAGGTTCTACCTAATGGCACACAAGCACGATGAATTTCCCTTTTCGATTGTGTATATAAGCCATGTGAAATGGGCGCTGCCTGATATATTCTAAGAAAAACCCTTACCTATGTGGCCTGGGGCTCACTTTAGTGCCCAACAAGCAACCGAAGATAGGCTAGGGACATAGAATCGTATTGTCAACAAAGAAAACGAAGACTGGAATGAAAACTTCTCGCTTATTAGCCATCATCTGCCATCCATCACTATCCCCATCATTTTGGCACCTGAGGCTCGAAATCTCGACGTTTTTTATCGAAGCACAATGATATACGAACTTCACACCAGCACGATGAATTTTCATTTTCAATTGTGTGTATAAGCCATGTCAGATGGGCAGTATCCTACGTGTTAGACGACTCACTTCTCCAGTTGGGCCTTGGGGCTCTCTAGAGCCCTTCAAGCAGCCGTGAAGTGGGAAGTGACAAAGACAGAATCGTATTACCGACAATAAAAAGAGAGTCTGGGCTGGGACACTTCTGACTTATTAGCCATAATCAACCAGCCATATCCAACCGCAGCAATGCGTTGCACGAGGCTCGAACTCATGACGTTTTTGATCGAAGCGCAACGCTCTATCTAATGCCACATGAGCACGATGACTTTAACCCTTTTAAATCGAAAATATATTCCATGTCAGATGGGCGCTCTCCTACGTGTTAGACGAGTAACTTCTCCAGTTGTGCTTAGGGGTTCTCTCTAGAGCCCTTCCAGCTGCCGAATACTGGCTAGTGACAGACAAAGAATCGTATTGCTGACAAAGAAAAGAGACGGGATTATGAACTTCTGGCTTATAAGCCTCAAGAACAAGTCATTACTAACCACAGCATTGTGATGCACGCAGCTTGAAATCCCGACGTTTTTGATCAAAGTGCAACGAACTACCTAATGCCACACAAGCACGATAAATTTCCCTTTTCGCTTGTGTATATAAGCCATGTCAGATGGGCACTCCCCGATATGTTCTAGGAAAAATCCTTACTAATGTGCCCTGGGGCTCTCTTTAGTGCCCAAAAAGCAGCCTAAGACAGGTCAGTGACATAGAATCGTATTGCCGACAAAAAAAGAAGCCTTGAACGAACACTTCTGGTTTATTAGCCAGAATCTGCCATCCATCACCATCCTCATCATTTTGGCGTCTGAGGCTCGAACTCGCGACGTTTTTGATCTTAGCGCACAGCCTTTGGGCTCTCTCAAGAGCTCTTCCAGCAGCCGAATACTGGCTAGTGACATACACAGAATCGTATTGCTGACAAAGATAGGGGACTGGGGATGTTAACTACTGGCTTGTAAGTCATCATCAGCCGGTCATTACTAACCACAGCATTCGGTAAGTTTGGTTTGACAAAGAAGAGAGACGGGGATGTGAACTTCTGGTTTATTAGACATAATCAGCCGGTCATTACTAACCACAGCATTGCGGTGCACGAGGCTCGAACTTTCGACATTTTTGATCGAAGCGCAACGTTCTACCTAATGCAACACAAGCACGATGAATTTCCCTTTTCGCTTGTGTATATAAGCCATGTCAGATGGGCGCTCCCAATATGTTTTAGGAAAACCCTTACCGTGTGCCCTGGGGTTCTCTTTAGTGTCCACCAAGCAACCGAAGACAGGCTAGTGACATAGTATTGCCGACAAAGAAAATGAAAACTGGAATGAACACTTCTGGATTTTTAGCCGTCATCTGCCATCCATCACCATCCCCGTCATTTTGTCACCTAAGGCTCGAACTTTTCGACATTTTTGATCGAAGCGCAACGTTCTACCTAATGCCACACAAGCACGAGCAATTTTTCCTTTTCGATTGTGTGTATAAGCCATGTCATATGGGCAGTATCCTACGTGTTAGACGACTCACTTCTCCAGTTGTGCCTTGGGGCTCTTTTTAGAGCCCATCCAACACCCGAATACTGGCTAGTGACAAACACATAATCGTATAGCTGACAAAGAAAAGAGACCCGGATGTTCACTTCTGACTTATAAGACATCATCAGCAGGTCATTACTATCCACAGCATTGCGGTGCACGAGGTTCGAACTCGCGACGTCTTTGATCGAAGCGCAACGATCTACATAATGCCACACGAGGACGATGACTTTACCATTTTCAATTGAATATATAAGCCATGTCAGATGGGCGCTCTCAGATGTGCTAGACGAGTAACTTCTCCAGTTTGTTCCTTGGGGCTCTCGCTGGAGCCCTTCCAGCAGCCGTAAACTGGCTCGTGACCTCAACAGAATCGAATTGCCGTCCATAAAAGGGTGAGTCTGGGCTGGGCCCTTCTGACTTATTAGCCATAATCAACCAGCCATATCCAACCCCAACGTTGCGTTGCCCGATGCTTGAACTCACGACGTTATTTATCGAAATGAAACGCTCTTACGAAGCCCGTATGAAAATCATGAATTTCCCTTTTCTATTGTGTATTAAATCCATGTAAGATGGGCGCTCTCCTACATGTTTGACGACTTAATTCTCCAGTTGTGCCTTGAGGCTCTCTCTAGAGTCCGTCAGCCGAATACTGGCTAGTGACATACACAGAATCGTATTGCTGACAAAGAAAGGGGACAGGGGATGTGAACTACTGGCTTGTTAGTCAGCATCTACCGGTCATTAATAACCAAAGCATTGCGGTGCACGAGGCTCAAACTCACGACGATTTTTGATCAAAGCGCATCGCTCTACCTAATGCCACACGAGCACGATGACTTCACTCTTTTACAATTGAATATATAAGCCATGTTAGATGGGCGATTTCCGATAGGTTACTTGCTTCACTTCTCCCGCTGTGCCTTGATGCTTTCACTAGAGCCATGCCACCAGCCAAAAGCTGGCTAGTGACATACACAGAATAGTATGGCCGACAATAAAATGTGAGTCTGGACTGGGCACTTCTGACGCATTAGCGATCATTAGCCAGTCATAAATTAGTCCAGCATTGTGGTGCACGACGCACGAATTTTCAACGTTTTTGATTGAAGCACAACGTTCTACACAATTCCCCACGAGCACGATGAATTTTTCCTTTCAATTGTGTATATAAGCCATGTCAGATGCGTGCTCTCCGATGTGTTAGTTGACTCATTTCTCTAGTCGTGCCTTAGGAGTCTATCTAGAGCCCTTCCAGACCAAATACTGGCTAGTGACATACACAGAATCGTACTGTGACAAAGAAAAGAGACTGGGATGTAAACTACTGGCTTATTAGACATCATCAGATGGTCATTACTAGACACAGCATTGGGGTTTACGAGGCTCGGACTCGCGACGTTTTTGATCGACGCGCAACAATCTACCAACTGACACACGAGCACAATGACCTTTCATTTTCGATTTGGTATAACAGCATGTCAGCTTTGCGGTCCATGATAAATTATAGGAATAACCCGTACCGTTTTGCCTTGGGCTCTCTCTCTAGAGCCCAACCAGCAACCGTAGACTGGTTAATGACATAGAATCATATAGCCGACAAAAAAAGGGAGATTGAAATGGATACTTTTGGATTATTTGCCATTATATACCAGCCATTACCATCCCCAGTTTTGTTTTGCCTGAGGCTCGAACTCGCAATTTTTTTGATTGAAACGCAACGGTCGATCAAATGCCGCACAAGCATGAGGACTTTCCCTTTTCAATTTGTTATATATACCATGTCAGCTGGGCACTCTGCTTTTGTATGATACGAACAATTGGTCCCGTTGTGCCTTGGGGGTTTCTATAGAGCCTAAACAGCAGTCGTAGACTGGATAATGACAATGAATCGCATTGCCGACAATAAAAGGGAGACTAATCCGGGCACCTCATGGTTAATTGCCATCACCTTCCAGCCATTACCATCGCCAGCGTTGCCATGCCTGAGGCTCGAACTCGCGATGTTATTGATCGAAACGGAACGATCTACCAACTGACACACGAGCTCGATGACCTTTCCTTTTCGATTTGGTATATAAACTATGTCAACTGGGCGGTCCATGATAAATTATAGGAATTACTAGGGTTCTCCCCAGAACCCAACCAGCAGCGGTAGACTGGTTAATGACATTGAATCATATAGCCGACAAAAAAGGGAGACCTACATGGGCACTTCTTGCTTATCAGCAATTATCTACCAGGCATTACCATCCCCAGTGTTGTGGTGCTTGAGGCTCGAACTTGCGATGTTTTTGATATAAAAACAATAATCTACCAACTGACTCACAAGCACGATGACTTTCCCTTTTCGATTTGGTATAAAAGCATGTCAGCTAGGCGGTACATGATAAATTATAGGAATTTCCTGTAACTTTGTGCCTTGAGCTCTCTATTGAGCCCAACCAGCAGCCGTAGACTGGATAATGACATAGAAATGGCACTACCGACAAAGAAAAGGGAGACTGGAGTAGGAAATTCTGGATTATTAGCCAGTATCTAACAGCCATCACCATCCCATGTGTTGTGGTGACTGAGGCTGGAGCGCGGGATGTTTTAGATTGAAATGCAAAGATCTTTTAACAGCCATACGTGCACGATGACCTTCCCTTTTTGATTTGGTATGTAAAGCATGCCAGATGGGCGCTCCACGATGTGTTATAGGAAAGACATTTCCCGTTGCGCGTTTGGGCTCTCTCTAGATCCCAACCAGCAGACATCGACTGGCTGATGACATAGAATGGAATTGCCAACAAAGAAATTGGAGAATAAAGGGGCACTTCTGACTTAGCAGCCACCATCTACCAGTCATGAAAATCGCATGCGTAGTGGTGCCTGAGCTTTGAACTTGGGATATTTTAGATCGAAACGGAAAAATCTAATAATAGCCAAACGTGCACTTTGAATTACTCTTTTAGATTTGGTATACAAACCATGTCAGCTTGGCGCTTCATGGTGTATTATAGGAATAACTCGTCCCATTTTTCCTTGAGGATCTCTCTACAGCCCAAACAGCAGCCGTGGACTTGATAATGACATGGAATTGTATTGCCGACGATAAAGTGAGACTAAACTGGGCAGTTCTGGCTTATTTGCCACCATCTTCCAAACAAAAACATCCCCAGCGTTGTGGTGCCTGAGGCTCAAAATCGCGATATTTTTGATCGAAGCGCAACGATCTCCATGTTGCCACTTGAGCACGAAGACTTTCCCTTTTCGATTTGGTATATAAACCATGTCAGCTGGGCGGTCCATGATAAACTATAGGAATAACCCGTACCGTTTTGCCTTGGGCACTCTCTAGAGTCTAACCAGCAGACGTAGACTTGCTTACGACATAGAATCGTATTGCCGACAAAAAGGGGAGACTAAACTGGGCATTTTTGGCTTCTTTGCTATCATCTACCAGCAATTACCACCCCCAGCGTTGTGATGCCTGAAGCTCGATCTGGCGAGAATTTTGATTGACGCGCAACAATCTGCCAACTGCCGCACGAGCACGATGACCTTTCCTTTTTAGATTTGGTATGTAAACCATGTCAGCTGGGTGCTCTGTGTTGTATTATAGGAATAACCCGTACCGTTGTGCCTTGGGCTCTCTCTAGAGCCTAAAACACCAGCCGTAGACTGGCTTATGACATAGATTCGTATTGCAGACAAGAAGATGATTAAAATGGGCACTTCTGGCTTATTAGCCATTATCTACCAGCCATTACAATGCCCAGTGTTTTGGTGCCTGAGGTTCGAACTCACGATATTTTTGATCGAAATGCAACGATCTACAACTCCCACACGAGCAGAATGACTTTCCATTTTCGATTTGGTATATAAATCATGTCAGCTGGGCAGTCCGCGGTGTATGATAGGAAAAACTCGTCCCGTTGTGATTTGGGCATCTCTCTAAAGCCCAACCAGCATTCGATGACTGGCTCATGACATAGAATCTTATTTCCGACCCAGTAAAGGGCGACTGGATTGGGCACTTCTGGCTTATTACACATCAACTGCCTTCCATTACCGTGTCAGGGTTTTGACTCTGAGGCTCAATCTAAAGACGTTTTCGATCGAGTTGCAAAGATCTACCGTAGGCCACACGTGCACGATGACTTTCCCTTATCCATTTGGTATACGATTCAGGTAAGCTGGGCGCTCCGCGGTGTATGATAGAAAAAACTAGTCCCTTTTTTCCTTACGGGTATCTCTAGAGCACAAGCAGAAGCCGTAGACTGGATAACGACATAGAATGGAATTTCTGACAAAGAAAAGGGAGACTGGAGTGGGCACTTTTGGATTCTTAGCCAGTATCTAACAGCCATCACCATCCCATGCGTTGTGGGGCCTGAGGGATGTTTTAGATCAAAATGCAAAGATCTACTAATAGCCATACGTACACGATGACTTTTCCTTTTTGTTTGGTATATAAAGCATGTCAGCTGGGCGCTCCGCGATGTATTATAGGAAAAACTCTTCCCGTTGCGCGTTTGGGCTCTCTCTAGATCCTTACCAGCAGCCGTCGACTGGCTGATGACATAGAATGGCATTGCAGACAAAGAAAACGGGGACTGAAATGGGCACTTCTGACTTAGCAGCCACAATCTACCAGCCATCACAATCTCATGCGTAGTGGTGCCTGAGCCTCAAACTCAGGATGTTTTAAGATCGAAACAGAAAAATCTACTAATAGCCCTACGTGCACTATGAATTTCGCTTTTAGATTTGGTATACAAACCATGTCAGCTTGGCGCTTCATGGTGTATTATAGGAATAACTCGTCCCGTTTTCCCTTTAGGATCTCTCTTCAGCCGAACCAGCTGCCGTAGACTTGATAATGACATGGAATTGTATTGCCGACGATAAAGTGAGACTAAACTGGGCAGTTCTGGCTTATTTGCCACCATCTTCCAAACAAAAACATCCCCAGCGTTGTGGTGCCTGAGGCTCAAATTCGCGATATTTTTGATCGAAGCGCAACGATCTCCTTGTTGCCACTTGAGCACGAAGACTTTCCCTTTTCGATTTGGTATATAAACCATGTCAGCTGGGCGGTCCATGATAAACTATAGGAATAACCCGTACCATTTGCCTTGGGCTCTCTCTATAGTCTAACCAGCAGACGTAGACTGGCTTACGACATAGAATCGTATTGCCGACAAAAAGGGGAGACTAAACTGGGCATTTTTGGCTTCTTTGCTATCATCTACCAGCAATTACCACCCCCAGCGTTGTGATGCCTGAAGCTCGATCTGGCGAGTATTTTGATTGACGCGCGACAATCTGCCAAATGCCGCACGAGCACGATGACCTTTCCTTTTTAGATTTGGTATGTAAACCATGTCAGCTGGGTGCTCGGTTTTGTATTATAGGAATAACCCGTACCGTTGTGCCTTGGGCTCTCTCTTGAGCCTTAAACACCAGCCGTAGACTGGCTAATGACATAGAATCGTATTGCAGACAAAAAGATGATTAAAATTGGCACTTCTGGCTTATTAGGCATTATCTACCAGCCATTAACATACCCAATGTCCTTCTCTTAACGATTTGGTATAAAAACCATTTCAGCTAGGCGATCCGCGATGTTTGATAGGAAAAAGTCGTCCCGTTGTGCCTTGGGGGTCTCTCTAGAGCCCACCCAGCAGCTGTAGTCATGCTAACGACATAGAACGGCATTACCGACAAAGAAAAGAGAGACTGGAGTGGGCACTTCCGGATTATTAGCCATTATCTTCCAGCCCTCACCATTCCATGCGTTAAGGTGGCTGAGGCTCCAGCTCCAGATGTTTTAGATCGAAACGGAAAAATCTACTAATAGCCATACATGCACTATGAATTTCCCTTTTAGATTTGGTAAAAAAACCATGTCAGCTTGGCGGTCCGCTGTGTATGGCAGGAAATTCTCGTTCCGTTGTGCCTTTGGGGTTTCTCTCGAGCCCAACCAGCAGCCGCAGACTGGTTAATGACATATAATTATATGGCCTACAAAAAAAGGGAGATTAAAATGGGCACTTATGCCTTATTAGACTTTCTACCAGCCATTACCTTTCCCCAACTTTGTGGTATGTTAGGCTCGAACTCACGATGTTTTTGTTCGAAACATAACGATCTACCAACTGCACCACGAGCACATTGACTTTCCATTTTAGATTTGGTATATAAATTATGTCAGCTGGGAGGTCCATGATAAACTATACGAATAACCCGTACCGTTTTGCCTTGGGCTCTCTCTAGAGTCTAACCAGCAGCCGTAGACTGGCTTACGACATAGAATCGTATTGCCGACAAAAACGGGAGACTACACTGGGCATTTCTGGCTTCTTTGCAATCATCTACCAGCATGTATGATAGGAAAAACTCGTCCCGTTGTGCCTTGGGGGTCTGTCTAGAGCCCACCCAGCAGCCGTAGACTGGCTAATGACATAGAATCATTTCGCCGATAATAAAATTGGAGACTGTAATTGGCACTTCTGGCTTATTAGACATCATCTACCGGCCATTACCATCCCCAGCGTAGTGGTCTGAGGCTAGAACTTGCGATGTTTTTGATCGAAGCGAAGCGAGCTACCAACTGCCAAACGTGCAGGATGATTTTCCTTTTTTATTTGGTGTAAATGCCATATCGACCGGGCGCTCCGCGGTGTTTTATAGAAAAACTCCTCCCGTTGTTCCCTGGGCCTCTATCTCTGTCTAGAGCCCAACCAGCAGCCGATGACTGGCTCATGACATAGAATCTTATTTCCGACCTAGTAAAGGGAGACTGGATTGGGCACTTCTGGCTTATTACACATCATATGCCTTCCATTACCGTGCCTGCGTTTTGGAACCTGAGGCTCGATCAAGAGACGTTTTCGATCGAAGCGCAAAGATCTACCATCTGGCACACGCGCACAATGACTTTCCCTTAACCCTTTGGTATAAAATCTGGATAAGCTGGGTGCTCCGCTGTGTAGTATAGGAAAATCTATTCCCGTTTTTCCTTGCGGATATCTCTAGAGCCCAAGCAGCAGCCGTAGACTGGCTAACGATATATAATGGCTTTACCGACAAAGAAAGGGAGATTTGAGTGGGCACTTTTGGATTATTAGCCATTATCTACCAGCCATCACCATCCTATGCGTTGTGGTGCCTGAGGCTGGAGGATGGGATGTTTTAGATTGAAACGCAAAGATCTACTAATAGCCATACGTGCACGATGACTTTCCATTTTTGATTTGGTATATAAAGCATGTCAGCTGGGCACTCCGCGATGTATTTTAGAAAAAACTCTTCCCGTTGCGCGTTAGGGCTCTCTCTAGAACCCAACTAGCAGCCGTCGATTGGCTGATGACATAGAATGGCATCGCCGACAAAGAAAATGGGGACTGAAATGGGCACTTCTGACTTAGCAGCCACCATCTACCAGCCATAACAATCTCATGCGTAGTGGTGCGTGGGCCTCGAACTCAGGATGTTTTAGATCGAAACGAAAAAATCGAATAATAGCCATACGTGCACTATGAATTTCCCTTTTAGATTTGGTATACAAACGATGTCAGCTTGGCGCTCCATGGTGTGCTATAGGACTAACTCGTCCCATTTTTCCTTAAGGATCTCTCTACAACCCAACCAGCAGCCGTAGACTTGCTAACGACATAGAATGGTATTGCCGATAAAGAAAATGGAGACTGCAAGGTGCATTTCTGGCTCATCAGCTATCATCTACCAGCCATTACAATCCCCAGCGTTTCGGAACCTGTGGCTCGAACGAGTGTCATTATTGATCACAGCGCGAGATTTGCCAACTGCCACACGTACATAATGTATTTCAGTTTTCGATTTGGTAAAAAGCCATGTGTGTTTGGCTCTCCGCTGTGTCTTATAGGAAAAACCAGTCCCATTTTTACTTGGGACTCTCTGTAGAGACAACCAGCCTCCGTAGACTGACTGGTTATTGCAAACCAATAAAAGAGATACTGACATGGTCACTTCTGAGGTCCGAGGTTTAAACTCTGCGACGTTTTTGATTAAAGCGCATTGATGTGACAGTTCGACCCTCGATTTTGATGACGTCCACCGTATGCTCCACACCAGGTGGTGCAGGGCGTTGAATTGCACGTGAAATAGTTTTAAGTGATAGTAGCCTTGCGCTGCAGCTACTGCACACTCTCCTCCTCCCCCACCTGAGCCCGGTGTCAAGACAGAGTCAAGAAGACTGGAGATGGGAAAGGGTGCAGGTGGCTGGCGCGGCCGGAGCCGACCCTGTGTATGACAGCACACCTGACTCGGATCCCATGGAATGGGAGTGACATAAAGGCAACATTACGAAGGAGCTATTGCAGCCGGACTCTCAGTCCGCTAGTCAACCACTCCAAACAAAACACACATTCGGCTGACCGTGCGCTCCGAGTTATCACGTCTGTTGGCAACCTTCCAAGCCATGGCTTCTAGCACACCGTGACAGTTTCAAGCGTGTCAGATTCTTTATAGTGAGGAAAATGCGCTGAGCTGTTGACCTCACTCTCTCCCCCACCCCCACAATCAGACCACCATCCGAGCCAGTTAGTTGTCTGAGGTGGGAGTTGGTGCATTGGCTGACGGGTCGGCGTATCCGTCTTCACGTGCCACAGCACGACCTGGCCCCCATCACGCACACACCATGATTCACTTACTCAGGGGATATGGAGGAGCCATCGCCGTCTGACTCCCAGTCCACTGGTCAGTCCCTCGACACACACAGCACATACACTGGGCCGACGGCGTGGTCTGCTGTAAGCATCAGATTTGCGGCCCTTGAAGTCATGGTTTCTAGGACACCGTGATTTTATCAGGTACATTATGATGATTGTGAGGGTGTTGTCGATGTACTAGTGCAGATGGTGTGTGTTGATGTGGCTTAGCCTCCGGTGGTTTACTGCAGGTCGTCGTGTAGTCGCATTTGAAAGAGAAAGCACTACGCTTTATTTTGAAATTAAAATTCCAAATCTTTCGCGTGTGTCCTAATAGGCCCATGCGGTGTGTAAATGTGCGGGAGCAGTGAGGTCAGTGGAGGCGGGCGCGGCAACTGTATGTCGGAGCCGTAGGCACTGGTTCACCAGCTTCCGTGCGATGGATTCGCATGTGACCGACAAGGCCGATGCGTGAGTTGAAGTTACGGGCGCATAGTGGGCATGAAAAATCGGTAGAGGCTGGGGGGATGTCATTAATGGAAGTGGGGGTGGCAGTGGCGGTAATAATGGCAGGATCGGAGAGTGTACATGATGTATCGGTGTTGTCGGCATTGTGGTGAACTCCACTGTCATGGATGCGCATGTGACTGAATAGGCCCATGCGATGAGTGAATGCGTGAGGACAAGGAGGACAGTGGAGGCGACGATCTCTGCTGTGTGTTGGTGCTCCAGGCACTGGTTCACCAGTCTCTGTACGATGGATTCGCAAGGGACCAAGCAGGCCGATGCGTGAGGTGAATGTGCGGTCACATTGAGGAAAATTTAGGGGAGAGTCCCCATCGCTGGTGGTGTTGGTGGCAGTGAAGGCGAAGGCATTGGGGGTTGCGGTGGTGGGGGTAACAGGCGATGAGTATTGGGATCTGGTCTCTGTGATGGTGGGAGACATGGAATTGATGCCAGGAGTGAGGGTGGTTGAGTCTGGATGAGGGTCTGCAGAATTTGACGTATAAGTTAGAATTTTCTGATTGTTGGTTTATTACGTCCGAAGATGTCCAACAAGGCTGATTCGCGCGCGGAAGATGCGTTGACAGCGCGGGCATGTTGGCAAGGCCTGGGCATCGACAATGTTGGTCCGGGGCGCTGGTGACTTTCGTGCCACTCTTTTGGCCTTGGCGGCGGCGATCCGGTTGGCCTCATAGATTGTTAAACCAATCTTCACGGATCTTCTCCATGCCGGTCTTTCCTGGGCGAGGTCCTCCTAGGTCACCGGATGGATTTGCAGTTGCTTCAGCGATTTCTTCAGTGTCCTTGTAGCGTCGTTTTTGACCTTCCTGTCGGTGAGCACCCGTAGCGAAATCTCCGTAGAAAAGTCGTTTTAGTTGTCGCTCGACATCCATTCTTACCAGGCTGCCACTCCATCGCGGTTGCACATGCCTCAGCATGACGTGGATGCTGAGGATTCCGCTCTGCTCTAGGACTTCCGTGTCCGGGATCCTGTCTTGTTATCTTAGCTTCAGTATTATGCTGAGGCAGCTGAGATGGAAGTGATTCAGTTTCCTGGGATGGTTCGAGTAGACGGTCCAGGTCGCCGCTCCGTAAAGGAGTGTCATCAAGACGACGGCCTTATACATATTCAGTTTGATGTTCAGGTGAATACCGTGGCGATTCCACACGGAAGCCTGACTAGCTTTGGAGCTCCGTTGGGCAACCTCGTCATCGATTCTCGTGTTGCGTGACAGCTGCTTCCTAGATAAGCGAAGGTTTCCACGTTTTTGAGTTGAGCACCATTGACATTTCATCGGAGAGCATTGTATTCCGCGCTGATTGGCGGCTGGTGCATGACAACCGTTTTGGCTGTACTGATTGTTGATCCAAAATCGGCGCAGCCTGCGGCGAAGAGGTCCATACTCCTTTGCATGTCCTCCTTCATCACGGTGGTAAGGGCGCAGTCGTCCGCGAAGAGCAAGTCATGGACTGTAGTCGTAGACAAATGCTTTGAAGTCTGCATACGCCGACTGTTGAGAAGGTGCCCATCAGTTCTGTAGGCGATGCGGATCCCATGCTGCTCATCACGGTAGGCGTCCATCAGCATAGCCGAGAACATGAGACTGAACAGGTTGGGAGCCAATACGCAGCCCTGCTTCACTCCGTTGGTCACTGCTAATGCTTCGGATACCGTCCCGTTGTCAGTGACGCGCGCCGTCATCCCGTCATGAAGCTGACGCACCATGCGCATGAACCGCTCAGGACAGCCGAATTTCTGCATGACTTTCCACAGTCTGTCGCGATTCACCGTGTAAAAGGCTTTCGTTAGATCCACGAAGGTAGTGTATAGGTGAGTTCGCATCTCCTGGCACTTCTCTTGTTGCTAGCGGGCGGCAAAGATCATATCGGTTGTTCTACGGTGTCGACGGAAGCCACATTGGCTTTCCGGACGCAGGCCCTGCTCTAGGTAACCGTTCAGACGATTAAGAAGGACACGGGCGAAGATCTTCCCGGTGATGTTGAGCAACGAGATGCCTCTGTGATTATCACAGAGTTGCCAGTTCCCCTTCCGTTTGTAGATATGGACGATGGTCGCGTCTTTGAAATACTGAGGAACTTGTTCTTGGAGCCACATCTCCTGGAAGAGTTTGTGAGTTCTGCCATCAGCCGGGGCCCACCGAGCTTGTATACTTCTGTTGGGATGGCGTAGGATCCCGGTGCTTTACCGCTGGAAATCTGCTGCACGGCCCGGATGGTGTCTGGTATGGAAGGTGGCAGATCCAGGTCATTTTTGGTGTCGGCTTGAAGGAGTTGGGCAATGGCAGCATCGGAGATGGTTGATGAGCAATTGAGGACACTTCTAAAGTGCTCTGCCCAGCGCTTCAGCATTTGCGATTTCTCTGTCAGCAGAGTTGTACCATCAGAGCTGAGCAGCGGTGCGGTCCCCTTGATGGCTTTGAAAATGTTTTTCATTTCATTGCAGTCCGCATACCCCTGGATTTCCTCAGCCTTTTGGACCATCCAGGCGTCCTGCATCTCCCGCAGCCGTTGCTCTACAAGGCGCTGGCATCTGAAGAAGGCTGCTTTGGTGGCGTCAGCTCGAAGGTCCACGTTGATGTTCCAACTGCTTCACGAGCAGGATGATTTTTCCTTACCGATTTGTATGAATACCACGATGGCTGGGCACTCCTCGTTAAATTATAGAAATAACCCTACCGTTTTGTCTTGGTGCTCTCGCTAGAGCCCAGCCAGCAGCCGTAGACTGGCTTATGACGTAGAATCGTATTGTCAACAAAGAAAAGGTAGACTGATGTGGGCAATGCTGTCTTATTCTCCATTAACTGCAAGCCATAAAAATCCATAGCGTTGCAGTGTATGAGGTTTAAACTCGCGAAGTTTTTGATTGAATTGCAACGCTCTGCCAACTGCCACACAAGCACGATGACTTTCACTTTTTTATTTGGTATAAAAAACATGTCAGTTGTGCTTTGAAAGATATATTGTAGAAATAACTATTCCTGTTGTGCCTTGGGGCTCTCTCTATGGCCAAACTGACAGCCGTAGACAGGTTCGTAGCATTAAATCATTTTGCCTACATAAACGGGAGAATGAAATGTACATTTCTGACCTGTATGCGATCATTAGCCAACCATCACTTCCCCAGCTTTTTGGTGCACAAGACTGCCACTCGCGACGTTTTTGATTGAACCGCAACGACGTTCCAACTGCCACAATAGCACAATGACTTTCCCTTTTTTATTGGGTATACAATCCTAGTCAGCTGTTCACTCCGCGAGATATTGTAGGAATGTCTGGTCCCGCTGTGCCTTAGGGCTCTCTCTCAAGCTCAACCAGCAGCCATAGACTGGCTAGTTGCCAAGAATCATATTGGCAACAAAGAAAAGGGCAGCTGGATAGGCCACTTCTGGCTTATTTGCCATCATCAGTCAGCCGTAAGCATCCCCAGCCTAGCCGTTTACGAGGCTCGAACTCGTGAAGTTTTTGATTGAAGCACAACAATCTACCAACCACCAAACGAGCACGATCAGTTTCCCTTTTCGAGTTGGTATATAAACCATGTCAACTGGGCGCTCCCCTGTATATTATAGAAATAACTCCTCCAATTGTTCCTTTTGGCTCTCTCTAGAACCCATCTAGCAGCCAAAGACTGGCTAGTGACATAGAATCGTATTGCTGACAAACAAAGTGATACTGAGATTGGCACTTGTGGCTTATTAGACATCAGCACTCAGCATCACCATCCCAGCGTTGCGATGCACGAGGTCCTAACAGGCGCCGTTTTTTAATGAATTGCAACGCTCTCCCAACTGCCACACCAGCATGATAACTTGACCTTTTCGATTTGGTCTATTCAAAATTTCGTATGGGCGCCCAATTATAGATTAGAGTGATCCTTCGTTTCATACGGTCTTGGAGCTCTCTCTAGTGTACCGACAGAAGCCGAAGACCTTCTTTTGATATATCCAGAATTCATTTGCTGACAAATTGAAAAAAGGCTTAAATGGCCACTTCTGACATACAAGCTATCCTCAGCCAGGCATAACAAACCCCAGTTTTGCGGTGCAAAAGGCTTGACCTTGTGCAAAGTTTGAACGTCGGGCAGTATTCTACTAATTCCCACATGCGCACGATGACTTGCCGAATTGGATTGAGTCAGATGTGCGATTAAAGATGTTTTAGAGGAATCTCTCTTTTCGTGTGGCCTTGGGTCTCACTCTAGAGTACAACCGGCAGCCGCAGACTGGCTAGTGAAATAGACAGAATCATATTGCCGACAACGAAATGGAAATTAAAATAAAAACTTCTGGCCTGTGGGCCATAGTCAGCCAGCCATTACCATCCTCATCGTTGCGGTGCACGAGGCTCGAACTCGCGAAGTTTTTGATATAAGTGCAACCCTTCCAACTGCCGCACAATAACGATGACTTGCCAGTTTTAATTGCGTATATAAACAATGTCAAATGTGTGCTCTGCGACAGTTTAGAGGGCTCACTTCTTCCGTTGTGCCTTGGTGCTCACTGTAGGGACCCACTAATATCCGCAGACTGTCTAATGATACAGACAGAATCATGATACCGACAATGAAATGAGACACTGAAATTGCCACCTGGATTATTTGCCATCACATGCCAGCAATAAACAACCCTAGTTTTACGGTGCAAAACAATCAAAATCGTGACGTATTTAATCGACGTTCAAAGTTCCACAAACTACCACAAAAGCACGATGACTTGCCGGTTTCGATTTGGTATCTTAACAATGTCAGATGGGGGTCCACCGATGTGTTAGATGACTCGCTGTTCACGTTATGCCTTGGGGCCCTCTCTAGAGCACAAGCAGCAGTTGTACACTGCCAAGTGAAACATACAGAAGCATATTGCCAACAAAGCAAAACGAATCTGGAATAGCCCCTTCTGGCTTATAAGCCATTATCAGCCAGCCATAACCATCCCCAGCAATGCAATGCACGAATATCGAACTAGTGGTGTTTTTTTGTAGACGTAAAGCGCTCTTCCATCTGCCACACGAACACGATGACTTGCCGTTTTCATTTCAATATATTTGAAATCTCAGATGGCGCTCAACGATAGGCTAGAGTGGTTACTCGTCCAGTTGTGCTTTCTGGCTCACTGTTGATCCCCAGCGGTAGCCGTAAACTAGCTAGTGATATAGACAAAATCATATTGCTATCAAGGAAAATGGATACTGGAATGGTTGATTCTCGCTTATTAGCCATCATCGGCCAGCCATAAACAATCCTAGACTTGCGGTGCATAAATCTCGAACTCAAGAGTTATTGGTCGAAAATTAACGCTCTAACAACTGCCACACGAGCGCAGTGACTTGTCAGATTTTATTGGGTATGTTAACAATTTCAGGAGGGCATTCACCAATAGGTGTGATGGATCACTCGTTATATTGTGACTTTGGGTTCCTTCTAGTGTACCACCAGAAATCGCATAGTGTTTGATGATATAGACATAATAATTTTCTTGACAAATTGAAGGGAGACTAAAATGGCTACTTCTGGCTTGTTACCCTTCATCAGTCAGCCATTACCAACCCATGTATGCAGTGCACGAGGCTCGAACTCACAATGCTTTGGATCGAATGCAACGCTCAAACAACTGCCACATGAGCAGGATGACTTGCCAGTTTCAATTGGATAAATTAACCGTGTCAGATGGGTGCTCCACTATGAGCTAGAGGACTAACTCGACCAGTTGTGCCTTTGGGCTCACTCTAGAGCCCCAACAGAAACCTAGACTATCTTGTGATAAAAACGGAATTCTATCGCCTACAAAGTAAAGGAGACTAAAATGGCCACTTCTGGCTTCCAGACATCCTTAGCCAGAAAGAACCCACCCCACCGTTGCAGTGCAAGAATATCACAGTCGCAGCGATTTTGGCAGACGTAAAACGCTCTAGCAAATACCAAAATATCCCAAAGACTTGCCAGTTTCCATTGGGTATATTAAAAATTTCCGATGAACTGTCCAATGATAAATACAGAATGCTATTATTCGATCATTTGAATGGAGATGTAAATGGCAAAATCTGTCTTATTAGCCATCACCAATCAGGCAAAACCAACCCCAGCGTTGCGGTGCACAGTGCTCAAAATCGAGACGTGTTTGATCGTCGTGCAACGCTCTACCAACTCCCCACGAGCACGATCAATTGAAGTCTATATCGGGTATGATACCAAGGTCAGATGATAGATAACCGATGTCTCAGAGGACTCAATCTTTTCTTTTGGCCTTGCATCTCACT
The DNA here is from genome assembly GCA_017591395.1 of Schistocephalus solidus. Classification (NCBI taxonomy): domain Eukaryota; kingdom Metazoa; phylum Platyhelminthes; class Cestoda; order Diphyllobothriidea; family Diphyllobothriidae; genus Schistocephalus; species Schistocephalus solidus. The sequence goes on along the minus strand of WEDG01002837.1, from coordinate 3,092 downwards.
CTAGGGCATCAACAGCAGCCGACGACTGGCCAGTGAAGTAAACAGAATCATATAACCGACTACGAAAATCGAGATTAGAATGGGCACTTCTGGCCACCCGCATAGGTGAGTTACCTTTGAATTCCCTATTTGAACATCCGTGTTGTGGTATCAAAATTAGTATCTCGGTCTGTTGGTGAGGCCAATTTAAATGAGCCAACGGGGTGGAACATAGTTGAAAAAGAGCAGAAAATGAAAAAAACTGCCAGTGATTTTTAGGAGAAAAGTGTCACCCTTGAGGGAGAGGTGGAGCTTCCAATGGGGGGCACCACAGAAATCACCTGGATCATCACCGAAGTGGGAAGATGCTGATTGCCGAACCCGCCGAGCGGCTTCAAAGGTCTTGATCGTACACGGTCTGTTGCGGTTTGAAACAAGGGATAACGTTCAGAGACCGCATGGACTATGGCCGCCAGGTTTGGCTGATGCGAACACTCACGGTTTCACCAAGGTGTGCGGGCAGTTAAGCAGGGAAGAACTCGGGGACATCCGCATGGGAATAATGGGAGTGCGTGAGCCCTCGGATGATAATGATTACACAAAAAGAAATGTTGCTTATTTATAGCAAGTGATATTCTAAATGCCTTATTTTTTGACCTCACCCTTGCAGCTTTCAGTTTGTGTTGTAGCACGCACCATTATATCGATCTAACTTCAACTTTAAAGCCTTTAGGCATTTCGACATAACAACAACCACAGGAAGATTATTCCAAGCTTTGACCACTCTTTTGGAGAAAAAGTACATCCGAGTGTCTACCCTAGTCCCAGTCACACGTAATTTTAGAGGATGACCTGTCAAGTTTGTCGTTGTTTTTGTTGCTAACTAAAAGTATTCGCCTGGGACGAGACAGCAGTCCCGCATGCGTAGTAGGCAGAATGTTAGTATCAGGTCTCCCCGAAGCTGTCAATAGTGCAAGGGAAAGAGATTGATATTAGACAGCTGTGGTTCATAAGGTTGTGAGCCGAGGACAAGTTTGGTTGCTCGCCTTTGGACCTTTTCAACGATGTTGATCTCCTTTGCCGCTCAAGGTCTCCAAGCTTGGATAGTGGATTCCAATTTCGGCCGCACGAAGGTTCCGAAGACTTTAATGAAGCAGCCATCATCGAAGGCTGAAAAAGTTCGTTTGACGAGGCACAACATCGGCATTGCTGGCTTCGCTACGTTTACGCAATGTAGGGAGGGCGTGATTCAGACTTCCAGGTCCTTTTGGGCATCCAATTTTTCGATCTTAGGCCATTTATTTGGCAAAACTTATGATTCGAAGGATTGTTTTCCCGACTAGGCATCACCAGCAGCCGCAGACTGGCCAGTGAAATAGACAGAATCATATGACCGACAAGGAAAATGTTGACTAGAATGGGCACTTCTGGCCAGCCGAACAGGTTTGTTACCTTTGAATTCCCTATTTGTACATGCGTGTTGTGGTATCAAAATTAATATCTCGGTTTGTTGGTAAGACCAATTAATATGAGCCAACGGCTTGAAATATAGTTGCAGCCAGACACTCCCTTGCTGATGGCAGATTCTGCCGAGTGGTTTCAAAGGCAGATATATCTGCCCAGATAGTCCTTGGTTTGCTGCGGTTCGACAGATGATATTCCCTTTTCGGTTGGGTATATTAATTATGTGAGATTTTGCGCTCTACGATGTTTAAGATGATTCAGTTCTCCCGTTGATCCTCTGGGCTCTGTTTATAGCCCACCGGCAGCCGTTAGCTGGCTAGTGACATGAAGAGAATCGTATTGCCATCAAAGAAAACGGAGATATTGATGGGAACTTCTGGCTAATTAGTCATCATCAGCCAGCCATTACTTACCACAGCGTTGAGGAGCACGTGTATCAAACTCACGATATGCTTATTAGACGCCTAACGCATTACAAACTGCCACACGAGAACGATAACATCCCCATTTCGATTAGGTATATAAGCCATGTCATATGGGTGGTTTCCGACATGTTAGAGGACTCAATTGTTCAGTTGTGCCTTGGGCCTCTCTCTAGAGCCCATACAACAGTCATAAACTGGCTAGTAACATAGACATTATCGTATTTTGTTAAAAGAAAAAATACTGAGATTGGCACTTCTGGCTTATTAGCCATAATCAGCCAGCTATCAACAACCACAGTATTGCCATGCACAAGGCTCAAACTCGTGACATTTTTGATCGAAGTGCAATGTTCTACCTAATGCCACGCAGGCAAGATGATTTAACCTATTCAATTGAGTTTAAAAGGTGGGCGCTTTTCAATGCGATAGACGTCTTACTTCTCCCGTTGTGCCTTGGGGCTGCCTCTAAAGCCCATCCAGCAGCCGTAAACTGGCTAGTGCCAAAGACAGAATCGTATTAACGACAAATAAATGGGAGACTGTGATGGGCAATTCCGGGTTATTAGCCATAAACAGCCAGCAATAACCAACCACAGCGTTGGGCTGCACAAGGCTCGAACTTGTGAAAATTTTGATCTAAGTGCAACGGTCTACCTTATCATACACGAGCAATATGATTTCGCATTTCCGATTGGGAATATAAGCCATGTCAGGTGGGGAGCTCCCATATTTAATAAAAAATAACTCGTCCAGTTGTGCCATTGGGCATTCTCCGTAGCAGAGCAAACCTCAGTAGACTGACTAGTGATAACTAATTGTATTGAAAACAGAGAATATCAGACCAAGTTGTGTATTTCTGACTTTTAAGTTATCATTAGCCAGCCATAGACATCCCCAGACGTGGACTTCTTGAGGCTCGACCTTGCGACGAGTTTGATTGAGGACGATGGCTTGCTGGGTTTGATTGTGTATTTTACAAATGTCAGTTGGGCCCTGCCCGAGATATAATAGGAAAATATCATGCCGTTGTGTTTTTGGACTCTATCTTGATCCCACCCAAAAGCTGCACAATTGCTAGTGACAGAATGGTAATGCTTGGTAGATAAATGGAAGGCTCGTTGGGGTATTTCTGGCTTTTTTAGCCATCATCAGCTAGCTATTTGCCAATCCTAGCCATGCAGTGCCAAAGGCTTCACCTTCCGACGACTTTGATCGCTATGCTAC
>WEDG01002836.1:0-15689 GCA_017591395.1 Schistocephalus solidus | reverse complement strand
TACAACCTCAAATTCTGATATTGGTTATTGAATTTTGCGTAGAGGAGGGGCCGGGTTGGGTGTGGAGATGCTCAGTTATCATGCTGCTTGATGAGCAGGGTGGTCTTTCATCCTTCGCGATCATCCTTTGCCTGTTCACTGAGTCCGTGGTGGACTGGGGGAGGGCGGATGATGGCTTGTTCTCAATCTGGTCGGGGGTCGGCGTTCGCATGTTGGCAGTATATATATATATATATATATATATATATATATATATATATATATGAGTGTTTGTGTGTGTGTGAAGACTGGTTCAGCAATCTATGAGGCCAATCGGATCGCCGCCGCCAAGGCCAAAAGAGCGGAACGAAAGTTACAAACTGCTCTTACAGTTGCCTGAGTAATGCAATGGGAGACCAGGTCATGTGTGTGGCACGCGTATACGGGTCATTTGGCTTGCTCGATTACTGTACGCGCGTCCACTTTCGGTCCTGTTTACATAGTCTTTTCATTTTAGCAAGATGGGTGGACGACGAGAGAGTGCGGCAGGTGCTGTGCAAGTCTGCCTCGCTAGGTCAAGTTCAAATCAGCGATGTTGCCTCCACTTCATGGGGCACAAGGTAAGCATCGTCGATTTCGACGGCAGACCTTTCAAGGTGGCAGCTTTACGACACGTCAGCCACTGCGCCAAATAGCATATCGAGTTGGTTTTATTTGGACATGGGCATGGGACAGGAAAGAAAGGGTAAATTCGATGCATCACTTTATTTCTTCACTATCAGCAACAACCAAGGACACTTTCTAGCTCTCCCGACGGGCCAGTAGTCGTGGCGTGGAAGGTTTTCAAGTGATGGAATACAGCAATCGTACTAACGTCAATTCCGATATCCTGTCCTTTTGAAGAACCAGCAGGCCCAGTCGTGGTCTGAATTAACTGTGATGAACGAAATACAGTTTGTCGGCTCTGATATCAGGACTGGGGCTTAGTTCTCACCTGACTCGAGTTGTCAAAAGCGTTTTAAGGAGGGCGCGACCGGTGGGTGCTTACAGCAGAGGACGCGGTAAGGATGACATATATGACCACCTAAACGGGACACGAAAATAGGAACCCCGTCCTGCGCAAAATTCAAGGAATGGTACATATTCACGTGCCCTAACCCTAACATTAGCTCTAACTTGTACCCAAACTTTAGTCCTCACCTTAACCCTACACCTACCGTTAACACTTACCCTACCCTTAACCTTAAACTTACGCAAAGCTTACTTTTCCACTTATCTTAAACCTAACCTTAAGCCTAATTTAAAACTTAACCCTAGCCATAAACCTAACCCTATTTTCACTGGAATTTGGATCAAAGACACTGGTATTATGGGAGGTTCCAGTTCTCACGTCCTTTTTAGAGGGGCCACAAAAGTCACCCTTGCCGAGGATGCAAAGAACAACAGGCGAAATATTTTCAACCAGTGTGTAGCTATGTGTGCCGTCGCTGATCGACCTGGTAGACTGTCGGCGCATCTATCGAAACATAAATACAGCACTCTTACTGGGGTCTTAGTCAACATTCTGCAAACCTTACCAGCCTATCCGCCCTAGCCAATCACATTCTGGCATCGCAGTTGCCCAGTTGATCCCACGAAGATGACCGTGAACATATTACCCGTGGTCACTAATGAGTTCACCCATCGCATGCTTCGGCGGTCACAACTGAGCCGGAAAGGACGAAGCGGCAATTTTGGCATGAATTTACTTGAGATGAAGCAGACTTTCGAAGTATCTACCTCACTCATCTTCCAATGGCGGTACGCAGTCACAGCGATCGGTGCCAGCCGTAGTGGCTGACGAGGTTAAATCAATCGGCTCGCGTACCGTACCCGTGCTGATTCCTAACTCCACAGGGGCCGGTCTTTCATAAGGTTGTCGCCGGTCTTACCTAATGGGGGCCTTTGCAGCCCCGAGTACAGCCGAGTTATCATGTCAGTTCGCCGTCTTCAAAGCCCCGACTGATGACAGTCCGCCGTGAGTTCCAAAACGCGTGTTCATTGGGGCTGAGGTGGAGTGACATCACGCTCTGTGTGTCAAGCGGCAGGTCACGACGCATGTCAGTCGACTGCAGATGAGATTCGCTACAGCTGCGAGGCCTCGAACTACCGCCCCTCGGTGACAGCAGGATCTGGACATCCGGTGCAAGTGTACCCAGTGGACAAGAACATGCCACGGAGCCTGGTGTGTGACAAGACAGAAGCGAGTTTAGCGTAAACACTGAGGGCAACGAACCAACCAGCCAATGGAAAGTATCATAGAAACGGAGTTCTGGTTATGAATAATAGCAAATAAACAACGGACAGGGCGTCGCGGCGATGCCACAATGAAGTTCGAGTACAGTAAGGCATTAGCTATTTAGAGGGTTACATACGCATGCACCAAAAACGTCTGTTATTAAACAAATCGACCGGACAAGAGGGGCAGCTGATGAGTGTTTATTTCAGTTGAAAGCGTCGGTTCTAGTTACCCAATGAACTGGTATTGTGGTTCTGAAAAATGCTACCTTTCACGGGAAGCCCTAAAAAGGGTGATAGTGATGTGTACTGTTTAATAGTTGCAAACAATGCATTCACTTGAACGTACACGTGTCAAAACGAACGAAGTTTGACCTCCCGCAGACAGGAACACAAAGTGACCATGAAATGGTTACTTTAAACAACAGCTACACACCCTCAAGGTGGGCCATGTGTTCAGTTTCGCAGCTCCCAAAATCAATGTTCCGAACTGGTAGTTAGGTGACACTAGGGTCCGACTTGGCCAGCTAACCTGTCGACATTCGGCACACGTTTACAGTTCGACGCAGATCATGTACAACCGTCCAAAACTCATTGCTTATTGGTTAAAAGGTCAGTAAAAACCGCCGTCTTCGACGATGGATCCCGGTGCTAGAGCCGTTGCAGTCAGTGAGTTTCCAGTCTACATGCAAGCTAGTGGCGGAGGCAACCGCTTATCCGTTTAACTGGTGTATCAACTAGATTCTACACTGTTACCCTGTATGTGCTAACCTTCGCTGATGTGATTCTGTTAGCACGATGCAAAGAAGATCCAAAGAACGCAGTCCCTCGGATGAAAGAGGCTGTCAAATCAACTCGCAGATCAATCAAACATCTAAAAATAATCAAAATTGCCGAAATGCGTTTATTACGACGGTGGTTTCAACCGCCTTGTCAAAGCTACGACCAACCGACCACGACGCGACGATATGTTCAGCTGCATCAAAGGCCACTGTGGGGTTTTGGCGGTCTCTAGAAGCGAATATGGGAGTGCAATTACTTATCTCAACAGGTGCCAGTAATGGCATCACCATCGTCCTCAGAGCTGCAGCGTGGTGACTTGAGCAGAAATGTGTTTCCAACGGGGTGGACTTTCAAGCTTCTTCCTCACTCCACTCCTCCGACGCCCACTCTGCCCAGACACTAAGATAAGGTCTGTTCAAATCGAGGTGGCTGTCAAAAATGCTAAAAAGCTCGTTTGCGCGTGTAAATTACGACCGGATCCCTAGCTTCACGCGTACGCCTGCTTTTCAATGCCATAGCAACTAAACTTAGGAGTCATTGCCGACTGACCCTTGGTTATGGCTGCGACCGAATTATTAAGTCAGTTAACAGCCTTCCAAGGTACGACTGTGAGCGCATTTTTAGAGTCCAAAAGCGGAACCTAACTCCTAGGTCCCCGTCGAATCGGTTTCATGCTTTCTTGTTTACCGGCGGCAATTCCGAGCCAAGTCACCCCAAGATGAGATTGTACGTGAGGCAAAAGCCTCAGTCTAACGGTCTTACACAGGGGACAAGGACGTCGCATGCGTCACAGGTGTCATGAAACGCTTATGGACCTACAATCCCGCTAAAGAAGATCTGAGTTGGTCCGTTAACTGACGGCCTTCCGAACCAGGGGGCTGTGAAGAGTGACATTGCAACGCCGGCTCACGCTCTCAACACGCATTAGTGGCCTGTCCAAGCCTGTCAAAACAGTCGGACTTGGGTCAGCGCAGCCTGGAGTCTCGCAGTTGGTGTCAGTTAGCCAAACGTACACATTTTGGCGCACATCGAGGTCTGAATATGTTCGTTTGAAAATCCGGCCAACCAGCAGACAGGGTAGCGTTGGTCTAAATGATAAATCTGTTGAGAAGTGACTGCTAAGGCATACGTGTGCCTTCTTGCGTCTTGCCACCGGCGTGCACCGGCCGCAAGTGCGCTAGGACAACAGACGGTAGCGATGATGTTGTAGATTGCGGTGCTTACTGGTGCTACTGGGACTACTCGTGTTTAATTGCCGCAGCTCGCACATGCTAAAATACTAGGTCTCGAGTCAGTGCTATCTGAACATCTTTAAAAACCAAAAACTCGAATCACTTCATAATCCTATTGCCAACCTTATAAGCCGTGAAAACGTCCACATTGGGATCCCTTCTCAGTTAAATCACCGATGCAACGTTCCAGAAAGCATCATCTTGCGCCTCAGCTCCAAACGAAATGGCAGAGGTACGGTGGTAGCCAGTGTACTTTCAGGCACACTGTGCATAGGTAACCTCTCGCACGGGGTGTACAGTACATTGCACCTTTGGAATTAGAGGACATGAACCGATGAGAACATAATTCTGAGCAGCTGCAGAACCGCCAACCCTTGAACTCAGTGCATGCAAAAGTCACATGGGAGTGGACGATCAAAGGCGGAGGCTTTAACTAGACAGGTACACTTGTTAAGTCTCTATTTAGTCAAGACTTGTGGTCGGACAGAACCCAAGGCGCGTGGACAGGACAGTTTAACAGTCGTTATCGACGACGTCCATCGTGTGTGCCCACAACCGAATGGGTGCAATGACGGGGACTTGCGCGGGAGGTAACTTGCACAGCATATATCACAAGCTCTATTCCATCACCTTCCCAAGCCTGACAGAGTTCAGCGCGTCTCCTGTGGGGTCCCTTATAGGGGCACACAGTGCACACGGTATTCCGCATGCGAGGTCAGACTGATGGGTCAGTAGCATAGTAAAGCCGACGATAGATCACTACCTTTGCATCAGTCCGTCTTTATCGGGTTGAGCGCAGGGAACGCAGGCATCGTAGGTACGTAATGACAGGATCTCAAAGGAACAGAAAGTCGACACAGGACATGCAAATAATTTACAAAGTACAGCGATGCATGGTGAGGCTAGTTGGCTGTGTTGAACATAAAAGTAGCCGTTATATCGGTCCTCTTAGCACTGCTACTCTTAACCAAAGAGACGAGGCGGTAAGCGACGTCAGGAAGATCCATCACTACTTTAAAAGTCCGAGTATACATGCATAAATTGCTTCATAAACGATTTATCTTCTAGCCGGTCCACTCATCGAGGAGCCAAATTCGTACGTTTCGTAGGAAAGTAGTTCCTTGTTGCAAAGGTGTCTCATTAAAGAACATATTGCTCAAGGCTAAGCGTTAAATATCTGGTCTGTTACCGACCGGGAATCCATAAAAAGCGCGAATTTCAATCGAATACTTAACGTACACAGGTGATGATAGTTCGAACATCGCAAAAGGCTAAGTCCACCATGTACCCAACAGACTGGGCCCAGCACCAACTGCTCGTGCGTTAATAAGTTTATGGTGAGGCATACTTGCGCCGCACCTAATGCACTCTCTCCTCCCTCCGCCATAGGGCTTCGATGGTAAGGCAGTGTTCGGAGGACTGAAGGTGGGTGCGGGCGAAGTGGCAGCCCGTCTACGTGTATCGCACGACCTGGTCCCAAATGCACACATCAGGCTACAATAAGGACGGCTCATATATCGCTTCAGTGAGAGGGCTATCAAGACCAAATCGACAAGAAGCTAGCCCAGCCTGACGCTCAGTCCCGTCAGTTGACAACATTCCAAACAAGGTTATGGCATATTCAAGCGCCTCAGATTTATTCAGCGCTGACGTGTCCTGCTGCTGGATTCTCCAACCGACTGTCCGAGCACGTCAACCTGGGATGATAGGAGTGGATGCAGTAGCTGACAGTCTGTCTACGTGTGCCACACACGACCTGGTCCATACTTCCTGTACCAGAAGACGCCAAAGTACGAGCTGCCCATTTGCATGCAAAAGTACACAAGTACTGTGCCTACCTCAGAGTCCCAGGTATCGGACTGCGAGGAACGCAGTTCGAGGGCCGTCTCTCCCACGCGCATGGGGATCCAATCACTGAGGATGAGGGGCCGATAGGAGCCAGCGTGTCCGTTTGCAGCGTGGCCATTGGCCAGCATCGGTGCTGGGGGCTTGGTCATTTCACAGGTCGGTGAGGCCTGAGCCTGTTCCTGCTGGGATTCCAACTCAATCTGGCGCATCCGAGTGATCAGTTGATGCAGGCAACTAACCAGATCATCGGATTTTTTAGACTTACTGCGGCAGAGTTCATGCAGGGCGTTTCGTCCACTCTGGGGGTGAAGAAGGGCGAGGCAAAAAAGGGTTTGCATAAAAGGAACAGAAAAGGATGTAAGGCTTTATGTCGGGTGTCAAAAAACGGCATGATTACGCTATCATTGTCACCAAAATACGGATTACGAGGCAGGAAGCCTGGCATTGCAGTATAGTATGGAGTAATTAGTGGTTAAGAAGAGAGCCTTGAAACTCCGTCAATACTGACAACGCAGCTCTAAACATTGTCACAGGTGGTGCTGACAGTCAGAGGATACTTTCACACGGAGAGGACCGCTCTAAGATCTTACCGTTTTACCACACACAGTGCATGCGCACACGCACACATTCGTAGGATTAGTCTCCATGTCAACACAACCGTCGCGTGGCCCAGGCCATCACTTGTAAAACCACCAAGGTCGCAATTTTTGTGTGAGAAAAAAGACAGATTGGGATTCCATCTTTCTAACCCCGGAAAGAGAACCTGGGAGGCTGGAGAAGGGGAGGAGAAGGAGGAGGAGGAGAAGGAGAAGAAAGAAGAAAGAAGAAGGAGGAGGAGGAGGAGGAGGAGGAGGAGGAGGAGGAGGAGGAGGGAGGAGGAGGAGGGAGGAGGAGGAGGAGGAGGGAGGAGGGAGGAGGAGGAGGGAGGGAGGAGGAGGAGGAGGGAGGAGGGAGGAGGAGGAGGAGGAGGAGGAGGAGGAGAAACCACCTCCGCTGATTCAAGTAATCCACTTGACAACAGTCATAAGCTCAAATTTTATTAGTAGAGGATTTTGGCAGATTTGAATAATTCGTTTGACCCACGTGTGAAACACTCGGCGTCCTCGGTGATATTCGAACCCACGCCAGCAAGGGGAAGGGTTCAGTACAGCCAAACCTCCAGCCAACTGAGCTAGGAGACACCACCGGGAGCCGATTCTTCAATATTTTAAGGTTTAGTTCAAGGTAATGAGTGATGTTGCCCGAATAAGATATTTTTATTAATCTAAAGTTCCTAAAACGATACTTTAGGCACGTCCCTCGGAAAACTTTTACCGGTCCTGACAAGGTAACAACTGCAAAATGAGGCATTTGAGAGTGCCGTCGAAATGCTTTGCTTGTTTTTCGGTCGTATAAGCGCAGTGACATGGTTGTAAAATGCAGTCAGTCCTCCAACACCTCCTGCAACTCCAATTTGTCGTCAGTGCACGTCAGATCCCGGGTAAATGGAGGGTTTTTTTAAAAGCAAGGAAAAGAAAAGCAACGTTTGACTACCGATATCGCACTGGAAAGTCAGTCAAAGCGATTGCAGACAAGCGTGAGTGCAGTGACTGAGAAAGCTAAACGGACCACTATAGGCATACCACACAATATTTCGACTGTCGATTCAACGAGGTCCACCGTACGCTTCACATCAGGGTGGTGCAGGTACGGTGACTTGCGCGTGACTTAGTTTAAAGTGATATTAGACTTGCGCTGCATCTACCGCACTCTTTCCTCCTCCACCGCCTGAGCCCGGTGCCATGACAGAGTCAAAAAGACCGAAGATGGGAGAGGGCACATGTGGCTGGCGCGGCTGGAGCCGCCTCTGGGCGTACCACCACACCTGGCTCGGATCCCACGGAGTGAAAGTGCCATAAAGGCCATATTAAGAAGCGGCCATTGCAGCCTGACTCTCAGTCCGCCAGTCAGCCACTACACACAAAATACACATTGGGCTGACCACGCGGTCCGAGTTATCCCGTCAGTTGGCAACCTTCCAAGCCACGGCTTTTAGCGCACCGTGATAGTTTCAAGCGCGTCAGATTGTTAATAGTGAGGAAAATTCGCTGAGCTGTCGACCTCACCCTCTCCCCCACCCCCACAATCAGACCAACATTCAAGCCAGTCAGTTGTCTGATGTGGGAGTGGGCACATTGGTTGACGGGACGCCGTATCCGTCTTTGTGCGCCACAGCACACCCTGGCCCCCATAACCAACACACCAGGATTCACTAAATCAGGGTATATGGAGGAGCCATCACTGTCTGACTCCCAGTCCACTGGTCAGCCACTCTACACACACAGAGCATACACTGGACCAACGGCGTGGTCTAGTGTAAGCGTCAAATTGGCAGCCTTCCAAGCCACGGTTTCTAGGAAACCATGATATTCTACGGTACGAGATGATGGTGAGGGCGTTGTCGATGTATTGGTATACGCAGTGTGCGTTGATATGGCTTAGCCTCCGGTGGTTTACTGCAGGATGTCGTGGAGGTTCATGTGTCCTAATAGGCCAATGAGGTGTGTAAATGTGCGGGAGCAGTGAGGACAGTGAAGGCGGGCGCGTCGACTGTATGTCAGAGCGCAAGGCACTGGTTCGCCAGCTTCCGTGCGATGGATTTGCAGGTGACCAATCAGGCTGATGCGTGAGTTTAAGTTTCGGGCGCAGTGTGGGCAGGAGAAATCGGGAAAGGCTGGGGGGATGTTGTTCGTGGTAGTGGGTGTGGCAGTGGCGGTATGAATGGCAGGAGCGGCGGGTGTGCATGGGGTATCGGTGTTGTCGGCATTGCGGTGAATTCCGCTCTCATGGATGCGCATGTGACCGAATAGGCCCATGCGATGAGTGAATGCGCGAGGACAGTGAGGGCAGTTGAGGCGGCAATCTCTGCTGTGTTTTGGTGCTCCAGACACTGGTTCCCGTGTCTCTGTACGATGGATTTGCAAGTGAGCGACCAGGCCGATGCGTGAGGTGAATGTGCGGTCGCATTGAGGACAGTTTAGGAGAGTCCCCATCGCTGATGGTGATGGTGACGGTGGTTGTGACGGCGGTGGCGTTGGCGGCGGAGGTAACAGATGATGAGTATTGGTATGTGGTCTCTATGATGGTGAGAGTAATGTAATTGTTGCCAGGAGTGAGGTTTGGGGGAGTCCGAAGGAGAGTTGGCAGAATTTGACCTAGAAGTTGGGATTGTCGGATTGTTGGTTTAGTGCATCCCAAGATGTCCGACCACGCCGATTCGCGCGCGGAATAGGCGTTGACAGCGCGGGCATGTTGGAAGGGCCTGTACATTGGCGGTGTTGGTCAGGGGCGTTGTTGACTTTCGGGCCGCTCTTTCGGCCATTGCGGCGGCGATCCGGTTGGCCTCATAGATTGCTGCACCAGTCTTCACGAATCTTCTTTATGCCGGTTTATCCGGGGTGAGGTCCTCCCGGGTCGCCGGGTTGATTTGCAGTTGATTTCTTCAGTGACCTTGTAGCGTCGTTTTTGACATCCCTGTCGGCGAGCACCCGTAGCGACATCTCCATACAAAAGCTGTTTGGGTAGTTGCTCGTCATCCATTCTCACCACGGGCGGCTCCATCGCATTTGCACTTGCCTCAGCATGGCGTGGATGCTGAGGATTCCGGTCCGCTCCAGGACTTCCGTGTCCGGGGTCCTGTCTTGCCATCTCAGCTTCAGTATCCGCGGAAGCAGCTGAGATGGAACTGAATCAGCTTCCTGGCTTGGTTCGAATAGACTGTCCAGGTCTCCACTCCGTAAAGGATTGTCGTCAAGACGACGGCCTTCACATCTTTAGTTTGGTGTTCAGTTAAATACAGTGGCGATTCCACAGGGAAGCCTGCAGTCGGCCGAAGGCCTGACTGGTCTTGGAGATCTATTGGGCCACCTCGTCATCGATTCTCGTGTTGCGTGTCAACGTGCTTCCAAAACAAGCAAAGGTTTCCACATTTTTGAGTTGAGCATCGTTTACATTGATTCGGGGAGCATGGTATTCCACGCTGGGTGGCGGCTGGTGCATGACAACAGTTTTGGTTGTACTGATTGTTTATCCGAAATTGGCACTGCCTACGGCAAGAGTTCCATGCTCCTCCGTCACCGTGTTAAGGGCGCAGTCGTCCGCGAAGAACGAGTCATGGACCGTAGCCGTATACACGCGCGTTGTGGACTGCATACGCCGACTGTTGAGAAAGTGCCCGTCAGTTCTGTAGGTGATGCGGATTCCAGGCTGCTCATCACGGTAGGCGTTCATCAGCATAGCAGAGAACATGAGACTGAACAGGGTGGGGGCCTGTACGCAGCCCTGCTTCACTCAGTCGATCACTGCGAATGCTTCGGATACCGTCCCGTTGTCAGTGGCGCGCGCCGTTATCTCATCATGAAGCTGACGCACCATGTGAGTGAACCGCTCAGGACAGCCGAACTTTTGCATGACTTTCCACAGTCCGTCGTGATTTACCGTGTCAAAGCCCCCCCCCCCCCCAACCCCCCATGGCATCAGTCTGTCGATGAAACATCTGTGACCCGAAACCCTCCAGCGTGACAATCCTAACTCTCACTTCTCATTTCGTCTGGCGAGGGGTTGGTGTAACCAGCTTGAAACTTCACGAGTAAACCTCGATTTTCCGATGAGCCTTCTTTCTTCATATATATATGGTTGAACCGACAAAGACAAGGGAGACCGGAATGGCCATTTCTGGTTTATTAGCCGTCATCAACCAGTCATACCCAATCCCAAGTGTTAACCACCTGGGATTCACATCCATGACCTTTAAGCCATTGGGTCGACCGCTCTACTTATTCTAGGTGTAAGTTGTGAAAAAGGCATCCGCTAGCTTATAAACTCGTTTAAGCTATGATTTCGGAGCAAATATGTGCCTTTTGACCAGGCAATCCCCTCTCCCCTTGCCTTCTACACCCAAGAGAGGGAAGATCTTCCCAGTTCAGATAGATGAACCAATAGACAGAGTGCGGGACTGATACACAGATGCTTAATGATGTCCACTATCTGGAATTAGGATCGCGACACTTTAACGTGCTGAAAGAATATAATCGTGAGAGAAAAAAGGGTTCCGCAGGCCGGAAACTCACAGCTGGGCAGAAGCAGCACCGTGGGGACACCTTTACGGGCACAGCGATTTCCAGGCAAACCCTTCATGTTGGGAAAGAAGAAGGTAAAAAGCTATGGGAACTATTTTCCTCCGACACGCACAACCTTTGCTGTCAGTTGAGAAGTCTCGCACAAGGAATTTAGGGGAGAGTACTGTCGTAGACGTGAAGCGGCCGTGCACTCATGTGAACGGGGGAAACTGGGGAAGGTAAAGGATAATTGTCGACACACAGAACGAAGAGAAAATCCGCCTAGAAAGTATCCAGCTATGGAATTTTAGACTGGTGACGGAGGGTGAACACTAACGGAATAGTGCCTTCTGAGCGTCGACGTAACGGGACAACTTTTCACACTCACAGCGTTTCACATCTACGATTATAGCGTTCTTTTGCGACTAGCGTTCTCGGAGAACGTTATCTGGTATAACAGGCTGACCAGCGGATCTCTGCTTTATCGGCGCATTGAGCAGATAAATTCCGGTTTGTTACGTCACTGCAAACGACGCAGCAACATAGCTTGGCAGATAAATGTACAGACACGCTGGACGCTGTGCGAGTACTTATTCGTCGCAACCGAAAGCCGACATACTTTATAGTTGGCTTTCCCCGAGAACATTCCATTGTCCATTAACTTTGGATGCACCGTTCAGCCCGTCGCTAGGTTAACATGGAGGTGCTGTCTTCCGGGAATGTCTGTTATAGCGGATCAGTTATACGAAGAAACGGTGGAACGCTTATAAATGAGGTGAAACGGGACCATATGCCTGTTCCTACCCTGTTCTGTCTCATGTTTTTCGGCATACTGATGGTCGCGCCAACCTTCAGGAGCGACCGAGAATCAGCAGTGCTTACCGAACTGGCAGATAATATATCCGACGCATGAAGGCTTGTAGGAGTGTTTCTAAAGCCAATGTCAACGACTTCCTGTTCGCCAATGACTGTGGGCCATTGAGTTCTGCTTCTTTCAGTTGCTTTCAGCTCAGGTTGACGATGAGCACGGAGAAGAAAGTGCAAATTAATGACTATAAGGAAGCCAAGAGCACCCGCTTCACACCAGTGGACAAATCTGCGAACATACAAAATCGACGACGAAATTGCCAATCAGATTCTAAAAGTACAATTCAGGTCTTTGGAGGTTATAAGAACCCATATGTGATGGCCGCAGTATCCCCCTAAAGACGAAACGGACAGTATACGACAGTCAAGCAAGGATGCTCAACCATTTCCACCTCGTCTGTTTGCGAAAAGGGAATAGGAAAAGGTCCCAGACACTAAGCTCTTGGCAAGAACCGATTTTCTCAGTAGCTACGCCAAGCTGTAGCAGCTGCAACTAGGTTAGAGCGACCATGCACAGTGCATGCGCAGGTGTGAAGAAACACGTGCAGTAAAAGTCGGAAGCGGAGGAGGGCCACACGATTTCCCCTCCCTCTTCCTCCACCGCCCAATATCAGATATGAGGGGCACTAAAGTGCTGATAATGATACCCTGATGCTCAATTTCGTCCGCTATCTGGAATAATGATCATAGCACGCTTACAAGCGGAAAGAATACAATCGTGAGAGAAAAGAGGCTCAGCAAGCCGGACAAACACGAACAAGCATGCATGCACACCTACGCAGAAACAGCTCTAATCGAGTGGCATCAGGATGCAGGAAAAAGAATAGGAAAAGGTCACAAACGTTGAGGACATGGAAAGAACCGGTGCTCTCAGTATCTACGCCACGCTGAAGTAGATGCAGCTAGATAAGAGCGACCATGTCCAGATATGCATACATATATATATATATATATATATATATATATATATATATATATATATATACATATACATATAGATATATACATCACGTCGGAGTTTAATATTGTACCGCGCCTCACAGTATTTATAGGTGGTAACATTTCGGCTAATACGGGATTACTAAGGTTATTGAATTTGCGCAGAGGAGGGGCCGGGTTGGGGGTGGAGATCCTCAGTCATCGTGCTGCTTGATGAGCAGGGTGGTCTTTCATCCTTGGCGATCATCCTTTGCCTGTTCACTAGTCCGTGGGCGGGGAGGGCGGGTGATTGCTTGTTCTCAATCTGGTCGGGGGCCGGCGTTCGCACGTTGGCAGTAGTCGTCAGTACCCTCATCGACCGAAGCTGTCGCCCCAGGCTGTTAATCTTGGTTGCGATCGCACCTCCGTGTGTATTCTCACCTGCCGGATAAGTGGTAAAGCTGGCCGAGGCAATAACTGTTCCTTCGTCGGGTCTGGGTTGTGTTTCGATCGCGTGCGTGTCCGCCATGGACTCACCCATGTTCAGATGCACTTTAAACCCATGTTGACGTTGGCTCTTTCGATCATTGAGCTGCGTCCAGAGGGCTTGGTAGGCCGTAGGAAGCGTCACACAACGATTGATGGAGGTTGTTCCCGTGTGCCAAGCCTCGATTGTTTCCCTTGCCACGCGATCACTTCCCCGACCAAGAATTTCAGCATTCTGGAAGGCGAACGTGTGCCAGAGTCTGCGCAATGGTCCGCCACCAAAGACAGCGGGTCCATTCTTCTTACCGCCCTCATGTGTTCTCCAACCCGGGTTTGTAGACGTTTCCCGGTTTCTTCAATGTAGTTGACTGCGCACAAAATTGCATTGAACCCGGTAGATGACGTTTGTTGTTTCACCTCGGGGAAGGGGGGCCTTAGGCCTCATAACCAGATGTCGAATGGTTGACTCCGGTCGGTGTGCGACGCCGATCCCCATCGGTCTTAGGAGACGGGAGACCGCCTCCGAAACACCGTCAATGTATGGCAACGCTCGCCATATCTTTGGCTGTTCGGTCGCTGGCCTTCGGATTTGCCTGCACTGTCTGCTACGTTCTATGAAGTTGCGGGGATACCCGTTGGCCATGAAGAGGCGTTGGAGGTATCGACGTTCTGCCTTTCTTTCGCCTGGCTCGCTGTAGTGTGTTTCAGCCCTTTTGTATAGTGTTCAAACACAACTGCGTGTGAGGCATGACGGATGTTTGCTATGGTAGCTCAGGATTTGGCCTTCCTATACACCGTCGTTTTTAGGTCCCCACTGGGTTTTCGATGGACGAGAACGTCTAGGAATGGCAGCTGGTTGTTGACTTCCCCCTCCATTGTAAACTGAATGTCAGGGAAAATAGAATTCAGGCTGTCATGAAATTCCTTGACCATATCCCATATATTCTCGTTTTACCTGCTCTCAAGCAGTTCGCTGACCGCTTCGACTGCCAGGCCTTGTGGGATCGAGGTGACATCGAATGACATTATCACCTCGTCTGCAGTAATTTGCACTCCCTGGAGCTGTTGCAGGAATTGAGTTGCTGAACAGACCGTCGTGGTCGCGTCCGAGGTGAGCGACCGCAAATTTCGGAAAAGCCATTTCGCCAGATGAAAGGTTGGTGCACCGCGCAATGACACGATTGGCCGGAGGGGGATACCAGCCTTGTTTACTTTTGGTAGTCCGTAGAACCTTGCTGCGGCCGCGTCTATTGGTTTAATGGCCAGTCGTACCGACTTAGTAACGGCCTTGTTCTTTTGCATGTCGGCGAGTGTCTTGTCGAGTTCCGTTACAAGTTTCTTCATCGGTTCATCGTCACATGGCAGGTACGCCTGTCGGACCTCCAGTAAGGCGTTGGCCTTCTGGATGTAGTCTGTCTTATTCATCACTACTGTGGAGCGTCCTTTGTCGGCTGGCAGAATCAATGATGCTGCGTGCAGCCCTCAGACTACATCCACGCAGGCCAAGGCCTTTACTGGAAGACCGACAGGCGTTTCACCCGCCATGTGATCTAGTCGGCTGTAACGACGACGATGATAGCGTGGGCTCACCGATCCGCCTACGAACATCTATGTCCACGTTCTGCGCGTGACCAGAGCCGCAGGCGGTCGCATAGCCGACGCGTAGCATATGATGACACGGAACCCATCAAAAGGCAAAGGGATGACGGAAACGGCCACTTTCGGCTTTATTGAAGCCGTCACCGTAGCCAGTACCATACCCAATCCCGCGTGGACCCACCTGGATCTCGCTGAACCCGCGACCTCGTATTTGAGTCGAACGCTTTCTACCACCGAGTTTCACACCGCTCATTGCTTTTGCCGGTCGCGACCGCGAATATGATGATAGTGCGGGCCCACCGATCTCACTCTGGCGAACATGTATGAAACCTGTTGCGCCCCTGAAGCCCGTGACCAGAGCTTCCGCAGGTGGTCGCATTAGCGACGCAGCACATTATGAAAACGGAACCGACAAAGACAAGGAGACCGGAAACGGCCATTTCTTGGCCTATTTAGCCGTCGATCAGCGAGTCACTACGTGGTACAGCTGGCACACCTGGTAGCATCGTTCGACACAAATACCAAAGGTCGCGGGTTCGAATCCGCGCAGCTATACTTGGATTGGGTATGACTGAGCAATACGTAACTGAACGTAGCGCCATCA
>WEDG01002835.1:43646-96814 GCA_017591395.1 Schistocephalus solidus | reverse complement strand
ATGCTTCGTTCAGTTACGTATTGCTCATGCAGTTGAAACAGTATTGTCCGGTACAGTCCTAGTGAAGTGGTAACGAAGATCAAATTGTCCAAGTTGGAGAACAAATAATTGGTGGTGCTTATAGGGTCTTCAAGGTCACGATGGTTGAGCTGACAGTAAAAAAAAACTTCTGATCATTTTTTCAAGAGTTTTCAGGAGGAAAAATTGCAGCTTATTGAGTGATTTAAGTTCAGGAAAGGGAAGCGTTAACGCAGGTGCATGGTGAAGTACTTCTTCTTTCAGTGTTATGGATCCGGTATTCTAGACCAGCAGATATGTCTGTGAACGGCTGTTCGCTGTCGACTTAATAAGGAATAAGCCGATTAAGGTCTGCAGAGCCAGCAATATTACACTCAGCATGAAAACCGGCACAGGATTCATAGTCCATGAGCGCCATCAGAACGTGTTAGAGCTTCCACAGAGTCAGCACCCAAAATTTTTGGAAGGTGTCCTGAATGTAGAAAACTAGTGACAGCTCTCGCTAACAAGGGACAGCTTTGATGAATTTTGATAATTCTGGGACGCTTATTCCAGATTGTTAGCGTTTACCGAAAAAATGATGGAGTCAAACCGTGCGTGCCAAAGGAAGAAATAAAAATACATCTCGATGACTGGTGCGCCGAGAGTGGTCGAGCTGCTTCAGAGATAAAAGGGGGTTAAAGGTACAACTGTTTAAAAGTTTATCTTGTAAAAATAGTCCCTTCTGTAATCTGCGAAGCCACAGCGGTCTGAGGCTTGAAAGCTTACAGAGTTGTTGGTAGTACAGGTTTCTGTGTTCTGAAGAAAAACTTTTTGTAAAGAGGGGCTGGACTTATTCTAGCTTCTTCCGTTCACTTGCGTGCAGAAGGCCGCATAAAAACGAGAAGTATTCCAGACTAGGCCTGACATTCATTTTATAGAGGCTGATTCTAATTTTGACGGTTTTAAAATTTTTGAGAACAAACGCAGTAGTTTGGCGTGCTTTTGAGACAATCATGGCGCAGTGCTCTGACAGAATAAGACTACTAGAATATAAATAAATAAAGCAATAGAGTTATTGATTTGGCACTGCTTGGGCGCCCAGATCCTTTATAACTCCGGACACCTTTAGGTCGTGGCCGTCTATGCTTAAATCGGGCTGATGGTTGCCGCCAACAACCATAACGGAGCACTGGTGGTGAGAAAGCGAAAAGCGCCATGTGCGACACCACTGAGCGAAGGTCTAAAGATACTTTTTTAAGAGCTCAAGCGCGATGTTGTGATCGACCGGTTTATATCAATAGGCAACTTTTAAATCGTCAGCGTACATAAAGGGCCTATTATACTGAAAACAATCAGGAACATCGTTGACGAAGAGGCAAATATAAGCGGTTTGAGCACGCTACCCTGAAAAACTCCACTCCTCACATGTCTGGGGTTGGAGATAACATCAGAAATTTTAACACGTTGTGCGGGAGCATTCAAATAGGAGGATATAAAGTTCCAAAGCTTGTTACCTCTGTCGAAGGAGGCAAGTTTTAGCAGGAGGAGATCATGGTCAGCATGATCAAAAGCCTTCGTGAAATCGAAATAAACGGTGTAAATTTCAAAACCGCTGTCTCTAGATTGTAGCACATGATCAAAGAAAGAGGGCTGAAAGGTGCCACATGACCTTTTTCGATGAACCCATGCTGAGCCGCATTAAGTAGGTTATTCACTGTTAGGCGACGCATCACCTTGTCCTTGATCAAGGTCTCTAAGTGCTTCGAGACTGCTGACAGAGTATTTATTGGCCTAAAGTCGTCATGTGACGTAGGTCGGCCGTGTTTGGGTAAAAGCAGAATGTGCGATTCCTTCCCTAAAATGGGGACGGTTTCACTTTCAAGAGCAAAATAAAATATATTATACGGAAGGGACGGAAATATATCATTTGAATCCGCCTTTAGAACGCTGACCGGGCTGCCATCTGGTCCAGGAATGTAAGATTGACGAAAAAGCCGAATGGCTACGGTCACGTCCCAGAGGGTAAAATTTATGTTTTCGTGGACGTTACTGGTCCAAACCCATATGTTAGGAAAGGGAGTGACAGTATGTTCACTAAACGTTCTAGACAAGAAAGCATCGAAACTATCAGCTTTCAACTTCATGTCAGGTATAGGGTTTCCTAAGGCGTCTCGAAGTGCGGGGTAATGCGTTTTTCTATGCGCCTTTACTGTGCGTACAAAAAGTTTCGCAACATTTAACGAAGGGTTTTGGGCAAAGTTGACCTCATTGGCTAGCTGTTTTCCATCAGACAGCCTCTAAGCTTCTTCAAAAATTTGTTGGATTAAGGAGAGGACGGAAGTGTCGTTTTGAAAATGAAAACCATGGGAGAGTCTACGCAGTCTACGGCGGAATGATAAAGGGAGGTAGACTTCATCCTTCATATTAATTATTTTCTTACGGGGAACAAAATGAGAAATTAGTGGACCTAGAACTTGGTACAATATATTAGTACAAACATTTACATCCAAGCATACAAAGAAGTTAGTCCAATCGTGGGAATTTAGATGTGTTAGCAATTCCCCTATATTTGCTGATCTGAAATCACGGAAAAACTATCTTTTTGGAAAACGTTAAATCAGCCTCGAGTTCTAGTGAAGAAAGAACTATGGCATGGTCAAAACTTCCAAGTAGATCTAAAGGTGACACTGACAATGACTGACAACCTCTACAGAGAATAAGATAAATTATGTTTGACCTACGGGTGGGAAAATCGACTTCCTGGTCCCACATGCCAAAATCTATGGCCTAAAGTAGTTCTTCGAACTTTGCAGGACTGGAAGTTGGAAACAAATGATCTTCAGGATGTCTGAAGTAACCTGCAATCAAGAAGTACTTCAGATTTAAGTCAGCTGCGGTGTGAAATGCCGTCGAGAGACAAAGATCGTAATCCTCACTTGCATTGGGTGGGCGATAGATACAACCAACGAGTAAAGAGTAGTTATCTTTTAGGACAACTCGGAGCCAACAGCTCTTTTCTACCGCGGTAAATTGTCAAAAGTCCAACGGCATAAATGTAAGTGGTTGTCAAACATAGATACAGCTATCTCCGCCATGGCCTTCGTGTCGATCATTCCGAATGTAAGCGATGCCTAGAATGGAGAGTTTGGAGTCGGATACACAGGGTGTTGCTCATGTCTCGGTAACTATTACAATGTCGGGTTGATGGATGAAAACCAGAGTCTGGAGCAAAGGCATCTTATTAAGTAGAGATCTGGCATTTAGGACGATTATTTTAAGCGGGCACGTTTTCGGTTTCAGACTCAAGACAGTTAGGCTGTTGGAGTGACTGCCTTCGGCCGAACAAATGCTCTTTAGACTTGTAGCATCTGTCAGTCACTTATTTTGGGATGAACCTCACCATTGGTCCTTCATATTTCCAGTTCTTTTATAAATTTTTGCATTTTCATTCGCTCTTTCAGCCTGTATTCCGGTGGAAAAAATAAACTTCAGAATCCGGACCCCGTAGGGTTGATTTTCTCTGTAGGAGGAGCTGTTCCAGTGCTTCGTTTTCCAAGATGATTTTAAGAGGTCTTCGTCGAGGATTTGAATCGGGTGTTTACAGAGCCTTCCCTATTTATAGGCCTTGAGAATGTGGATGGACTTGCCGTCCGTAAGCAACGTTTTTTCATACAATTGAAGGAGTTCCAAGTCATGTTTTGCTTGCTCCTTTGGAAATACTGATGCTGACTCTGGGACCCCGTGTATAATAACATTATGTTTTCTACTCAATCAAAAACCCATTCGCAATTCAGGTCTTTCAACTGAGTGAGTACTTGTAACCAATTCACTTGGTCCGATAGGTCCAGATGAACCGGGTGTTGGGCAGACTGGAGTCAAATCCATCTACAACTTGGTCTACTTAACACTTTTTCTCTTTGGCTTTACAAACTCGCCAACCTCTTCAGCATCGCATAATGATGCAACGTCCAGCAGCAATGCAGCGCTTGGTTGTAAGGCCAGATTATTGCCTATGTTGCCTGAGCTAGGTGATGATGGTGTGGAGAAAGGACTAGATGGGACACCCTTTCGAACTAGCGAACGGTCCTCTGGTTTACTGGGTTCGGTAAAGGCGATGCCTTTTATGTGAGTATTAGGTAAGCTTGAAGAGGCTTTACGTGCATACGAATTTTTTGCGGTCGGTCTTTTACGGACAGCAGCTTTTTTTACAGGTGGGCAAGAAATAGATTTTTTTAAATTATATTTTTCTTGCCTTAGATTGTCTACCTCCTGATCCATCCCTAAGAATTTCCGAAGGAGGCTGAAACAACCCATATAAGTTTCATCTTTGTAAGCTACATTAACTGAGCTTACTAGACTTTTTGCCCATTTAGCGGGAGAGGAACAATTAGCAGAATAACGATAGTTGCAACTATTTTATGCTAGTCTATTTATTCGCTGACCAAAATCTCCTGCCAATATCGCCGAGTGGTTAGAATAATCGAAAGACGGTTCTACGCGATTTTGCGGGGCATGAGCGAAACTAGGTCGTGGAGCAATTTTTCGTGGCAATAAACTAAAGGCAGCTGCATTTTGCATACTAATGGGGATACAAAGCAAATAAAATTGATGTTAGAATCGCCACAAAATTAACAGAGTCATTTAGGATATTCAACAATAAGAATATGAAAATATAAGGAATCAGCCTTTGGCTGGACCCCTTCCGCGTTTGAAAGCAGAGGCAGAAGCACACAGCTGGCGTGACTTGCAGAAATCAGCAAAGATTGAGGCTTGCAATTCCAGTTAAGATCAATCCTTGGGCAGGCAAGAATCTACAGCAATGGAATTTTTCTTTTTTTAAGCCTCAGGATCCTTACGTCAAAGTCGCAATTTACGAACTCAGGTGATTATACAGACAATTCTTTAATAATTTCCCAGCACCGTGTCTTCTTCCCTGAGGTCGAGACTAAAAACTCGTAGGCTCGAAGGACTTGAAATTCGAAACCAATTTCAAACGACGTGCCTTGAGCGCGGGCTTGAGCAACTTGAGCTCAATAATATACACAGAAGGCCTGTCTAGCTGATTACTAAGTCACAGAAGTCAGTTAGTGCAATTTATTTTTTTTATTTTTTTATTTTATTTATTTATTGCCAGTTTACAGGCAAGGTCAAAAAAATATATATACAGTAGAGGGTCAAGCTGACAGTGAAAAAAACTCCTGATCGTTGTTTCATGTGTTTTCAGGAGAAAAAACTGCAGCTTATTGATTAATTAAAGTTCTGGACAGGGACGCGTTAACACAGGTGCCCGGTGAAGAACCTCTCCATTGAGTGTTACGGATCCGGTATTCTGCACCAGCAGGTATGTCGGCGAGCGGCTGTTCGCTGTCGACTGAGAAATAAGCCGATTGAGGTCTGCAGAGCCAGTAATATTGCCCTCAGCATGAAGACCAGCACAGGATTCAGAGTCCGTGAACGCCATCAGAACCGAAGAGAGCTTCAACAGAGTCAGCACCCAAAGGTTTTGGAAGGTGTCCTGAATGTAGAAAACTAGTGACAGTTCGCGTAAACAAGGGATAGCTTTGCTGAATTTTGATACTTCTAGGCAGCTAATTTCAGATTGCTATAGCGTTTACCGAAAAAAAAACTGTCGGTATCTAACTGTGCGTGCCAAAGGAAGAAATAAAAATAAATCTCGATGACTGGTGTGCCGAGAGTGGTCGAGGTGCCTCAGAGATGTAAGTGGGTTAAATGTACGACTGTTTAGTAGTTTAAACCGTAATTATAGTCCCTTCTGTAATCTACGAAGCCATAGTGGGTCAAGGCTTGTAAGCTCACAGCGTTGTTGGTAGGACAGGTTTCGGTGATCTGAATATTTGTTTCAGTTTATTCAGTTTATTTGGTGAGGATAATAGGCGATGCCTTTGAAAACCCTATTTAGCATGTGTAAATTTACCACTACTAACATAGTATTGGCAAACAGTGAGTAGCATTGTTTTTACAATATATGTCTGGTTTTTTTAGAGGTCAGACTTGGGGGAGGAGAGTAGCATTGTTTTTTACAATATATGTCTGGTTTTTAGAGTTCAGACTTGGAGAGGAGAGGGACGCATGTAATTATCCAAGCGTTGTTTGTACATTTGAAGGGAAGTTGCCTCCACGACTGACTGTGGAAGGTTGTTCCACTGTTGTATGACACGTTGCGTGAAGAATTCAGAGCGGAGGTTTAGCTTGGACATTTTCGTGCGCAGCTTCATCGTGTGCCCACGGAGATGAGGCGAGAGGTGCCACTGAAACATGTCTTCAAAGCGTAATCCTTTCTCAAGACCGTTTATTATCTTGTAAACTAGGATAAGATCCCTCTTTGTTGCCTGTAATGCAGAGGGAATAAATTTAGGCATGCCAGTCTATCTATGTAAGTGTGGTTTTTAGACCTCTTACTAGCTTTGTTGCCCGACGCTGCACTTTCTCCAGACATGCTGTGTCCTTTGCTAGCCATGGCCGCCACGCCTGTATGCCATACTCTAGGTGTGGTCGAACAAATGTGCCGTACACTCTGCCAAAGAGATCTTCATCGAAGGCTAGAAACGCCCTTTTGATAGCGTGCAGCACTCCCGTGGCTTTATTTGCGGCTTTGACAGACTGTAATGAGGGCTTCAGATTACTCTGTATCCAAATGCCTAGGTCTTTTGCGTAGATGCTACGGGAATTTGGATGTTTTTCAGGTGATATGTCCTGCTGCTCTGGGGGATAGGGTAGTTTGTTGGACGCAGGTGGAGGACGGCACACTTTTGCACATTGAAATCCAGCAGCCATCTCTCAGACCACGTCTGCAGTTTGCAAAGATTATTTTGCAGAGCATCTCGGTCACTTGGGCGCTTAATGACCTGCCATAGTTTAACGTCATCGGCGAACATGATTTTACCGCAGTCCAGTTCTTGAAGGCTGTCATTTACATAGAGAATGAAGAGTAGAGGACCGAGAACGGAGCCTTGAGGAACCCCACTAACTACGTCAACCCAGTCCGATTTATCCTCCCCGATGCAAATGCGTTGTTTTCGACCGACTAAAAATGACCTGATCCAGTCCAAAATTTTTCCCTTGATGCCAAGAACGCTCAGTTTGTGTAAAAGGCGTTGATGGGGCACGCTGTCAAAGGCTTTGCGGAAATCGATGTACACTACGTCCACTTCGAAGCCCTCTTCTAAAGCACTTGTCCAGGCCTCAATTGAAGTCAGTAAATTTGAAAGGCAGGAGTGCCCTCGCCGAAAGCCATGTTGAAAATTTTGTATGATGTCACTTTCATCGCAAAATCTTAGTATGGCCTGCTTCACAAGGACCTCCATCATTTTGCAGGAAAGGCAAATCAAGCTTATGGGCCGAAAGCTGTTTTGTAGACATCTTGCTACCTCCCTTATATAACGGAACGATGTTGGCCGTCTTCCACTGCAAAGGCAAGTCCCCTGTTCGCATGGAAAGCTCGAACAGAATTGAAAGAGGCACCGATAGCTCGGTCGATAGTTCTTTAAGTATCAGTCCAGGGATCCCATCCGGTCCAGGAGACTTGTCTGATTTGATGTGACTGAGGACATGTCTTACGTCTGCGACAGAAAAGGTAACAGTTTCAATAACCGCTGTACCTTCGCCCACTTCTACTCCCCGAATTATCGTCGGGGGGATTCCATCGTAAACGCCGATCTGAAAAACTCTGACAGTAACTCTACTTTCCGCGGTCCTTCCGTAACTACGTTCCCTAGGTTATCCCTTAGCGTTGCAATGTCGTCCCGGTGCTTCCTTTGACTGCGGATGTAGCCATAAAACTTCTTTCGACATATTGTGGCTTGTGTTGTAAGTAAACGCTCAAAGGCAGTTCTAGAATTTCGTATTTCCTTGCGGCATATATTTCGTTGCGCTTTATATTCGGCAAGTGATGTTGAATCTTGAATATGCTCGTACTTTTTCCACAACCTTTGTTTCTTCTTCATGACCCTCTTTTTGTAAAGAAGTGCTGGACTGATTCTATCTTCTTTCGTTCACTAGCGTGCAGAAGACTAAATAGAAACGAGCAGTATTCCATACTAGGCATGACATACATTTTATAGAGGCTGATTCTAATTTTGATGGTTTTAAAATTTCTGAGAATAAACCCAGTAGTTTGGCGTGCTTTCGAGACAATCAGGGCGCAGTGCTCTGACAGATTAAGACTACTAGAGCATGATATGCCCAGATCCATTATAACTCCGGGCACGTTAACGGAGCACTTTTGCCAAGAAAGTGAGAGGCGCCATGTGCGACACCACTGAGCGAAGGCCTGAAGATCCGTTTTTAAGAGCTCAAGCACGATGTTGCGATCAATCGGTTTATATCGATAGGCAAATTTTAAATGGTCAGCATACAGAAAGGACCTAACATACTGAAAACAATCAGGAACATCGTTGACAAAGAGGCAAAATAGAAGCGGGCCGAGCACGCTGCCCTGAATAACTCCGCTCCTCACATGCGTGGGGTTGGAGATAACATCAGAAATTTTAACCCGTTGTCCGCGAGCATTCAAATAGGAAAATATTAAGTTCAGAAGCTTGTTACCTATGCCGAAGGAGGCAAGTTTCAGCAGTAAGAGATCATGGTCAAGACGATCAAAAGCCTAAGTAAAATCGAAGTAAACGTTGTAAATTGCAAAACCACTGTCTCTAGATTGTAGCACATGATCGAAGAAAGAGAGCTGGCAAGTGTCACAAGACCTTTTTTAGAGAAAACCATGCTGAGCCGCATTACGTAGGTTATTCTCTGTTAGGTGACACATCATCTTGTCTTTGATCAAGGTCTCGAAGATCTTCGAGAATGCTGGTAGTGTATTTATTGGCCTTAAGTCGTCAAATGACGTAGGTCGGCCGTGTTTCGGAATAGGCAGTATGTGCGATTCCTTCCATAAAATAGGAAAAGTTTCACTTTCAAGAGCAAGATTAAATATCTTATACTGAAGGGACGGAAATATATCGTTTGCATCCACCTTTAAAACGCTGACCGGGACGCCATCTGGTCCTGGACTGTATGATTGACGAAAACGCGGAATGGCTACGGTCACGTCCCAGAGAGTAAAAGTTATGGTTTCGAGGACGTTACCGGTCCAAACCCGGATGTTAGGAAAGGGAACGACAATATGTTCATTAAACTTTCTAGACAAGAAAGCATTGAAGCTATCAGCTGTCAACTTAGCGTCAGCTATTGGGTTTCCTAAGGCGTCTCGAAGTACGGGGTGCTGCGTTTTTCTCTGCGCTTTTACTGTACGTGAAAAGAAATTCGCAACATTTAACGAAGGGTTTTTGGCAAAGGTTACCTCATCGGCTTGTCGTTTTTCGTCAGACAGCCTCTTAGCCTCTTCAAAGATTTTCTGGATCAAGGGCAGGATGGAGGTGTCGTTTTTGTAGATGAAAAACGACGGGAGAGTCTACGCAGTCTACGGCGGAATGATAAAGGGAGGTAGACTTCATCCTTGACATTAATTATTTTCTTACGGGGAATAAAACGAGAAATGAGTGGACATATACATTTGTAAAAATTATCAGTACAAACATTAACATCCGAACATACAAAGAAGTTAGTCCAGTCGTGGGAATTTAGGTGTGTTAGCAATTCCCTCATATTTGCTGATCTGAAATCACGGAAAAAGCTATATTTTTGGAAAAATTTTTCGGCAGCCTCTAGTTCTAGTGTAGAAAGAATTATAGTATGATCAGAATTCCCAAGTGGATCTAAGGGTGACACTGACGATGGCTGACAACCTCTACAAAAAATAAGATCAAGTATGTTTGATCCTCGGGTGGGAAAATCAACTACCTGGTCCCACATGCCTATATCTATGGCCTCAAGTAGGTCTTCGAACTTTGCAGGACCGGAAGTTGGAAACCAGTGAACTTCAGGAAGATTGAAGTCACCTGATATCAAGCAGTACTTCAGATTTAAGTCAGCTGCAGCGTGAAATGCCAGCGAGAGACAAAGATCGTAATCCTCGCTGGCATTGGGTGGGCGATAGACACTACCAACGAGTAAAGAGTAGTTATCTTTTAGATCTACTCGGAGCCAACAGCTCTCCTCTACCGCGGTAAATTGGCGATAGTCCAATGGAAAAAAAAGTGGTTGCCTAACATAGATACAGCTTCCTCCACCGCGGCCCTCGTGTCCATCATTCCGAATGTAAGCGTAGCCTAGAATAGAGAGTTCCGAGTCGGATACACAGGGTGTTGCCCATGTCTCTGTAACTATTACAATGTCAGGGCTGTGGATAAAAACCAGAGTCTGGAGCAAAGGCATCTTATTAAGCAGAGATCTGGCATTGAGGACGATTAGTTTAAGCGGGCACGTTTTTGGTTTTCTGAAACGGGACAGTTAGGCTGTCAGGGTGACTGCCTTCGGCCAGAGAAATGCTTTTTTCACTTGACCTATCTGTCAATCCCTTATTTTGAGATTTGCGTCGCCATTGGTCTTTCGTGTTTTCAGTTCTATTATTAGCTGTCGCATTTTTCATTCGCTCTTTCAACCCATATTCCGGTTGAAAAACACTTCAGAATGCGGACCCCGCAGGGTTGATTTTTCTCTGTAGCAGGAGCTGTGCCTGCGCTTCGTTTTCCAAGATGATTTTAAGAGGTCTTGGTCGGGGATTTGAATTGGGTTTAGACAGAGCCTTCCCTATTTTATATGCCTTGAGAATATGAATGGACTCACCGTCCGTCAGCAGCGTTTTTGCATACAATTTAAGGAGCTCCAAGTCATGTTTAACTCGCTCCTTTGGAATAATTGAAGCTGACTCCGGGACACCTTTAATGACTACATTCTGTTTTTCGACTCAATCTAGGGCCCGTTTGTAACTCAGATATTTCAGCTGAGTGAGTACTGGTAACCAGCTCACTTTGCCTGATAGATGAGCCGGATGTTGGGCAGGCTGGAGCCAAGTCTCTGCACGACTTGTTCTTCTTAGACCTTTTCTTCTTTGGCTTTACAAACTCGCCAACCTCTTCAACATCGCATGTTGGTGCAACGTCTACCAGTGATGTAGCGGTGGGCGGTAAAGCCAGATTAGTGCTGATGCTACCCGAACTAAGTACCGGTGGAGTGGCGCAAGGACTAGATGGGGCTCCCTTCGGAAGTAGCGAAAATTCCTCTGGTTTGCCGGGTCCAGCAGTCGCGATATGTTTAATGTGACTTTTATGTAAGCTTGAAGAAGCTATAAATGAATACGAATTTTGCTTTGTGGTAGGTTTATTACGTACAGGAGCTTTTTTAGCAGTTGGGCAAGATAAAGATTTTTTAAAGTTATCTATTTTTTGTCTTAGATTCCTTATTTCCTGCTCCATCCCTGAGAATTTCTACTGGAGGCTGAAACACCCCATACATGTTTCGTCTTCGTAAGCTACATTAGTTAAGCTTACTGAACTTTTACCCCATTTAGCGGGAGGTGAACAAATAGCAGAATAACGATAATTAAAATTGTTTTCTGCTTGGCCATTAACTTGCTTGACAAGATCCCCTGCCATTATGGCCGAGTGGGTAGAGGCGCCGATAGACGGTCCCAAGCAGCTTGGTCGTGGACCAATTTTTTGAGACAATAAACTTATGGAACTTGAGTTTTGCATGTTATGATTGCCACAAAATTAACAAAGAGTCAGCTGAGTTTTCAACAATAAGAATATGAAAATATAAGGACTCAGCCTTTGGTTTGAGTCCCTTCCGCGATTGAGAGCAGATGCAGGGAGCACACAGCCGGCGTGAGTTTCAGAAAGCAGCAAAGATCGAGGGTCCAAGTCGCAATTTGTCGCAGACCTGAGCACGTTGAGCTGAGGAAGACACACAGACCTGTTCAGATGAATTCTCAGCCACACAGGTCCATAGGGCTCTTTGCTAGACCGGAAGGCGTATGATGTTTTGCTTTTCCAGTCCCTTTAAATTAGTGCAGTTTTCCTAGATGATGTTTCATGAGTCGCGAAATGTCTAGATTGGGTACAAATGAAAAATGTTATGTAAGGAGTAATTCTTTTAAGTAAGATTAAATGGAATTATATAGGGAAACATTATTCATTAAATAGCATCTGTTGGAACTGTTAGATAGAAGAACTTGAATTAAGGAATAAAGACGTTCTTGCGGATTCACACGGGCACACATAACCAGACAAATGCATCTACTGAACGCCAATACTATATCTTTCTGCCTGGGTGAAATAGCTTTCGTCCTTGGTGTGATCTCCGATGTTGTTAGCTAACACACATAGTTTTAGTTGCACGGTTGACAGTATTAAACTAACATGTTTCTCATTGGACCCTTCTTCCTTCCCTCATCTCTTACATCGACTGCGTACCCTACATCTCGTAATGCAATAAAAATATCAATGTGTATCCTTACCTGTACTTGCATATCTATCGAACTCCTTGTGGGTGGCTCACCTAGGTCAGGTAACTGCGATGCCGTGCTATGCATTTGCTGGAATGGTGTGACAAGGGCTGCAGCCGATAACATACTCACGGGTTACGTTAAGTTACAAGGCATAATACAATCCGAAAAAAAATACCATCACTCTCATACCAAATATCTCAGCCATACGAAGAAGATTAGAAAGCTAAATAAAAGTTTAAGCTTAAAAACCTAAATAAAATGAGATCATGATACGTACTCACAGCACAGCCTTGCTCAGACTTACCGGCCAGGGTGGTGCAAACAGTGCATAACCACCTATCACAGATTGGTGGGCTTTCGATACAAATTTCATGAAATTTGTTCTGACATAATAAACATTTAAATAATCAGCTTCTAATAACGATAATATTTCCGCCTCAGGCACCACATGCGTTAACAAATGGACAGGCTTCAACAAGCATGGCTCTGTCCTCCGATTGCCAACTGGGCACGCCCGAGTCCATATGCGCAAGTTCAATGCTAGCACTACACACGGAGATAGTCATTTTCACCGGACGACTTCTCAGAGGCTTTTCAGTTATCCAGGAGCCTTGCGTGCACAGCCGACCACGATTGCGTAAGTTGGGGAGCAGATTTCACGTGCACAGGACAGGTACTAAAGGGTCTTTGTGTGGAACGGGGAATCAAGTGCAGGTGCTTCAATAGTCCTGCTGCTGCGATTGAAGTAGGCGGCCAGGAAATTGAAGCAATTAAATGACCTATGGCCTTATGTACCAGGATGATACACTGGGCAGCGAATTAAATTTAATAACAGTACCCGCGCTGACCAGGTGTAAGGAAAGTAAAATAAATAAATATTATTTTTGCCAATTGCTTGCTTATGAATAGGGCTAACTTAGTAGTGCATTTTGTCGCGGGCTTGAACACGTGTGCCTGTGTGAATCCGCAAGAAAGCCCACAATGCTAAATTCGAGGACTTCTATCTTACGGTCCTACTATACGATATTTAACGAATAACGTTCCCCCACATAATTCCTTTTTATTTTACTAAAAAGAATTACTCATTACATAACTATTTTTCATTTGAACCAAACCTAGTGATGTCATGACTCACGAAACACCATCTAGGAAAGCTGCAATAATTAAAAGGGATTGGAAAAGCAAAATATCATATGCATTCAGGCCTAGCAAAGAGCCCTGTGGACTTCTGTAACTGATTTTTCAGCTGAACAGACCTGTGTGCCTTCCTCAGCTCAACTTGCTCAAGCCCGCGACTTTGCCTGTAAATTGGCAATAAATAAATAATAAATAAATGGCACTGCTGACTTCTGGGACTTCGGAATCAGCTAGAAAGGCCTGTTGTGTGTCCTCCTGAGATCAACGTGCCCAAACCAGCGACCAATGCAATATTGAGTTCTCCTTATTAATAAAGAAGAAGGGTTATTGATTGGGAACTTCTTGGGTGCCATCAGCTGGGAACGCCTGCGTGGTTTCCTCAGGTCAACGTGCTCAAACCTAAAACAAATGGCACTACTGACTTCTGTGACTAAGAAATCAAGTAGACAGCCCTTCTGTGTATCTTCCTGAGCTGAACGTGTTGAAGCCCGCAACAAATGCAGCACTTACTTCGCCCTATAAATAAGTAAGCAAGTGGCAAATCCTTATTGTTATTACTTACTCTTTCCTTCCACCTAGTGCGTGCGGGTATGTTATTACATTTACTTCGCTGCCTAGTGTATCTAATAGATTACCTGCCATTTTTACGGCAAAAATAATCATGAGTCATTTGCGGCCGTGAATTTGCGACTTTGCAATGCACATTGAAGCATGTCCTCACATTTTAGCCTTATGCACTTGCTCATGCCGGCGCATTCTATCCAGACTGCCTCATGAACGTTAAAATAACACATGGTTCAGTGCGTGGTGATTCAAGTGCAGGTGCCTTAATAGTCCTGCCACTGCGATCGAAGTAGGCGTCCAGGAAATGAAGCAATATGAAGACTGATGGCCTTACGTAGCAGGGGGATACACTGGGCTGCGAATTAAAGGTAAGAACAGTTCCCAGACTGACCAGGTGGAAGGAAAGTAAAAGTTATAACTACAAGGATTTGCCAATTGCTTGCTTATGAATAGGGCGAACTAAGTAGTGCATTTGTCGCGGGCTTGAGCACAGGAAGACACCGAAGGCCAGCCTAGCTGACTACTAAGTCACAGAAGTCAGCAGTGCTTCGAGCTCAAAAATGTTTCCTCTACAATAACTGTTATGTTTGATAATCTTATTTTTCTTTTCAACTTAACACTTATTTTTTATTAGATTATTTGCTTGTTTTAATTGCCTTCATACTTTCCAGATCTTTGGTTTTTGTGGTTGGGTTTCTTTTCATTTTCGTATAGCTACCCACTGCGAATTTTAGTCAATCCCACGACTGTCACGTTTCTAGGGTTTGTCATGGCCCTGAATTTGTACATGCATATAAGAAACCAGTATAAATTCAGGAAACCGTCATTCAGAGATCTGTATTTGAAATACGGCTTTTTCAGAGATGTTGCAATTACTGACGACAATGGCAAAGTAACTTTGGACTTCAAGCAGCCGAAACATCTAGCAGCACTTTCTCGAGCACTGCTACTTGAAGACTTCAATTTAGATGTCGAATTTCCTCTGGACCGTTTAGTTCCTACTATTCCATTAAGGCTGAATTACATTTTATGGATAGAAGATATTTTGGAAAGTAACTAACTTTTTTTCCAACTACTTCGATGAAGATATGAGCAGCATGACCCCTCCTCCATTGATTCTGGATATCGGCGTTGGGTCATCGTGTATCTACCCGCTTTTGGGGGCTCGAAAAAATAATTGGAAATTCATTGGCGTTGAAAGTGATGCACGAAATTTCAATAGCTCCTTATCGGTGGTCGAATCGAATTCCCTTCAAGATTACATTTACCGTACGTAAGTTGCTTTATCGGCTTATCCAGAGGAATTTATCCCCACAATTCGTGTACATAGCATAAATTGGCGCTATATTGTGTCAGTCATTGATAAATACGTAGAACTTCTATACCGTTCTTCGTATGAGGATTAGTCATTTTCTGGGTGTCCGTTCACGAAATTGTCAAATGCTTTTCAATCGAAACATACTGCATATAGCCTTTTTTGGCTCCCCAGTTTATTTATTATCGCTTTCACACTACTGTATTGTCGGCTATTGCACTCCTGATAACACTTCCCATAGAAGTTGTTTGCTGCAGTGTCGTCAAAGCCTTTGGGCAGCAGTTCAATATGAATGGTGTCAACGGTTCAAATTCCACACTTTGCGCACACGCATCGACTGCGTGCACCCATACAGCGGCCATATTTAGTAGGGCGTACCTTTCCACTTCGATTTCTTTGTTGCTTTGAGGTTGGTAGCCACACATACGGTCTCCATTGTACGATTAACGCAACGAAAAAGATTCCCGAACCTTGTTTCTCTTTTGACTAAAAACAGTTGGACTGTTTCGTAATTTCGCAGGTTTTTTCGTCGTCAGCTTTCCTAAAACCGGGATACTAAAAGTCAATCTTTTTAAAATAATTACCGACGTGTGGGTCATCCACAGTTTTACTCTCAACGTGTAATAGACGTTGGTCACTAACGTAAGTCGAATCTTAATGATTTCCAAACAAACCGTGCTTAAAAATAAAGTCTGCATTTAGGGTCGTCAGTCGATCATTAATTCCCTGCGGCAGACAGGGCAGACGTCCGACGATGTCGTTCCGGATGGCAAAGGCAACACAAGCGTCGCGTTGCTCTACCTTGGCTGGCCGCCCCAAAAGAAGATGAAGCCGGCACCTACCTCCTCCAGCTGATCCTGCTCAGAGAATCGGGTCTCGCTGAGAGCAGTAATGACCACCTTGTAGCGTGCCAGCTCCCTAGCGACTAGCGCCGTCCTCCGTTCCGGCCGGTCGCTCCTCTGATTGTCTGAAAAAGAACAAACATTCCAGGCTGATAGTGTGAGCGGACTCACCCGAGCAGCCCGGAGAATATGGCGCGGGGGAGTCAGACATACAGGGTGTGGAGGCACACAAAACACCGGAGACCCTCACCTGGTTTAGCCCGCTGGTCGTGACGGTTGCCCGGTGTGTGGCCGCTGGGAAGAACCCAGCTTCCCGGAGCCACAGGTTAGATTTGGGTACCAGCTGGAGGTGGCCACAGGAGCATTCACCACCTATACGAGACAAATGGAGTGACCAAATGCTACCTGTGGGGTACTACCCCTAACATGTACCTCCTACATCCTTACACACACGTCAGTTTAACCGTCGTAGTCTGACGATGTCCACCATCTGCTCCACATAATGGTGATGTAGGAACGGTGCCTGTTTCGCAAATTAGTTTTCAGTGATAGTAGATTTGCACTGCATCTACTGCAGTCTCTCTTCCCTTACCCGCATGTACTCGGTGTCAAGACATAGTCACGAAGACCGGCGGCGGGGTCGGGCGCAGCTGAAGCATCTCCCTTGGAGTGGGAGAGCGAGGTGTGGCATTAGCTTGCACCTACGCGTGCCCATATTTGACCCGCGCATCCCCCATGTTCGGCATTTGTTATGGGACCGCATCTTAGAATAATAACGTCTGCCGCACCCTGATTCAGCCCCCGTATTGCTCCGGCGCAT
Source organism: Schistocephalus solidus (assembly GCA_017591395.1). Lineage (NCBI taxonomy): Eukaryota > Metazoa > Platyhelminthes > Cestoda > Diphyllobothriidea > Diphyllobothriidae > Schistocephalus > Schistocephalus solidus. The sequence goes on along the minus strand of WEDG01002835.1, from coordinate 79,772 downwards.
TTACTACGCGTCCCGTTTAGGGGGCAAACACGCATACACACACAGGAAAGACACATAAACTCTTTACATAGCTCATTATTCAATTCCACATGTAGTTGTAACGGCCTGATGGCGAATTACTGAAGACGTGTTTGCCAACTGACTTTTAAAAACGCATACAATTAGAAAACCTATTAGACCAGACGAATGTCAGATCTTGAAGGATGAAAACAGTCTGATGACTAAACCTGCCGCTGCATTAAACTGCTTTAGTATTAAAACGGACACCAGAAGCTTAGCTTTCGATTTTTAGTGAAAACCATTGCTTAGAAATGACCTGCCTATTAACTTTTTCATTAGCATTTTAAGTTCTCCCAGGGCCCTGAATAACAGAATATCTTCTGGCTAGTGAACTTAGCGCGATTGCTGACACACAGTCTCCTTATTTCCTTCCATTAGTGGTTATGCGGTCGCCTCCCACATTAACTCGCAAAATTATCACCAGATGATAAAGGTCGCTTGAACTTTCTCAACTTCCACTAAATATAGTGACAGCGGGACATTAATCTGAGTACATAGAGTAGTTTTTGCTGGCAGTGGGGTTCTATCTAAACCTTCCTAACTTCAAACTCCGATGCTAGCGTCTCATTTATAACTTTTTTTAGAGAATTTAATAAACATACGTGGCTGAAAACAAGCGTTATGAAGTCTTAATGCGTTTGACCGTTTCACCTAGTTAACTGGCAACGGCGTTTTCAGACTACTCAAACATAGTACCATTGTATTTTTAATCAAATGGGTGGCCTTTTTTCTCGCATACATAGTGACTCTAAAGAATATACAGTGGGAAATTGAAGAGGAAGAAAGTGAACTATTACTACAGAAGGGTGGAACAGAATTTATAAAACCGGATAAGAACACTGCGAGGGGAATAAAATCGATCACCTTCCCTGCCTGATGTCTGCGTCCGTAAGCCATCGCCCCGTTTAGAATGCGCAAAGCACATACAACCCCAGGGACTAAAAGGTATAATAGGTCAAAACAGTCCGACTTTTCTAGCCATTTGGTTAATGTTATTATTTTTTAGTTTTACGCGTACACGACCCGCTGGTGTCACCACTACATCAGGTCTTTGATGAGTTGTCCAAATCAGACTTTAGCGGTCGATCCCCATTTCGAATTGATGTCGTCATGGCGAATCCCCCCTTCTTTTCTGATGTCGCTGACGCTGTCGCTGTGGAAAGCACTCGTTCACTGTCTCGTTGCCCTGCGAAATCGGCATCGTCCGCAGCCAGACAGGAAAGTCAAACGCCGGGCGGCGAGGTCGGTTTCGCAACCAGACTTGCAGAAGATAGCCTGAATTTCTCCGGTTCTGTTGGGTAAGTGTGTCCAGCTGATCGACATGACACCGCGATTTATAGCTGAGCGTACTCGGTGCACCTGTCTTAAAGTTGCCGCTATGGCGGGTGGCATTGTTGCTTCACACCTGGTAGTGGGACAGCGCGTGACAAGCCAAGGTTAGAAATGTCATACCTTACGAGCCACTGTCATCTCCAGTCGGCTTGCCACTGATTCAGGGTGGGAGAGAGAGTAATTTGTATGAATTCCGTTGCAAGCATTGCTCATTATAGTAAATCCGACTTATTTTAAAATGATCAAAACACTCCGGATTTGTGACTTGAATAAATTTCAACGGGCGTGATATGTCGATCCTCCAAAGTGATGGTTAAATTGCAGTGCCTTATATAAAATGTCATCTCTGCGATTTCCGAGCGAATGAATGCTGGTTGGTGTGACTTGGGGAGTTGCTACGCGTTTAGTAGCCGAGAGCCGAAGTGATTGTCATTGAAGTAAAAATAATTGAACACTCCTCCAAGCATTCAACAGATATAGTGACATTACCTGATTAATTTTTTGTCCCTAGTGACCCTCTCTATATTGTAGATTTTATTGAATTCGCTTTCTTGGTCTTTATTCTGTCGTATGTCTCATACTCTCTTTTAGAGTTTTCACGCTGATGTTGGGCAAAAAACGCAGCGTACCGCTTTTTCGCAAAAAGTTGCTCGAACTAGGGATTACTCAGAACTCGGTGTACGAAATGTGTCAGGGTCGTGTTATGCGATGGGGGGTCGCGTGGACTTTCATCCCCAACTTCAAGTTTCCGGTACGACTTCATACTCTCAGAATGTCAAAACTTTAAAGTCACCGCTCGAACTTTTGGTTTCGCACATATTGCACTGCTGATTTGACTATTTAGTTCCCGTGTTTTGGGGATTTATCTGATTCGCTTGTTTGATTTTCACAAATAGACTATGATACCGTACTTTGCATGTGGGAAAGTGTCTTCACAATTTTTAGTTAGCAACTCCTGTGCTTTCTTCTATAGACATAGCGATGGCCATCTCCGGAAGAAAATAGTTCGCAAAATATGCTTTTGTCTATCTTGACAATTGCGTTCGCGATTATTGAACAACTTGGGAGCCAAGCATTCAGGGCACGAACTTCAGGGTACTGGCTTTCAGGTGTGACCGTCGTGCAAATTGCTCATTTGCTCTGGAACTCTCGCATTGAACTTCTACCAGTGTTTTTAGACGAAATTATACCATTAGATCGGATAAATAGAGTACAACTAGAAACCACAGGGAATTAAGGGGACCGATTAATGGTCTGCGTCGCTCATAGTGTCATTACCTAGCCGCGAAATCTCTGTCCTACCTTTTGGCTGCTATCCCTGTTCGAGATGTGTTAAAGTGATATTTTTCACGATTATATCCTTTTTTAATTCAATAAACGTCACTTTTAATCCCGTCTTACCCAGGTCTCTGAATTTCGAAACAGAAGAAAATTCAGGCGACCACCTTTAACATTTACTCTTCCCGAAAGAGTCTCCTGTTTGTCCGCCTACAACCGAAAGACGCTCTTGCAATGGCTTTCTGAAGAATTTAAGCAATTGAATGTACGTTTTTTGAAATAATATCTGCGTTATTGTTATTCAACTTTGAATACCCACCAGACGCACAGTTGGCTCCTCTGTCGAAATTTCACTTTTACTTTTGATCTTTAGTAGATTGTCAGTCTTCGTCGTCGCCACCGAACGACATTTTGAATCTCTTTCGACTTTGTACATAACGCCTATCCATTCTTGGTAAATGCTCGCATGCTAGCCCTAACAATTTTTCATGACCCTTAAACGTGCCGGAAACTTTCAACCTTTAAAAATTTTACTCGATACTCTTTGAAATATTTGTAATGAAATCTCTGCAGAACACGGAAGCTCTCATACATTCATCAGACCATAGAGCGAATTCCAATCACTTACCATAGTTTAAAGAACCCACAATCTTTCCGATTGCTTGAACCGAAAATTCCTATGACTAGGCATGATGAAAACTGGCAAATGCAATTTATCCGTTTGTATGTCTACATGTATTTGCCGCCTACCTGTGTGCCGCCCAAACAAGCCTCGTGGCAGATGCGCTGGACCAACAAGGGGCCAAATCAGGGTACGGCAAGCGTTATTTGGGATGAGGTCCCATAACAAATGCCGAACATGGGGAGCTTGCTCAACATGGGCACTCCATGGGAGATGATTTATCTGCGCCTGACCCCTCATCCGGTCTTCTTGAGTATGCCTTGACACCGGCTACGGGTGGGTAAGGGAGGAGAGAGTGCGGTAGATGCAGTGCAAGTATACTATCACGACTATCATTTATTTGACATTGTCGCTGGATGTTCAGTCATTTACACAGTTCCAGTGTGCCTTTTAACCCCATGTGTTAAAATTAAAGAGCTGACGGTACACTTCAAAAGGTTACTGAGTCACTTTCAAACTCTGCACCTTGTTGTGCAATGTATTCAACTCAGTGTGCTGGAGCATGTTTGACAAACGATCAACTGCAATTACCTGAGACTGTTTTTATAACGAAGGAAATCTGCAGGTGTACAATCATTGTGACTGCTCGCGAAGGACGTAACGAAGCACTTCCAGTTGTCTACTTTTCTTGCGTCATTTGCCCTCCTTCTTCCGCATCTTTTTTTCTAAGTAATCAGATCTTTGCAATGCAGGCATAAACATTCGACCTCCCGGGACTTCGGCGGGAGCCCCAGCATTGCTTTTCTATCTTCTTACAGCCTCCGAAGCAATGCTATTGCCAATGACACCCCATGAGCATCATTATTTAATTCGAATATAAGAATCCCACTGCCTCGAGAGATAGACGCACCTCTTGTACGCTGATACCGACAACTAAGTAGAACAAGAGCTTGTAAATAGGGCTTTAAGATTGCAATGGAAGCACACCTATCTGATGGGTCTCACATAAAATATGTCTGCGCCTTGGTGATAAGTCTCTTGATCTGGTGACCATCTGCCCTGCGGTAGAGAGACCAAAAATACATTGACTGAGGTAGAGCAACAAAGACGGAGGAAGCCGTGACAATTTTTGTCCTAACCTTGTGCATCAGACTTCCTCCTCAGCCAATTTGATAAAAACTTATTGGATATTTTTATTTTCCTGCTATTCCATTGGCTTGACCTTGTCTATGGGCATGTCCACTGTGCATATGCTCGTAGGTTTGTGTTCGGTTGCAGCCTCGAATATCTATCGTCTCAGTTCCTCCCGCCTTTACTGGTCTACCTCTCAAATGCAGTGGCACTGGTGGGCACTGATAACCCTAGCAAAATCAGGGGTAAATGTGCGACGTCTTGTACATACAGTAAGTGACAGATATCATGACATGCTAACTGAAGTTATTTAATGTGTTTTTGGCTAGAAATTATTAGTTAGGCGGGGTTTAAATAATAATTATCGTAAAATCACGCCCGTATGCTGGTCTAGGAATATTTGTCTTTCCTACAGTCCGCAAAAACCACACTTGCGAAAAAATGAAACTTTCTCAGTATGAGTATGTTCAATTGACCATCGATTTTCGATACCCCTAAAAATCCCACATATTTTTTTAAAAAAATATTCATAAAATATCTTTTTTTCCGCTCATCCGGTAGCAAGCCACGTCTTCAAATTTTATTTTCATAAGATAGCCTTCAATTTAAAAAAAATTATGACGTTTTTATTAGACCGTGGAGTATTTGTTCGACTGGCATCATGTCTGTCCATTTATTATTTCTCCTGATAGAGTATACAGCTTGGTTCATATCCATCGCAAGACTATGAACCCGATATGGTATCTTCGTAATAACATTGAGGAATGTAGGATTTTTCTTGCATGAAGAGTGCACAGCTTGCGGATACCAAGCCTTATACGCAAGTCGAACCGTGAGTTTGTTTCACAATTCATCAGGAATTTAAAAACAAGTTTTTTGTTAACCGCAAGCCACTTTATCTTCTATTGTAAACTTTGAAGAAAACGTGATTTACTCATAAAGAGCACAAGAAATGATATTTCGTATAATACTTTTAAATTTATAATTGTATCCTAAATGAATGTAAAATTCATACTGCTTAAGTCGTCAGTTTTCCAGTGTGGTTTTTGCGTTGGTTTGAAAAAAGAGCATCATAGCGTGACTGAAATATCTTGGAATTATGCTGGATGATAATCAATATTATAATCCCATCCAAGCAATCTTTTTTTAATCAAAGATGCATCCACGATCTTTTCTTAACAGTATGGAATGCCCCACGTACGTACGGCCGTTGCGGTAAGTCTTGCGATAGCTCTGCTCAACGATGGTTCCCTACCCCTGCGCCCTCAAACTGTATATGCCAGTATTCCTTGTTTGCTAATTTCCATCTTTTGGTTCCTCCCCGAAGATGCGTGTTCTGCTGCAAAAAAACCCGGCCATTCTGGGCGGCCACCATCTGCTCATTGAGGCCCATGAAGACACTTGGACACACTCCCGTCGGCGACGCCGAGAAGCTCTCCGCAGACAGGCTTTAGCAGCGAACTCTGAACTCATGGAGTGCTCCACATCTACCAGTCCTGGGTCATCTGCGGCAGACTCCGTCCCCACCGAGGTTTCACTGAAGAGGCCGCATGAGACAGCCACGACTCCGCTGCTAACTACCAACGAAGTGCAAACGTCAAAACAGGCGATGGTGGAAGAGCTGAATACGGAATTCGCTGCCAAACGCGCCCGTCTCCAGCGCCTCTGTGAGGAAGGCGAGGCCTGGATTGAAGAGCTGGAATCAGATGATCAGATCAGCTTGAATGCGGATCACACTGACGTCCTTGCCACGGTCGCCTCGGACCTGCCACTTCTCTTGCGCGCAAATGTCTATGTAGAATCGGAGCTGCATGGATGCGGCGATGAGGAAGAAGAGGAGGAATTTGTGTCAGGCGAAACGCCTGATGGGAGAGGGGCGGCGAGCGATGCCGGTGATTTGGCTAATGACAAACTTATTGTGAAAATAGAGTGTCTTGACGGCAAGGACAGAGAGGCCGCTAACAGAGTCCTTTTTTATCTTAAAAATAAACTTAAGTGAGCATTTATTTTGTAATAAGAAGCCTTTGTTCTCTTTACCAGCTACTACCTGCACCAGACGGCCGTTTATATGCTAGATGTGGACTTAAGGGCCGTAATTATCATGCCATAGATTTATCAGCTGCAGTTTCCCGAAGCTGACTTGTTTCCTTGTGTTTGGCTTAGTTTCCAAACTATCTGTTTGTAAATTAGGATAATCGTGTCTGTTCGATGGAGACTCAATTATGCATTACTTGAGCAAAACTCGAAATCTTTTCTGAGGCGTCGTTAGACAATGGGCACAGCTACGAATTTGCTAACTCATAATAAAACCCTTATTATTGCTGCAGATGGAGATTCAGAACTGGGCGTGTTTAAATCCACTAGGAAATCCGCGCCTTCCTTTAGACCATTTCCTTCGGAGACCCTCGGCTCAACAATAGTTAGAAGCCGTTACCATAATTTCTTTGGCTTTTGTGGCCTCTCCCTTTTACACCGTCTCAACGTTTTTTTCGCGAGTTCCAGACTTGAGTCCCAAAGAAAACGAGATGCCCATATTCCGTCCTGAAATCAATCTCGGGATAATCCCGATAGTAGCCAACTGAACCCAGATTCAAACCCGAATTGTCTGCCCACCTAACCCTCTAATGAAATAGTCAGACATAGTAATTCATGTTTCCCCATGTCCTTGGCTGCAGAGTCGCGTAGTTTCACTTTTATTTTTAAGGGCGTAAATGAAGACACCACTGTGGAGGCCTAAGAAAGACTATCCGAGCGGAGTGCGATGCCAACTTAAGAAATACGCCCAAAAAGTAATTGCAGTCTTCTGATTCACAGCTCTGAAAAACTTCACAATCTCATCAGTTGCTTGTCAGTCGTTAGGCCGCTTTGCTATCTCTCCTCAACGAGCAAAACCAGGGCCCAAATGAAAATCAGGCCGAAAATGTGGAAGTCTTTTTTACAGTCATTTAGCCCGGGACCCTTTCACGTACTTACCTACAGATAGTACCGTACGTACGCTTGTTGTAATGGAACACTGTTGAAGCACGGGTGCGAGCTTTGTAGTCACAGTGTAAAACTTGGAAGTAACCATCCTGAAAAACGGATTGCTCTGAGCAAAGATTGTTTGCCCTTGTGTGGGCCCTCTTTGCTCACGGGTACTTTCACAGCAAAGTCGATTTACGCTATACACGGCTGTTTGGTTGGTTCCTTTTGCATATAGTTATGTTTAATAAATGTTTGTCCACACAGGACCTGTGGTGATGCTGGGAAACGCGGGTGGTTCGGTAGATTTGAGGCGAGGTAGATGTGTCGTCCTGCGAAGACGAAGCGTACGAGGGGTGAAGGCTGGCGTCAGCCTTTCAAGTGGAGTTGCATTTGCGTTTACCGCGGAGGGCTGTTGTCGAGACCGCGGAGCCAGATTACTCTTTGATCGCTTTAGCGTTTTTCGTTTACCGTCGAGGGGAGCCGTAGAAAAAGCATTGACAGTGCGATCGCGTATTAGCCCCGGAGATTTTGCCGTAGGCTTTGGTTGCTCTCTTTTTGTGTAGGCAGTTATGGCGAGGTTCCGAGAGGAGGCCCGCTTGGCCACTTTTGGATGTGCAATCTGAGGACAGAGGAGGGATGTAGCTCACAGTGCTGGGATACTAAAAAAATTCAGGGGAACGGCTAGCCTAGACTTTATTTGATTGCAAAGTTGGTTTCTCTGCTTCCAGTTTGGAGGAAGAGCCGATATACTCTTGTATACTTCGCAATCGTCAGTTGAATGTTGTACCAGTCAGGGACTTCGCATGTGGCATCCTATCGCCCAACAGTGTTCCTCGTCACCGGGCGAACTCTGCCAAACCCTGAGAGCTCAAGTTAGAAACCGATTGCTTCCTTTGTCTAATCGTGCGCTAAGGACGTCCAAAATCACCGGGTACAAAGGTTTGAAAATTTGGACTACACTACCGTCATATCTCGTTGACGTTCATCCAATAGCTCAGACGCGATAACAACCGACAGGATAACGCGCCCGTAGCTCAATGGGAGGGCTTTGGGTTACTTATCACTCCATGGCCAGAGGACCTGGGTTGGGGTTTCATAACATCCAGACGCTGACTGACTAATGGGCCATAAATGGTCATCTCAGTTTCCCTTATCTTTGTTGGCATCTCACCCGCATATATAATCCTTCAGTGTGACCATCTTCTGCTCCGGCGAAACACCTGACTGGTCACCTTTTCTGGGAATATAGGTTTTTAGCGCTGACTGAAGCATGCTTAGAGTTCTATGTGCCGGGTTTGCGTATTTAGATTACCGATATTTGTAACGGTTGAGGCGACCTGAATGTATTCCGAAGTACCTTCTGCTGTACTGCAGAGCAAATGTTGCGCTCAGAGAGTGGACAAGTACATAAATTATACCTGTTGCAGTCTGAAACTCTTATAAGTAGCAATTGCTTTTTTCCATATTGACCATCGGAAATAAGGCGAATTAACACAGACATGACATTTTTTGTCACCGAACGGGGCTGAAGCACCCATGTTGTTCTCGTTTTTCTTATAGAATCCTGTTTGTCAAAACTAGGGAGCATATCATGTTTTATCTATAAAAGTTGTTTCTGTTAGAGAAAGTAAAGGATACCTGCTTTGAAGAATAATTAAATCACGTAGACGCTGGTATTTTGTTGGGTATTACCCTATTGCAGGACCTGATAAAAAGGATGGACAGTAAAATACCCAGTTTGAAAAGGGTGAGTTGTGCCTATTTCTAAACGTACCTTTGGCTGACATGAGTCGGTTTTTCTTAGCATCCGATTAATTTCCCTTCGATCTAGTTCCGCGAGGCCTTTGTAAGCCACCATACCACCGTCTAGGCTTTTTATGACTACACTGGCAACCGTTGGACGAATATTCGTCGAGTGCGAGTCAAGCGTGCTTTTCCTCGCATTATTTGTGGAGGAGTTAACCTTTCGAGGTGTTGGTTTTTCAAGGCACCGTTTTGGTGGTTCCAAGGCAACCAACTTATTGGGGTGTGGACTCCTCGCCGGAAGGCTTCCCCTGCGGGACAGGAGGACCGTCCTACCCTCAGATGGGCCCGGCTCTGGGGCCTTGCCACATTGTTTCTCACTCCTCGGCTTGGGGGTTTTGCCACTTTCCCATCTGCTTGGCCGTTGGAGGAGGCTATGAAATCGGTCAGGGCAAAAAAACTCGGTTCACTACCATACCAAAATTGAGTGTTGAAACCTCTCGGTTCCTCATTGACAATTAGGATAACCCTAGTTTGGTCAGGCTTGGTCTGATAGATGGTTGCCTAGCCGTGACCGTCAGTTGTCGGTGTCGTGCATAGCAATACCAGTTTGCGCAGTTGATCGAGATAAAAAGAAAGAGCATAAATGGAATAATAATAGAGCGGAAAATGAGGACACTCATAATTGAGTTGGATCTAGGAATATGAACTCCTACACTACAGATGGCCTTTCGCTCAATTCCAAGAGAGGCACCTAGTCCCGCATCCTACCTTCAAACCTAAAAATAATTCTTAGTAATAATCATCCAAACCCTAATCCCAACCCCCAGGAATTTTGCGGAAAGTGACTTTTACTATGAGGGGTCCATATTTCCGTGCCCTACCGATCATTGATGAGAGGAAAGAAGTAGCATTACTTCAAATTAAATCAGGAACAGGAAATAACCATATTTTGTAAGTTATCATCCTTCATTTACATGTGCTTCTGGTTGGAGATCATCTCGAGGTCAGTATCGCATCCTCAGCATGCTGTTCTGCTCTGCGCCATGCACCAATATTCCCATTCAGCAATGGATATCAAACGACCAAAGAGACAGCACTGATTTCAGGAACAGTGTTGGCACTATACAGTCGGTGGCGTACACCGTGAAACGTTAGCCGAAAGCCTGTAATGTTGCATGATTTGCAATACTGACAGCAAAATTATGAACTGCAAGCGCAAGCCCATCTTTCGCCTATAAAGCTTCATTCTGACTGATATACTCCAAGTTAGCGCAGTTATTTCTGAGGAACTTGAAATGCTGAAATTTCAACAGGAACCGCTGGAGACTCACTGATGAGCCTAAACTTTTGTAGATGCGTCAGGCAGCGGCAAAATATCAGCGAAACGCGTGACTATGTCCTCAGCTCGTATAGTAATAGATGCTTGTTGGCATTGTGTTAATATTACGCGGTTATCCCACTGAAACTAATGAATTTCAGTTCTAACATTCACATTAACTTTCGGACTGGACCGAAAAAAGCGTGCATTCAAACGATTTTTTCCACGTTAGTGCATTATTCTCTGAGATTAATCAATTTTAATTATAAAAGTTTAGTGCTTAGCGTCGTCTCTCGGCGTACCGTCAATTTATGCGGCTGTAAGAGGGGCTTGCATGAGCTATAAGCATGGAACTAAACTCTGACGACAAAAATTCGGCCACCAGCCGAACAGATCGACCCAAGAAGTAGCGGAACTTTTCAAAAAGATTCTAACTGTCGTCGGCTCCCATTAGATAGCCCCAATAGTAGACAAGTCTCGAAAAATGCCGCTTTGTTGCACCAGACTTAGACGGCAGTCAAACAAGTATAAGGAATTTTGTGAACGGAGGCTTTATATTAAAGTTGCTACTGTGTCGGTCCCAGCTGCAGTCGAATTTTCATTGGTACTCATGGGGAGGGGGCAAAGTTAGGTTGATTCAACGCTATAAGGCACTGTGAAATTATCACGACTAGCCACAAGTTGTGATTATGAAGGTTTCCACTTAACGGCATAAACCAGCTGGCCTCCGCACTGACAGTTAGGCGCCACTGGCTCCTATGTGGTGACCTCTCTAACAATTCTCTCCTCAGAGAGTTCAGAGACCACGCCTTGAAGACTGACTCGTGTCAGGAGAGGAACCACCACATATATGACAAGACCGACTGGCGTTTTATGTAGCCGGGTTACCAAATGCGCGTGTTCTCACCTTTAGTCGTTTTGATCTTGTTGGATCATCGGAATGCTCAGGAAGATAGAAAGTGCTATAAACGCCATGCTATAGCCATCACTGCTCTGCTGAACAGCGGTGGTTCTTCAGTCTTCAGTTAAAGAAGCCGATTCAACAGCGAAGACGAAATTCATTCGAGTACGCTTGCTACAGTCTGTCGGGTATTCGCGGGAATGGTCTTACCTAACGAAAGGTTCTTGGGATGGAGATTATCTTTGTGGGCGTTACAAACCCAAGGTTCTTAGTAACTGTCCACTAAAGGTCTTGGTTACATTTTTATGTGTAAAGCACTTAACAAGCGAAGTAGTTCACACCTTACCAAAACGGGATCGATGTGATAAAAATAGCCAACGTTTATGAATTGCACTTACGGTCTGACCACTTTCGAGGCATCGAAACCAAACTCCAAATCTGGCATTCGTGGGCTAAATGATGGTCTGGGGACACCGAAATCACTGCGCAAAGACGCTCGACTTTCACATTGGCCCTGTCTTATTCGTGGGGATGGCTCCGGAAGAAGCGAGGCGTGCGACTGACAGGAATGTTCGTTTTCCGACATGGCCTTTCCGCCATCGCAAAAAAACTCGACAGTTTTATGGTTCATTTTCGGAGCAGGTTCACCCCCATCAGGCGCATTCTGCGCTATATCACCGTTCACCAATTTCTTCCTCTTTGTTGGCATGATTAGGAAGGACGACGTCGTACACTGGGTTTTTAAGTCTTTTTGCGAGGACTGAGATTGGTTTCGGACAGAGTCAGCGGTCAGTTCGTTTGCATCGATTTGTCTAGATTTAGCCGGCACTTCTGGCTCAAACGAGGACCATGGATTGGATTTTTCCGTGCTAACTGGAGTTTCGCAAATAATTTCAGGGGTGATATTTGACGGATCATCAATGCGTCTATGCAGTGCGACATCCGTAGTCTCAAGAATTTGTGGCTGATCTGTACTGACTGGGGTTACACAGACAATTTCAGTAGTAGTCTTTGAAGGAGCATTATTGCGTCCGCGTAGGCGAGTTAGGGGCACCACTTCCAGCACTGCACTTCGACCCGTGGTGGGGAGACGAACATCATGTTTTTGGCTTCTTGGTTCAGACTCTTTGCGTGAAAAGGTGATGCCCTCGTGGTTAGCCAGATGTGTGGTGTGGCGTCTTGCCCAATTTCGTAGGAGCTTTGAGGCAAACGAAAAAAGGCATTTTTTCGACAAATTGTACATCAGCGGGAAAACGGTAATGCAAAATGAGCCGGCAGGCCTTCACTCTATGTCAGCCTGCAACATGACCACTTTCTGCTGAAGGTGCCTGAAAGAATGAGTAAGTGGCCAACCCACAGAGCAGGTCCAAGCGGCTGGGTGTTTGTCCAAGTTTAACTTTAAAGTTTTTCAGCTAATTTACTACTGCGTATGCGGAGGTTTGATGTAAATACGAGGCCAGTGGGTCCTGTATAAGTTCCGCCTCGATAGCTCGTGAGCGACCTGGTCGTAGAATGTGCTCTCAATCACTAATTTCTCGCCGAATAGAGCAACTGCATGTCGTGAACATGTCTTTGCTTTCAAGTTATCAGATATCCAAGGCAATATTAAGGTGAACGCTTCGCCGACCGTCGGGCGAGACTATGATTAAAATTATCCCTCCGGTGAGGAGGGCTGACAAGGCCGATGTGCGTCCACCTTGTATTACAGTGAGTAGAGATGCGTAGCACAGGCCTCACACTCTCTTCGTAATCTCAGCGTGATCCATTGGTAAGATAAGGTTAAGACCATCGGCAATAAGAGACCGCATTATATCTAAATTTACATAGGTGACAAGAAGGAAATTTGCGATTAAACAAACGTACACATGTTCACAGGCGTGTATTGACCATACTTCCATGACTGGGAGCTGTGATCGACCGTAATCCTTGAACCGGTCAGCTTATTTGCTTTCAGACACCTTTACCTCAAGACTACTTAATTTTCACCTCACAGACTCCTGCTGCCGGGCAAAACTGAAAAACCCACCCTAGTTGACCTGTAGCCACTTGACCGACTTCAACTCGGACGTATGCACGTCCAGACAGCAGCGGGCGTCCATGCGTCACTTGAGCACGTCATTCCTCGACCGACGAAACGCAAGCCACTAAATGCGGCACGCCTAGGTTAATGCTGCACACACCGAATGGACGGCAGCTGAGCGTGCTCCAAAAATCTATTAAAGTAGCTGTCACCATTTTTGTCGCCCTCTCTCAGACATGACTGGACGCAGTCAACACTAGCACTGACTCGCCCAATGACCATTGCTGCCTGGGACAGCAACTCAGAGTCAACTCAATACTGATTTCCTCTTTCTGAGGCCTTCTGGTTTTTCATGCAACTCGGAATTTGGCTTGCTGAGTTTAGCACTCTCAGTAAACACTTACTGCTCTGACACTAAAGGCATAGGAGCGAGGTGGCGGAATTACCGCTTGGTGTCACCTTTCAGTTTAAGGGTCTCAAGGCGCGCGGCCGCTGCGTTCAGCATGGCCTTGTGTAGCCAAAATGTGAGATTTGGACGCTAGATAGAGCCCTAAAGGGAGCAGGGACCACTTGCAGCTAAGCATTTTGGCGTGATAGCTGCATACCCTAAAAATGTCCATGTGCCCATGGGGATGCCCTACATCCCAAACATTAACAAAAATCACGAAAAGCCTCTGCGGAGATGCAAATCCCTAGTCGCTCTGCCCCCTGTCACATTAAACAACAGCACGATGGGAAGGAAGTTATAAGGTTCTACGAGGTATTATAGAGAGATGCGAGAGATTTGTTCCGCGTTTTGTTTTGATAGGACTCGTCTAACGGAGTTCCAAACACATTTGAACCCACCTTGTAATTGACGCTTTCAGCCATCCGAAGTTTTTGGCCTGACAAAGGATACTTGTTGGCGCTATTGAGTGGTGATGTTAGCGCTCTCAGTGTCTTATGTGTTCCGGGCTTAAGTTTAAGCATATCTGCGCAAGGGCAATTTGCAAGACGGGACCAGGGGTTGGTACACCACATGTCCAAGGCAGCTATCAGAAGACCGCGTCCCATCTCCTCATAGTGCGGTATAGCAAATGAAGTCGACGTATTCAGCACATAGGCCCCATATTCCATAAACATGACGGGGTGCGTTGCGTGCTGGAAATTGAGGTAACAATTCATGGCATCGTTGGCATTGCGCTTAAGGTCCCTGCGCATTGGTCCAAAGAGGAAACCAGGTGGAGTAGCGCATCGGTTGTCGCCGGCCGCAGGCGGCAAGATGTTTACCAATCTTCCTATGAGAAAATACAAAAAATATGTTTGTTACAATATTAGACTAGTCGAGTTCTCCAAGCAGTGCTACGTGGCTTTAGTCCGAATTATTAATAAATCGTTTCAACACTGAATAGAGCTCAATTTTGAATAATCAATAAAATTAAAATCGGAACTAGCAACAAGGCCGGTTCAAGGAAGCTTTGATTTAGCTCTGTTGTATGGCTCACTGATCAGTTACAGGACTTACTCGTCCCGCTGTGCCTCGGTTATATCATTCTGCCTACATCACTAGCCGATCTTTAGCTGCTGGCGGGACTCTAGAGTGAGCTCCGAGGCACAACGGGACGAACGAGTCCTGTAAACGATGGTGAACGCCCATCTACCGTAGTTTATAGTCTATCATGTAAAGCTCACCTCGAAGGAATACAATTACCAACATACCTCAATAAAAAACAGTATCCTAAAAATATCAGGTCAATGCAAATGGCATATACCAATCTGGTCTGCTCGCATATGCGGGTATTTGCCTTTCGTTCTAGATAACAGCTGCAGAACAAAAAAATTAGCAAACGAGAAGTGTTCTTGACCTAAACGAGATTGAAACGAATTTTTCTGGCTCATTTTGTCGTCGTTTCTTGGCCAAACCCTTCGTCACCCTGGTCTTCCGGGCCAGGAGTTAGGATAGTGCCTTCATGACGATGACCAATAGGTGCGAAATTGTCGGTTAAAATATCGGTTACCGATTGGTCATCGCATTGCTACCGCTTGCGTGCGATCACGCCCGGCGCCTAGAAGACGATCTAAACGTCATCGTAGAGTTTTGTAATCGATTAAGATTGATTGCCTTTCTCCTGTGCGGCTTTGAGGCTTCCGATTGCAGCCCGTAGCTCGTTGGTGTAGAGGCACATCTTAACCACCTTCCCGTGTGCTTCCCGGTGAATTCACGAATGACTTCTTATACCCAATCTACAAAGTGGTTTTATTTTGCCATAAAATCCGCCTGGTGCATGTTTGTTCAACTTGCGGCCCAGATGCATATTCGAGAGGTAATTCAGCAGTACATTAAACCTTTCTCGGTGCAATACTATAACTTCCGCTAATCAAGGACATGCAACTTCAAACGGATTTCGCAGCCTTATGAAAGTTAGGAATTGTATGTGCTCATTTTAAGGTCGAGGAGGCCCTCATCCGCCACGGCACAAACAATGGCCCAAAAGAAACCCATCAAATTCATTTGTTCACACGTTCATTTAAATGTATTAACCAGTCCGATGTTAATGTCCCAGGGATTTCGCACGTTGTCAAGTCCCAAACCCGCATAACGAACCGCACGGAAGGCGATTGGAACTTCAGGTCTTGATGGACCCCAGAAATAGGACGGTATGAATAGAGGTGAATAGGAGATACCCAGATTCTCGGTGCAAGGAAAACGAAGACGCAATTACTGGAATAGTAGGATTATTAATTTGAGCTTTCGAACTGGTATGGGAGTTCTTCACCAGAGACTGCGTGAGAGCAACAAAAATGAACACTTCGGTAGTCTAACCATAGGGGAGGGGGCGTAGGTAGGTAAAGTGTCCGTGTGTGGGCTGGATTAGTGCCATCTGGCAGTTCGCCTTTTGATTTCGATGAGGTTCACCATGTGCCCAACAGCAAGGGGGCGCAGGGACGGTGATGTGAGCTGCATCCAATATCCGCGTGCTCACGAAGTCGAGCTCGTGGCCTTCCCTCGGCGTGTTCGTAGCGACTTGAGACAGTGGGTCGCCTTTTCGAACGGCCTGTTTATGCTGGAGTATTCGCCAGCTGAGTCGTCATTCTGTGCTGCTTTTACAATGACGGAGTGGAGCGAAGTCAGCCCAGGCACTGGCGCTACACCTTCCACCTTTCTTATTGTTCGACTACAAAAAATATTCACTTTTTGTTGAACTCATACAGTTCCTGAGGATGAGATCCTGTTCGATTTCGAAAGCGCAGCCTAATAAGCCTACTGTTCCAGTGATCGCGATTTCACCTTTGCAATGTGGAAGTATATCGGCCACCGGTCCTCCGTTCAGGTACATTTAACGTTCAGTCTTTGGTGCAGAACATCTAACGCCAGAGAAAGCAGTAGACGATGGGCAAGAGCTTATAATTAATGCTCTGTTGCCGGGCATTCGATAAAAGACTCAGCACAACCTGGCTAACAGCCGGTTATTCTCAGCCCCCAACGACCCAAAAAATTTGAAGAATTTGAGATGTTCTGGAGTACAGCAACCAGAACACCTTCTGCTCCTTTGATTTCCTCGCAGTAAATTCCAGTAAACGTCCTAATTAATTTTACTGATCCAAAAAAATCCTACAACAACCAGAATTTTGTGTAACCCTCACTTAGACGGCAGGATCGTGTATGACTTTAGCCTCCACACCCAATCAGTGATTTGGGAAACTCGATAGTATGCGGCACCAGTCAGCAAAGAGCAGGGAAAAAGTCGTAGTAAAGACAAAGGGAGCATGACCACGATTTTCCCGTTTTTTGGATTTCCAATAGGACCTGAACAATCTCATACCAGTATCTTAAAGCATCTAGACGTCCTGCTTTACCACATCTGGTTTCTGAACCTTAGCGCTTGTACACGCCCAAGAAGCCCAAATTTAAGGTTCACAATCTTACATGTAAAGTTTTATGACGGTATAAAAAAATTTGTAATGGAGACTGCAGTAGGCATGAAGTGAATGCTTTTGATTACCTTCATTATCACAAGACCAGTTTTCAGCATAAGGATGAAATTCAAGACAAGTTATTGACCGAGTGCATCACCATAAGAAGCCCTCTTTCCAGCTCATCTGATTCTCAATTTTCACTCTTTTCGCTCCTCCATACACAACATGATAATTATAATACATCCGTTGTTGTGCGTGGAACAGTAGACAAAAATCGAACAAAGGATGAAGTTATTGTGTTTAATTCAAACAGGACCTGTTGACCCAATTTCAGACACAAACTGCACAGCGAGTATCTGTCTCTGTCAGCGCTCTAAGATATGTTTGAAAGGAAACCAAAAATGGGGTACGCAGGGAGGGAAGAAACACACGCGTGCGGACGGCGAATGGTAGTGAGACGGGTTTTAGATGTATCTTGCTCAACACGAACATAGCTGGATGACAGTCCAGCTCCAAAAGTACGTAACCTATATCCCACTTCTATCGGCCGCACAAAAATGAAAAATAAAGAGGGAGCGAGTGAATGGTGGCAAGCAAAAGATGGTGCATGCACGTGCATAGGATGAGCATTTAATACCGTACAAACTGTGACTTGAAAATAACTGAGATGATACATACGCCAGGATGAACGCTTGTCATTAACTGGCTACTACACGGTTGACTGCAGCCGCCCCCCGGACCGACCACTGTTCACAAGGTGGAGGGTTCGCTTGAAGAAGAGGGGGAGGAGTTGGTAAAATCTTAAATAGTATATTGCGGAAAAATTTCTTCCGATGAATGTGCCACGAGCCGGAACAGTTCGCGCGGCACCAAGTTAGAGTGATGTAACAAACAAGCTATAACCTACAGTATTCAGCTGACGCTGAATTAAGTTTCATTTTATTAACAATGTAACATAATCACTGGCTCTCCCAAGTTACAGTCAGATGATCGCACTGCTTTGAGAAGGTCCAGGTAGGGAAAGTAGGTAACTCCAAATAGGCACGCCTATTTTACCTGAATTATAGTTGGCTTCAATAGTGTAGCAGTGAGTGAGGCCCATGTGCTTGGCAACTGCCACCCTGCCACTGCCCTCTTTGCTCTGTGCAGTGGAGCGGTCCTTCTGATACATGTTTCGAGCCGAGAAATTACAGCCCCCAAAGTCGAAGAAGGCCGAGTTCAGGGCAATTAGCCGTGCGTACATTATATTGTCCATCTTTTGTGTAAGAAAAAACAAATTAACATAAAGATATTCTTAAAGGCCAATAAATTATAGACTAAACAGAAGATGTTTATTTTTTTGAGAGTGATAGAAAACGCAAATAGGGTGACCATTCCCAGGAGAACTCTCAAGATTTGTGATTAAATACACAAATTTAAAGACTTCTGAGCTGGTACCTAAGTTACCCAATCAGTGAAACTGCACTGACACCCGAAACGAAGAAGTTACTCCTGGCACACCAGTGTTTAATGAGCTGAGTAAGAATATTTCCTGCGATAACACAAAATTTCGGGAAAATATCGGTGTGAGTTGGGCCCGATCCTCCAGTTTTTCAGGGAGAAAACCCTGTGTCTTCTATTGCTATTTGACAGAACACTTCGACCCTCATTGGTTCTTGACCTGCATTGTTCAAAACCAGATGCGTATGCAGCTCCTAGAAGTTAAGCTTCATAACACTGAGATACCAAATTGTAAAGGATTTTTCCCATCACCGCCTACATTATGTATTGCAACCATCTTTTAAATCAAATTAAGAAAACAGAAAAATTCGGCCTTTCAGAGGAAATGCACAAATCTTCACGAGGGCGTTAGCGCTTGAGGTCATCAGCTACTCAAGTTGGAAAAATATTGGAATCGTTTTGGCGTCGTCATACTATCTTAGCCACGTGCTCAACAAAATCTGGGCGAAACACAAGTCATACCATACTCTTTTCGGACTTCAAAAAGTTTCCATAGCAGAAGCATCCACGTTTTGTGCAGTGACCGTGTAGATCAATGTAACACTGTACATTGCTTTCCTCGGAGGGGATCTGCAGAAGTTGAGGATCAGCCAGATGGTTACCCTTGCAATAAGTGATGAATTGCAGACGAAGATCGTCGTCCACGCCGAGGTTATTTTCAAAAACAGATAGAAAATCTTGATCGGCCTTCTCTCTGACAGAGACTCCTAAAAAAATGTGAATTATTTGCCACATAGAATGATCTGTACCAATCAAAGTGCCATTTACCAGTGAGGACTAGGCATATAAATCCATTTCTATTGATGCTCTTTGCTCTATGGCAGTGGGCGTTGACTGATTTAGGACAAAGTTCTACGGTGTGATCCTGCTTCGTTTACGTAAACCATAAGTAGGTTATACATGTTCGCAAGCGAAAACATAAACAGCTGAAATAACCTCTTTACAAAGTTGAAACTTATGAGTATCCTACGTGGACGATAGCCCGATTAACCCAGACGCATGCGGAATGTGAATGCTTTTCCATAATAAATAGCTCAAAAGTGTGCACTATAAGTTCTTCCATCAATACTGGTTAAGCGCAATTGATTATAGCAGAGTAGGCCTGCTTCCGAATCTCCTTAGTACCAAGCGTCCTTTCACTTAGTGCTATTTCTGATGTATAGGATGGGAAAGCGACGAAAGAAAGAGTTATGACCCGGCCTCGTACTTAACTGACGCACAAAGCGTATGCTTAATCGACGGTTGTCCAAAACCCAACACGGTAGAGCAAGAGAACACTATCAGCTAGTGAAAGTGTATTGCAAGCCAAAGTGACACGAAAAGCTGCATGCATTTATAGCCTCCTGTGAGGGCTTAGTTATATTCTGTCCAAACAACTTCAAGAGGAAGAGAGATAAGAGCTGAGCAAAATTCTCGCGGACTTGTATTGATCAGAGCTGACGAGAACTCTGTGGCCACAGTCAATGCGGAACATTGTCGAGCATTGTGAGAAACGCGTGCAGGTGCATTTCTGTGACATGATTCATCGTGGGAATGACCATTCCCAACAGAAAGATCGAAATTTTCGTTGCACCCAAATCTCATTACAGGCAGTTTTTATGCATCAGCGACATAATAAGTCACCAGCCAGCAAGAGTTGAGGGATATGGACCTTGTTAAAAAGTTGTAGTCACTCGTATGCCTCGTGCATACTTAAGCTCGTACTTAATACCTAAATTATGCTCATTTGCAACCTACTAAGGGTAGCTTGAGTACTTGGTCATAAAAAATCGATTTTAAAATTGACGGGAAACCAATATCATTGAGTCATACAGCCGTAGATAATATCACCAAAGCACATGTATCTAGACTTTTAGCCCTGCTTTGGGAATAGGATGGGTAGAACATGGGGATAGACAACCCCCACATTACAGGTTACCAGGCAAAATTCCAGGGGATTAGTGTTAGGCCACGGGAAAAGGTATCCCAGGAATGTGACCTAAGGTCATTTGTAATAGGGGGCTACCTATTTCCGTGTCGAAATATAGGATGAAAACCTCTTTATTATGTATAAAATACCCACTTGCTACTACTTCGCAGATCTGGAGAATATCCGGTTGAAGTAGGGACTGAAAAGTCGTGTTCTGAGGACTATATGCGGATCCTTGCGATACATGCGTAAACTAAACAAAAAACAATCTTCTGTGGTACCCTCAAGGATAGGCGACAGTTTTCATAGGTGGCACTTGTGTTATCGAGACTTTTTAAGAAAAGAACGGTATTAAATCTGCCTTTGTAACTTCAAAGCCATTGGTACTCCAAAAAATTCGAGTAAATTGACCTGCATATGGGAACTAGTCAAAAAAATAACCACTGTAAAGCGTTTGGGTGAAATTGAGCAAGTGCCTAAGAAAGTAGCAATCACTTTCTTCGTGAATTATGCGCTTACTCAGCATGAATTTTTGCTCACAGGATATACCATAGGCTAATAAGGCACTATAATGCCCCTCTCCTAGCCTTCCCTTTTCATTTTATATAATGTGAGATTCATGCAATGATATAATATTCCTCTTAACAAAACTTTTCATTTCCAAAGTGATATCACATATTTCGAGTACCCCATTATGAGTAGAAGCTTGCCTTAAAAAAATTCGACATTACACTTAACAAAGATATTTAATTCTCAACCAGTGTTCTGCTGCGCTTTGGAGCAGGGAGAAACTTATAGAGTACAACTGTTGTGAAAAAGTAAACTGGACACAACGATCTGCCAGAAATCATACATTGAATTAATTTCGTTTGATGGCTGTAGGAACATGACCAGATGATCGCCTACTAGATCACAGAGAGCCCAGGTAAATACCATTTGACAGGAGCCGTCAGTAGTAGAGGTGATCGAGGCAACAGCCGTTTTAAGCTGAAGGGTTGGTACGGTGTTGCGGTGCTGATGACTCACCTGCCCATCATGTGTGGTTGAGCTCAGTAGTGACAGCTGTTGGCTGGTGGGCTTGACACTAAGGGAACGAGCGCGCACCAGCTCTCGCCTCAGTTTAAGCAACATTAGCTTTGCCAAACATCGGTCCGCCGAGCGCTACTGCTTATAGAGGGAGTAATAAAGTTGCTGACGGGGGACTGTCAGCGTGTCTTATGAATGCAAAAAACTCCAGTACTTTGCAGTGATGTGGGGATGCTGCGCTGCTCTCTTGTGGCAAACATTATCTGGCCACCTATGAACTTTATGACATCCAGTTAATCGAAGCAAGTTCTCGGAAGGTTGGAATTAGAGACACCTAACTCAGTAAGTATATTTAGCTACTAGGAAAGCATGTTCCCCCGAGCTTTGACGAAAGGCGCCGTATTTTCAATAAGGTATGAAGGACTCAAATCATGAAAAAAATATGAAAAGGCAGCCACGTAAGGACAGACAGAAGAGAGCATTTATATCATTGTACATTGTGAAAGTACGTTCTGTTACGGTCCTTTACTGAATTGGTGATTATAGATCAAACGTAGAAATAGGTTATAGCCATCTCTACCAGAATTGGATTGTGGATTAAATGCTGATGTGGAGGTATTCAAGAGAACTAAATTTGTGCTAGGAATGAGGGCAGACCTGAGCACTGTTGTTGTCCCTGCTGTCAGTGGAAAGGCAAAGGTTGGTA
This sequence comes from Schistocephalus solidus, assembly GCA_017591395.1. Lineage (NCBI taxonomy): Eukaryota > Metazoa > Platyhelminthes > Cestoda > Diphyllobothriidea > Diphyllobothriidae > Schistocephalus > Schistocephalus solidus. Next base: position 57,362 of record WEDG01002835.1, on the reverse strand, counting down.
AACCCACAAGTGGAATTTAGGTAGATAAAGAGATGAAGGAAGCTGAAGTTGGGAGTAGCCTGTGTGGATCAATGTTCAACAGCGATTAAATCTAGCAACTCATCCATTGGATCTCAAGCTGAAAGCAAAAACTCCGGGAGGGGACAGGTTGGCATGATCTGCTGGATTGAGTTCTTTGTGCTTGAGGTGACGTGGGATTAGAGGTTAAGCAGGTTAGGGCAGCAGCAGCGGCAGGAATGAGCGATGATGCGGGAGCAGATGCGTGAAAGGAAACATAAGGATGTTGAATTAGAGGAGACGTTGACCTGCGTTCCGTGCGTTGGAAGGAGTTAAGCGGTTGCTCAGGGCTTATTATGTTCCTCTTTGTCGTTGCAGCGAGGCATGTCGTGCCCGACACCAGCCCTCGATACTTGTCACCTGGGCGGACACGCTGGTCACCGATAACGGCTGTTCTCGGTATATCAGTTTATCGTTATTCCTACTTCATCTTGGCTTTTTTCATACGGTTGTCTAAACCACCATCTTCTCACTACGGTCCTAACTAACATTGGAAAAAGTATATGTAATTGAATACAAGTTACATGCGGCACAGGCTGTATGCTGCAGCAAAGAAGATATTATCCTTGTGCTTATCAACGTTTTTAGTGCCCCCTTTCCGAATGGAAAATAACTACTTTTGTTAGGGCCGTAGCTTTAAGCATGATCAGTTTCCGACTCGTACCCAACTGAGCGATTCTAGTCAATTCTATCAGCTGAAAAGAACTCACGTTCAATTTTAAACAAATAAGCTGGGAACATATTCCCAAGTCAGTTCCAACCACCTGTGGAAATTGCTCGGTACTGAAGCAATGTAAGATCTCACTTTATTTTCAACAAAGTTATAGATTAAGGCACATCATATGGAAAAATCCACGAAAAGTTAAATTTCTTGCATGAAAGTCTGAGGGCAGCAATGCCCGCCCGCTATACTCTCCCAAAACCTGACTAGAGATAATTTCACGGAATAAATTAGAAATTTACCAAGGCTTTCCAAACTTTGGGACAGTTTCAACTGGCGCTGCTTTTGGTGTGCAATCAACATCCTTAGCTCAGGGGATGCGTTTTCAGTTTCACGTCCAGATGAGAGTGTGGAGTTGCGTGCGAAGCCGAAACTATCTTCTTCCATGAGGGCACAGTTATTCCGATTCGCTGGGGAGTTCGAGCATCCTCGATCTGAGCTGTTAAAGAGAGCACACCCAGCCACTAGACAGGCGATGAATTTTAAGCTGCCAGTGAAACCAGCGAAGTCTGTGCAGTTCGCAGATTATTACTTCCCAACTTAATGGGTAGGTTCAGGCAATAATAGATCTGCCGAGAATGTATCAAATGCTTGAAGGCATTCATTAACAGATTTTTTGGGAAGCATGACGTTGGTTACCTTTAAAACTTTAATCAGATAGTCAAACAAAGCAAAGTTGAACAGTCTTAAACAGGAATTCGCCCCTAGTTATTCTTTATCACTCAGGATATTATAAAAACCTGACTTCAGTTTCTTGCCGATCGTGTATAAAAACTGCATTCATAAAGGTGTGTGGATGTCAAAACTAATTGACAGCATTTGTAATGTGACACAACAGACCTTTTTCTGGAAAGAACTTGATGTGCGACATCTGGAAATTGTATAACGCTTCCAATACTTCCTCTTTTGACTGCAGTATCGTCCAATTGCTGAAAGGTTTGCCCCGGCGTTCGTCGGAGTACCATTCCATAGGAAGGTTTCTCAACTGCTTTCATTTTTGTAGATGATTTTGAGGTCTCCGAGGTCAGATGACGGAACTCCTCCTCCTCAGGCGTCCTACGCATGGAACTGAGAGACACCTCTACTGAGTGACACTGTGGAATTGTGGTAGATGAGGAGATGTTCGTTGGCAACCGCAAGGCAAGTTCGCTTTGCCGAGAACAAGAAATATTTGGCGGTTGGGATTCATCCAGAAAGACCGATACCCAGTCCTGCTCGCTGAAATACTGCTTCATGATCTTGCCTTTGAGTGAGGAGGTAGTGGTCTGGGAATATTCAACCGGGTGGCGCACGACTGGTGACTCCAAGTAGCGCGCCTCACTCGTCTGTATACGAGGGCCGTTGATGCAACAATCGCGATTCTAGAGGTGGTTAATAAGAATGCTTAAAATTTTACATAACGTGGAGCAATCTCCTTGGTGTTAAGGAATGTCTTGACATTCATTTCGATTTTTTAAATATCTTCACCAATAATTGCATAAACTGACAGAAAAATCCGAAAAATCGTCGCACACCCAAAGTAAGTCAAAGATTTCAATAATCCAAACACAAAAAGGCTTATGACTGCTGGACCCAACAATACTTGAGTGAACTTCTGGTAGAAGATGTGTTCGGTAGCCACTACAAAATGCTCAGTCTTATTTCGCCTTGGCGTTCATCTTCAGCATTTGGTTGACGCATTAGTGGGACGGTGGCTTGATAAGGCTGACCTTTAATTGCTCGGCTGACTATTCATGAACCTGTCCTCTCGTCATAGGTAGTGTTTGTGAATAAAGGTCAGCCGAAACAATATCCGCTTCCCTTGAGGAGATCGCACGACAAGTAAGACGATCAACTGCGAATAAATGCAACTTTGTGTGCTTTTTCGGTCTTCAAAAACGAATGTCAGACGGTGAAGACCGTTATACCAGCGATTTCTTATGACCTCGCAATCATTCGTCCTGGAAACCTCCCTTTTGTTTTATTTGGCAAATCGGCAGATTTCCAGCTATCAAAACAAAACCTTACAATGCCCTATTCTAATGACGGCTCAAGCGAAATGTATACTACCGGGAATCTATTTCTACGCCTTAAGAAAATTTATGTTACCGGTAATATGGCAGCCCAAATAGCTTCAGTTCAATTCAGCTCAGCATATTTTATAAAAAAACATGCCAACCAAAAGTTTGCATCAAGTCTCGGTAGTTCACCTAACTTTCAAATTAAATTTATCACTTTACAATCCGGTCAATGGTCAGTTATTTTGAGTATGATTACTCGTGTGTGGAAATGACTAGGGTTGGAGTTCCGGAAACAGGTTACGCCTCCAATGAGACTCCGGCTAATATGAAATAAAACCCCTAGAGCGAACTAACTGAGGAGCAATCTATGCGGCAAATTACTTTGACCTCAGGTAAAACTGAATTACGATTTGGAGAAAATTCCAGGTCTTTAACGTGGTTGCCATGACTTGGCAGTAGCACTCAAAGATGCGATTTCATAACTGCTTAGATCGAGATAAAGTGTAACTACTTACTTCAGTAAGAACTCAAAATCATCCCCGTCTTACACGGCATCTTAAAATTGACCTATTCACCTGCCTGCCCTTGGATCTCAAACCCAGTTTGTACAGGGTGCACTGATCTAGGTTCTGAGTTGTAGGCAAGTTTCCGGCTACTAATGCCGTCGCCATACCTACAGGACGCAAACATCGACACGAGTTATGATTATGGGTGCCATTTCAGAACAATTGGAATTAAGCTGGTAACCTAAGGACGAAGTAGCACATAATTTGATGTTAGCAGTACTGTACGCTTATTTTGTTTCAGAATGCGTTCAACTACGCGCAATATTAAATGTATCCGACGTGCAGCAAGCAAGACATGAAAGCTTCTTACAACTTAAAGGTTAGAGTCCATGGCTAATTAAAGAGGTAAACTCCAAGTAAAGCAGAAAGACCCACATCGAACCGACAAAACTTGCTTACCAGTGAATACACTAAGTCGGTTTCCTCTAACGTAGTTTTGCGCACGCTTAGGTTCTGGCACACAGGCTAACCTGCAAATGCACTAAAAACAGCCAAAATCGATATCGAAGCTATCCGAGTCTTTTAGTTTTACACTGGCAGTTGAAATAAAATGTCTGAATTAAAATAACACTGGATGTGGATGCGATTTTGCACGAGTACGGACGAGTGCGTTCAACGAGTAAGCCGAGAAGAGGAACGGAAGTTACGGGAAGTTACCGACTTGGAGCCGTCCAGTTGCATTTGATTCGGACAGCATGAGTACCGTGAGAGTCGATGTAAATCCTTTTTGTAGGGCTCTGCGCTGTTGAAACGTTCCCCTTCCGGAGAATAAAGTTTTGGCAACTCGTGGCCTTCACTACGGACGTCACCCGACATGCAAACGGGTTCCTCGTAACGTGGTTTTTGTCTCGGGGTTACGTTCGGCAAACCGAATTTTTCTGGTTCATCCAGTATCTGCCGACATTTCTTAGAGAGCATTACGAATTTCTCAAATGTTTCCGGTGATATCGATCCTGGGTAGGCCATTTTTTCGCCATAAAATATGTGATGATAAGCAATGAGGGCTTTGACAGCGTATATTGAAGGGTATAGAAGGTAGTTTGGGGTCAGGTAGACTCGATTTAGGTTAACACCCCTACTATCTGTCCGATAGTGGCCCAGAACAACGCCATCCGGATTCAACATCGGAATCAGCTTGAAGACATACTGCCGTCGCAGCTCAATGGCACGCTTATCGTTTTCACGAAGGAGGAATTCAAGAACACCGTTAAACATGTGGCTTCCAGGAGTTTCACCAGGATGAACGCGAGCTGTTATGACGAAGATCTAAATGAGAAAAACAAAAGTTAAGTAGTTAAGATAAACCCAAACAAACTGCAGATATATCCTCCTCAGAAACATAGTGAGCATCGCAATCCACACGGTCAAAATCTTACGCCATTCTAGTTGTCCTGATCCTGCCCATTTTAGGCAAGTGGACACAATTCAACGGGACATCGATCAGTATTTATATTGGAAGAATTCACCAGATATAGGGAAGCTAGATTTAGACATCTGTCTGCGACCTCTCACTGAGTTTCTTCGTGATCTCTGTGAATGCAAATGCTTCTGAGAAGCACTGAGTGCCAAACACGAAAACAGGTAAAATTCCTCTGAACTGGCCACCCTGATAACCGTTAGCTAAATTATCTGCCCAGGTAAATCTGCCAGTTAATAACAGCAGTAACTGCGAGACATCAACGGCATGTCTGCCCCTAATCTAAACAAAACTTTGGTCATCTTCTAACATAAGTGAAAACGTATTAGCAGAGAACCAGAAGTAAAATCGCATAAAAGATGACCCTATGCAAACTTCATGCGGGTTTTTAAGCGTGTCAGTACGCAAAGCTTGGTTTGGTTAAATATTCCTATACTATGATTGGAAGGGTAGAAAATATTATGGAATTTTATTGTTTATTTCAAAAAGATCAAGTTGACAGTTTAAATTAAAGAACATGCACATTTTCAAGAAGTCAAATAAATATGGAAACGAATTAATAGACAACTGCATTCGAACAGTTCCATAAAATTCCTTAAACAGAACTTTCCCTAAACAATAATTTTCCATCAGTTTTTTAGTGACTGAGCAGTTACCACTGAAAACAGGGATTTTTTAAGGTTTCACCAGTATCTGCAGCAACATTTTCAGACGTTATGCGGACTTAAAATCCATTTTAAAATAGTACATTATTCATTGGTCTTATTCTTTTTAACAGAAGTGTTATAAATAGATGGGCATGGTGTGTCAACTTTATAGACTGAACAATTTTTAGATTTAGCAAACTTCACTACTAATAAACTCAAATACTTTACCTTTTTCGGCAACTGTTGATACCAATGCTGTGAACAAAATTAAAAAATTGGTATAATGTACGTATTAAGGGATGTAACATATGCCAAAAATATTGCAGAATATTTCCGTGCCCATTCAGGGACCGAACCAGCAAAGTTTTTGACTAGAGCCAAACATATAGCACCTAAACGAAAGGCAAATAAAAACAATGATATTCTAAGTTTGTATTTTATGTTGACTTCTCAGTACAATGACTAAAGCTACCTAAATAAAACCGTTTTCCATGCAGCATCTGAGGTGGTGAAATAATTAACTAGGGCTATCTTAGTTTTTCCTCAGTTTCATTGCAAATTGTTTCGGGATGCTAACACAGTTAAAGTTCGAGCGTCGATTTCGACGAGGTCCACCGTGCGCTCCACAGCTGGGTGGTGCAGGTACCGTGACTTGCGCGTCATTAAGTTTAAAGTGATAGTAGACTTGCACTGCATCTACCGCACTCTCTCCTCCCCCATCTATTCCAAGTGTCAAAACAGAGTCAAAAAGACCGGAGATGGGAGAGGGCGCAGGTTGATGGCGCTGCTGGGGCCCCTAGGCCATAGCCGCCCCTAGGCGTGCCACCACGCCCCCATGTTCGGCATTTGTTATGGGAGTGCAACCCGAATAACGCCTGCCGTGCCCTGATGTGACCACTGTGTTAGTACAACACATCTACCAAGTGGCCCGTTTAGGGGGCACATGCTCAAACATATAAATAGTAATAGTTACAAAATTATCAGCAACATAATAGGCAACGCAAAATTCCCATTAAGATATAATTGCAAACTGAACTTATATTTTTAGTCTACATGCAAAGTAAGGCAATGCTTTTTGAGAATGTAAATTAGTTTAATTCAAAATAGCATTAATTATTTAGAGAAATAAAGCTCATCTGCCAGCTGAAGCTTAATCTATGAAAGCAAAGTGGATTGTAGTTTGCTGCTATTCATCATGATTATTTTAATTTCGTCTGAGTTAAAAACAATAGTTGACTGGAAAATATGTTGCATCTACCAAAATACGTTATATGAAGTTGACTAGTCATGTAATGCTCAATAACACCTTCCTTTGACCATTTGAAAAGCAAAATTAAAGATAACTTGGAGGAATTAAGAAATTAATTAAGACAGCATAGGGCTTATTAAAAGAAACTTTGGACGTCAGTTCGTACGAGAAAAACCAAGAAATTTCTAAAATTTAGCAAAAGAAAACGTTTTGAAATCTTTTGGTCTTCATAGATCAAGCGGTTTTATACGCAGGTAACTCAAGACATCAACATAATTTAACGCAATGTATATGGCGAGGAGAAAGCAATAGATAACAAGAAGACAGTGATATAAACTGACTCTTAATAGAATTTTTCATTATATATCTGAGTATTACCATTACAAATTACGGTTGTCCATTATACCTTGAAATATTGACTCTTAGCCACTTAAATGTAAAAAGAAAATTCATCATTTTGCATAATACGATCCGGACGAATTTTTAAGTACCTAATCAAAAGTTGGTGAATCGTCTCTGGAAGCTTAAAAAAGGCAGCTTTGTTGTAACTTAAAAGCCGAAAAAAGTTTTCTGTCTCAGGTTGATTACGCAATGTGCCTTTGGAACATGTAGTTCAGCAGTTTTTCCAATTCAAAGAAAAGTTTTAAATTTAAGCAACAATATCACGTGAGCAATGAAAATTTTAAAGAGGGCAAACGTACAGGTCTGCTAAGGAATGATACAAAAAGTGTGTAAATCGAAGTTCACTTCTTCAAAAGATTTTGACTCAGTTCCTTTTAGAGTGTAAGAGGAAACCCCAACAAGAGACCTACTTTTGAATTTTAAACCATATCATACTATTCAACCAAATTATTGCATGACAATTCGTTCAAAAACATACCCATAATAATTTGTAAGGAAGTGCACATGCGCAAATGTATACCTTTTTGTTTGCATATTTCCATGGACGAGGATTTTCAGGATGAGGAAAAAGTAGCGGGTCGAACCTATCTTCTCTTTCTTTCAGCTGATTTTCATGATCACTAATTGTGAGCAAATCAATATTTCGACCCCCAAGACTGTGACAGAGTACTTCGCGATGGAAATAAATGCTAGTTGGCCGCACATTTTCAGGGGGTGCTTTAGATTCTGGAGAAATTCCTGGGACAACGCTAATGGCTCGTCTCCCGGGACGACGCGATCTCCGTGTCGCTAGGAGCTGAGTTGATAGCCTGTCGATCTGGTCCAAGAGGGCCTGAGATTCTGAGTAAGACCACGGATATGCGAACGCAAAATATGTAGTTGTATTGGGTATCTCAGAAAACTGATGAACGAAAGTCATGTTGAACTGACCGTTCACAATTTCATAAACAGGTTCCTCTTTGATTCGCTTCCACCTTCAATGAAATAAGTATCACCAATAAACATGGCGCTGGCCAAAAAATAAATTAGAAAACTAATTTTTTATTTTAAAATTTAAAATATGATCCGGCAAAATAAGTAAGAAGTCATTAATTTTGGGTGAAGATACCTAATCGGAGGCACTACAGGCGGTATCTAGTTGTACTTTTTATAACATTTAGTTAATGATGCAAAAGCTGATGCGTTACATTGGAAATGGAGTTTTTATTGCGTACATTTTGGACACTGGTTCTCCAGGTCATCGTCAAACGTGGACTGAAAACAATAGTTAATACCTTAACTGCACTGAACAAAATCGTAATGGCGTGGCAGATGCAACACTGAGCAGCCGCCGCGTGTGTCGGCCTGTTTTGATTGGCTCCGGTTTCTTCCACTGCTCCTTGAAATTTCTGTGCATCGCATCCAACTCGATAATTTTTTGTTGCATGATTCAGCTGAGTGCAGTGCCTCGAGGAACCCTCAACTTTTCTTGAAAATATAGGCGGCAAAATTCGAGTTTTACCCCAACCGAAGCTGTGCCCGATGGGATAGGTGGTCTCGCCTGATCTTCGTAGATACGTGTAGATGCAGATTTTCTTGTCTGACCACAATACACGACATCACATGCATCACACGTTATCTTGCAATCGACTTCCTTCGTGTCCACATAGTTGAACCTGTCCTTAGAGTGGATAATCTGAGTGCGCAAAGTAGTTGTCGGTTTGTGTGCCACATAAATTTCGTACTTCCTTCGGTGTCTAACGACGACTTCAGACACATACTTAGTCCAAGAATGAGTTCGTCATGTATTTATATGGGGCGCCTGATCAGAAATACTTGGTTCCTTTTCCTTTGACTCTTGCCATCTCATGAATCGGCGTACAAAATCCTTATAGTACCCGTTTTGCGAGCACAATTCATACATGAAATTTAATTCGATTCGACAGCCTTCTTCTTTGGAAAAAAGACTTTATTACTTGACTGAGTAGACTGTTGACAGCACTGCGTCTGTGAGCGATGGGCTGACTGCTCTCATAAGGTAGGACGGATTCGGCATAAGTTTCTTTACGGTAAACCGATGTCCTAATGGTCAATCAGTAATTCCTTGCATGAGGACATCCAGAAACGGAATATTATAATTAAATTTCTTTTCGAAATTTTACGCCATGAAGCTCATTTCCCAATGAAACGTAATTGAATTCATCTTTAAATCTCGGGAGGTATTCCTTCCAATACATACGTATATATATATATATATATATATATATATATATAACTCCAGAAATGGGAGTTTATTGTCAAATTTTTCTCGAGTATAAATTTGATTCCCGGAATGGTTGAGTTGATTGTGTTGAGGAGCGTTTCTAAATGATCCTTTTTAACGACAAAAAACGTGTCATCGACATATCGTACCCAAAAATTTAGGGTTATCTAATGGAAGAGCCGTAGATTCATGTTTCTGCATTGTCACTTGGGCAAGGTAACCAGATATGGGTGACCCCATTGGAGCTCCTTTTTAGTTGATGATAATATTGGTGAACGAAAAAATTTGGTTTCTAAACAAAGGTCTAAGAGTTCAAGTAAGGCAGTTGCGAGCAAATTCATGTCATGGTCACGGAAGAAGTCCTAACGTCCCATGACGTGCCTGTGTTTGTTTAAGGCTTTACGTTTTGTTCATTAGTTAGGCCTTCTTCTTGCCTGCAGCCTCATTCACCTTAATCGTGATCCAGAACTCTGCGTGTTGCAGTGTTGTCGTCTCCAGGTCTCCAGGCACACGTACCTGAACAATCATCCGTCCATAATCTGTCCTCTAAACAACCAACATATGACCAGATTAAACTGCTTCAGCACGAATCCGGCTTCAACATAGGAGACGCACGTACAGGGGATTTTATTGTCTCACTGAAAGCGACACTCTCAAATACACCATCAAATCGATCCGCCAGCAAGTCACCTCCCACATCCTATCCCACACACTATGCCGAACCATCGCCCCAGCCGAGGTAACGGCCATTAGAGAAGTAAAGAAGGACGAAGAAATTTTCATTATTTCAGCGGACAAAGGACGGGCAACTGTGATCTTAGATCAGTTGGAATATGTGGTAAAAAAAACAAGCGTTACTAAAGGACAGTCAGTCATATAAGGCCGATGAAGCTGACCCTAGGAAAAAACTGGTAGGAAATGAATCAAATGAGGACCCAAAAGGCAATATCCGAAAACGTTTGCATACAAATAAAACCACAGGATGCCACCGTAGCGCGGTTCTATGGTTTACCAAAAATTCACAAGCCAAATGTTTCCCTACGGCCCATCGTGGCAATGAAAGGGCCATCTTCCTACGGACTGGCTAAATGGCTTGCTACGCATTTGAAGAAGCTGAAACATGACTCAGAACACACAGCCGTATCCCCAACGCACTTCCTGGAAAAACTCCGAGGCAGCACAATAGCCCCCGATGACATATGATGTTCTTTGACGCCATCTCTCTATTCACAGTCATCCTAAAGGAATTGGACATGAGAGTCACGGATTACCTTCTGGACATGACATACAACGAGGAAGGAAAACCTTTTGAAAAGATAGCACGCGATGGAGCTACTGTACTACTGCCTTCGCACGCACTTCACGTTTTATGACCGTGTTTATGAGCAAAGCCAGGGAACCCCGATGGGAGCACCGATCTCCGGCTACCTAGCAGAGGCCATCTAGCAAGAACGGGAAACTCGGGTCTTCCAGCTCTAAAAGCTGAAATTATGGATGCGCTTCATAGACGAAACCTTCGTTATCATATACCGAGAAGCTAAATAGGGCTTTAAAAGGGATATAAAGTCGATTTTACAACATATATAATTCAAAAGGGAGGAAGAAGAGGAGAGAATGCTCCATTTTCTCGACATTCGGACTAGCAGGTTTTGAAAAGCCACAAATACGGAGAAAATTCTTAACTACAACTGCAATCACCCTCTGTCACATTAGTGCAGTTGCGTCCAATTACTTTTTCGCCGCATCCAGATACACTGCAGCACAAAGGCTGAGAAGTTGCAAGAACGTAAAACCCTATGGCGCCTCTTCCTCACCAATGGATATGCACGCAGCTTTGCAAACAAATACTTGTACCAAAGACACACAAAGACCGTAATTAAGCTTAAACAAAGACCTGAAACCTTCCGTGTCTTGCCCTATGTGAGGGACGTCTCAGAAGCCACCTAGCGCATGGTAAGACGGCAAACGCGGGCGTTGGACAATCGCCCCATGCCAACATTCATCGCTTAATCATAAAACCAGAGGGTTGAATACCACCCACGGACAGGTCAGGCGTTATTTACCGCGTCAAGTGTTAAGACTGCCCGGCCAACTACTGCGGCATGACTGACAAACGACAGAATAGGCGCATGCACGAGCATGCTTTGGTCATAAGGTCAAAGGATGTATTATCACACGTCTCAATGCACAGTCAAGAAAACAACCACCAGTTTGACTTTGACGGCACCCAAGTGCTAGGCCGAGCCGAAAGCAGAGTGGGGAGCAACGTATTCGAAGCCTGGCGGTCAGACGCCAACTATATCAACCACAGCATCGACCTATCAGCACATTATGAGGGCGTCCGGAAACATTGACCTACGAGAGGAGGAACAATGCGAAACGTGGTGGATAAACATATCAAAATTAATTAGAAAAACTTATTTAAACCCTTTATTTTCCCTTTTATCTGTCTCAAATAATGCGCTCAAACGTGAGTGAAAAGTCAGTTAGTTTCATGTCTAAACCATATATCGCCTTGTCTTTCCATTCCATTTAAACAACTAAGCCTGCATTTTCATCTAAATATATATATATATCTTATAGAAGAACCGATAAAGACAAGGGAGACTGGAATGGCACTTTCTGGCTTATAAGCCATCATCAGCCAGTCATACCCAATCCCAAGTGTGGATCATACGAGATTAAAACTCGCAACCTTCCGTCATTGAGTGTAGCACTCTACCATTGAGCTACGGGCTCGCTGTTTTGTTGGTTGTGATCGGGAATATGATGATAGTGTGAGGCTCACCGATCTGCTTGAAGAACATGCATGTTCCGTTGTGCCCTGGAGCTCACATTAGAGCCCTAGCAGCCTGTCGCATAGCGACGAGAGGCATAGGATTTTTAGTAGAACCGACAAAGACAAAGGAGAACGGAATGGCCATTTCTGGCTTATTAACCGTCATCAGCCAGTCACACCCAATCCCATGCGTTGATCACCCTAGATTCCCAACTGCGAACATTGGTCATGGAGTGTAACATTCTACCATCGAGCCACGGGCTCGTCGTATTGTCGGTTGCGATCGGGAATATAATAATAATGTGTAGGTCAGAGGTCTTCTTAAAAAACATGCATGTTCCGTTGTGCCCTGGAGCTCACATTAGAGTCCGCGCAGGCTGTCGCATAACGTCGAGAAGCATATGATTTTTAAGTAGAACCAACAAAGACAAGGGAGACCGGAATGGCCATTTCTGGCTTATTAGACATCATCAGTCAGTCATACCCAATACCAGGTGTGAATCAACCGAGATTCGATCTCGCGACCTTTGGTCATTGAGGGTAACATTCTGCCATTGAGCCACGGGCTCGTTGTTTTGTCGGTTGCCATCGGTAATTTGATGATAGTGTGTGGCTCACCGACCTGTTGACGAACTTGCATGTTCCGTTGTGCCCTGGAGCGCACATTAGAGCCCTAGCAGCCTGTCGCATAGTGACGTGAAACATAGGATTTTTAGTAGAACCGACAAAGACAAGGGAGACCGGAAGGGCCATTTCTGGCTTATTAGCCAGTCATACCCAATCCCAGGTGTGGATCACCCGAGATTCAAACCCGCGACCTTTGGTCATTGAGAGAAACAATCTACCATTGAGCAACGTGCTCGTTGTTTTTTTCAGTTGCGATTGGGAATACGATGATAGCGTGTGGCTCAATGATCTGCTTGATGAACATGCACGTTCCGTTGTGCCTTGTAGCTGTCATAAGATCCCTTGCAGACTGTCGCATAGCGACGTAAAGCATATGATTTGCAAGTAGAACCGTCAAAGACAAGGAAAACCGGAATGGCCATTTCTGGATTCTTAGCCTTCGTCAGCTAGTCATACCCAATCCCAGGTGTGGATCACCCGCAATTCAAAACCGCGACATTTGGATATTGCGTTTAAATCTCTACCATTGAGCCACGGGCTCGTTATTTTTCGGTCGCAACCAATCGCCACCGACACAGTGTTACACTCAATGGCCAAAGGTCGCGGTTTCGATTCTCGGGTGATTTACACCTGGGATTGAGTAGGACTGGCCTATGATGACTTATAAGCCAGAAATGGCCATTCCGGTCTTCCTAGTGTTTGTCGGTACTACTTTAAAATCATATGCTTCACGATGCTATGCGACAGCCTGCGAGGACTATTATGTGAGCTCCAGGGCACTATGGAACATGCATGTTCGTCAAGTAGATCGGTGAGCCACACACTATCATCCTATTCTCGATCGGAACAAAAAAAACCGCGAGCCCGTGGTTCGATGTTAAAGTGTTACACTCAATGGCCAAAGATCGCTTGTTCGAATCTCGGGTGATCCACCCCTAGGATTGGGTATGACTAGCTGATGACGGCTAATAAGCCAGAAATGGCCATTCTGGTCTCCCTTATCTTGTCG
>WEDG01002835.1:0-43546 GCA_017591395.1 Schistocephalus solidus | reverse complement strand
TGGGTTTGGGAATGACTGGCTGATGACGGCTAAAAAGCCAGAAATGGCCATTCCGGTCACCCTTGTCTTTGTCAGTTCTACTTAAAATTCATATTCTTCAAGTCGCTATGCGACAGCCTGTGAGGGCTCTAATGCGAGCTCCAGGGCACACCGAAACATGCATGTTCGTCAAGCAGATCAATGAGCCACACACTATCATCATATTCCAAATAGCAACCGACAAAAACAACAAGCCCTTGTCTCAATGGTAGAGTGTAACCCTCATTAGCCAAAAGTTCGCGGGTTCCAATCTCGTAAATCCACACCTGGGATTGGGTATGACTGGCTGATGACGGCTAATAAGCCAGAAATGGCCATTCCAAACTCCCTTGTCTTTAGTAAGTTCTACTTAAAAATTCATATGCTTCACATCGCTATGCGACAGCCTGTGAGGGCTCTAAATGCGAGCTCCAGGACACAACGAAACATGCATGTTCGTCAAGCAGATCGATGAGCCACACACTATCATCATATTCCAAATAGCAACCGACAAAACAACAAGCCCGTGTCTCAATGGTTGTGTAACACTCATTGGCCAAAGGTCACGGGTTCGAATCTCGGGTAATCCACACCTGGGATTGGGAATGACTGGCTGATGACGGCTAATAAGCCAGAATTGGCAATTCCGGTCTCCCTTGACGTTGTCAGTTCTACTTAAAAATCATATTCTTCAAAGTCGCTATGCGACAGCCTGTGAGGGAGCTCTAATGTGAGCTCCAGGGCACAATTGGGAACATGCATGTTCGTCAAGCAGATCGATAGCCACACACTATCATCATATTCCCGATCGCAACCGACAAAACAACGAGCCCTTTGGTCAACGGTAAAGTGTTACACTCAATTACAAAAAGTCGCTGGTTCGAATCGGGGGTGATCCATACCTGGGTTTGGGAATGACTGGCTGATGACGGCTAAAAAGCCAGAAATGGCCATTCCGGTCACCCTTGTCTTTGTCAGTTCTACTTAAAATTCATATTCTTCAAGTCGCTATGCGACAGCCTGTGAGGGCTCTAATGCGAGCTCCAGGGCACAACGGAACATGCATGTTCGTCAAGCAGATCGGATGAGCCACACACTATCATCTTATTCCCAATCACAACCGACAAAAACAACGAGCCCTTGTCTCAATGGTAGAGTGTTACACTCAATGACCAAAGGTCGCTGGGTTCGAATCTCGGGGTGATCCACACCTGGGATTGGGTATGACTGGCTGATGACGGCTAATAAGCCAGAAATGGCCATTCCAGTCTCCCTTGACGTTGTCAGTTCTACTTAAAAATCATATTCTTAAAGTCGCTATGCGACAGCATGTGAGGGCTCTAATGTGAGCTCCAGGACACATTGGAACATGCATGTTCGTCAAGCAGATCGATAAGCCACACACTATCATCTTATTCCCAATCACAACCGACAAATCAAGCAGCCCGTGTCTCAATGGTTAACTTATACACTCAATGAGCCAAGGTCACGGGTTCGAATCTTGAGTGATCCACACCTGGAATTGGGAATGACTGGCTGATGACGGCTAATAAGCCAGAATTGGCAATTCCGGTCTCCCTTGTCTTTGTCAGTTCTACTTAAAAATCATATTCTTCAAGTCGCTATGCGACAGCCTGCGAGGGCTCTAATGTGAGCTCCAGGGCACAACGGAACATGCATGTTCGTCAAGCAGATCGGTTAGCCACACACTTTCATCATATTCCCGATCGCAACCGACAAAACAACGAGCCCGTAGCTCAACAGTAGATTTTTACACTCAATGACCAAAAGTCGCTGGTTCGAATCGGGGGTGATCCATACCTGGGTTTGGGTATGACTGGCTGATGATGGCTAATAAGCCAGAAATAACAATTGCGGTCTCCCTTGTCTTTGTCAGTTCTACTTAAAATTCATATGCTTCACATCGCTATGCGACAGCCTGTGAGGGCTCTAATGCGAGCTCCAGGGCACATTGGAACATGCATGTTCGTCAAGCAGATCGATGAGCCACACACTATCATCTTATTCCCAATCACAACCGACAAATCAAGCATCCCGTGTCTCAATAGTTAACTTATAAACTAAATGACCAAAGGTCAGGGGTTCAAATCTCGGGTGATCCACAACTGGAATTGGGTATGACTGGCTGATGACGGCTAATAAGCCAGAAATGGCAATTCTAGACTCCCTTGACGTTTTCAGTTCTACTTAAAATCATATTCTTCAAGGCACTATGCGACAGCAAGTGAGGGCTCTAATGTGAGCTCCAGGGCACAACGGAACATGCATGTTCGTAAAGCAGATCGATGAGCCACACACATTCATCATATTCCCGATCGCAACCGACAAAAAAACGAGCCCGTAGCTCAACAGTAGATTATTACACTCAATGACCAAAGATCGTTAGTTCGAATCTCAGATGAACCACACCTGGGTTTGGGTATGACTGGCTGATGACGGCTAATAAGCCAGAAATAACAATTGCGGTCTCCCTAGTCTTTGTCGGTTCTACTTAAACATCAAATGCTTCACGTCTCTATGCGAAAGCCTGCGAGGGCTCTAATGCGAGCTCCAGGGCACAACGGAATATGCATGTTTATCAAGCAGATTAATGAGCCACACACTATCATCATATTCCTAATCGCAAACGACAAAACAACGAACCCGGGACATAATGGTAGTGTTTCACTCAATGGCCAAAGGTAGATGGTTCGAATCTCGGGTGATCCACACCTGGGATTGGGAATGACTGTCTGATGACGGATAAGAAGCCAGAAATGGCCATCCCGGTCTCCCTTGTCATTGTCGGTTCTACTTAAAATTCATATGCTTCACATCGCTATGCGACAGCCTGTGAGGGCTGTAATGCGAGCTCCAGGGCACAACGAAACATGCATGTTCGTCAAGCAGATCAATGAGCCACACACTATCATCATATTCCAAATCGCAACCGATAAAACAACGAGCCCGTGTCTCAATGGTAGAGTGTAACCCTCATTGGCCAAAGTTCGCGGGTTCCAATCTCGTAAATCCACACCTGGGATTGGGTATGACTGGCTGATGACGGCTAATAAGCCAGAAATGGCCATTCCAAACTCCCTTGTCTTAGTAAGTTCTACTTAAAAGTCACATGCTTCACATCGCTATGCGACAGCCTGTGAGGGCTCAAATGCGAGCTCCAGGGCACAACGAAACATGCATGTTCGTCAAGCAGATCGGATAGCCACACACTATCATCATATTCCAAATCGCAACCGACAAAACAACGAGCCGGTGTCTCAACGGTAGAGTGTAACACTCATTGGCCAAAGGTCGCGGGTTCCAATCTCGGGTAATCCACACCTGGGATTGGGTATGACTGGCTGATGACGGCTAATAAGCCAGAAATGGCCATTCCAGTCTCCCTTGACGTTGTCAGTTCTACTTAAAATCATATTCTTCAAGGCACTATGCGACAGCATGTGAGGGCTCTAATGTGAGCTCCAGGGCACATTGGAACATGCATGTTCGTCAAGCAGATCGGATAGCCACACACTATCATCATATTCCAAATCGCAACCGACAAAACAACGAGCCCGTGTCTAAATGATAGAGTGTAACACTCATTGGCCAAAGGTCGCGGGTTCCAATCTCGGGTAATCCAAACCTGGGATTGGGTATGACTGGCTGATGACGGCTATTAAGCCAGAAATGGCCATTCCAGTCTCCCTTTTCTTTGTCGGTTCTACTTAAAAATCATATGCTTCACGTCGCTTTGCGATAGCCTGAAAAATTCCTATGTGAGCTCCAGGGCACAACGGAACATGCATGTTCGTAAAGCAGATCGATGAGCCACACACATTCATCATATTCCCGATCGCAACCGACAAAAAAACGAGCCCGTAGCTCAACAGTAGATTATTACACTCAATGACCAAAGATCGTTAGTTCGAATCTCAGATGAACCACACCTGGGTTTGGGTATGACTGGCTGATGACGGCTAATAAGCCAGAAATAACAATTGCGGTCTCCCTAGTCTTTGTCGGTTCTACTTAAACATCAAATGCTTCACGTCTCTATGCGAAAGCCTGCGAGGGCTCTAATGCGAGCTCCAGGGCACAACGGAACATGCATGTTCTGTCAAGCAGATCGGTGAGCCACACACTATCATCATATTCCCGATCGCAACCGACAAAACAACGAGCCCGTGGCTCAATGGTAGATGTTCTCAATGGCCAAAGGTAGATGGTTCGAAACTCGGGTGATCCACACCTGGGATTGGGTATGACTGGCTGATGACGGCTAATAAGCCAGAAATGGCCATTCCAGTCTCCCTTGACGTTTGTCGGTTCTACTTAAAAATCATATGCTTCACGTCGCTATGCGACAGCCTGCGAGGGGCTCTAATGTGAGCTCCAGGGCACAACGGAACATGCATGTTCGTCAAGCAGATCGGTTAGCCACACACTATCATCATATTCCCGATCGCAACCGACAAAAACAACGAGCCCGTGGCTCAACGGTAGAGCTGTTTACACTCAATGACCAAAGGTCGCGGGTTTGAATCCCAGGTGATCCACACCTGGGTTTGGGTATGACTGGCTGATGACGGCTAATAAGCCAGAAATGGCCATTCCGGTCTCCCTTGTCTTTGTCGGTTCTACTTAAAAATTATATGCTTCACGTCGCTATGCGACAGCCTGCGAGGGGCTCTAATGCGAGCTCCAGGGCACAACGGAACATGCATGTTCTCAAGCAGATCGATGAGCCACACACTATCATCATATTCCTGATCGCAACCGACAAAACAACGAGCCCGTGGCTCAATGGTAGAGTGTTTCACTCAATGACCAAAGGTCAGATGGGTTCGAATCTCAGGGTGATCCACACTTGGGATTGGGTATGACTGGCTGATGACGGCTAATAAGCCAGAAATGGCCATTCCGGTCTCCCTTGTCTTTGTCAGTTCTACTTAAAATTCATATGCTTCACATCGCTATGCGACAGCCTGTGAGGGCTCTAATGCGAGCTCCAGGGCACAACGGAACATGCATGTTCGTCAAGCAGATCAGTGAGCCACACACTATCATCATATTCCCGATCGCAACCGACAAAAACAACGAGCCCGTGGCTCAATGGTAGAGCCCTACACTCAATGACCAAAGGTCGCGGGTTCGAATCTCAGGTGATCCACACCTGGGATTGGGTATGACTGGCTGATGACGGCTAATAAGCCAGAAATGGCCATTCCAGTCTCCCTTGTCTTTGTCGGTTCTACTTAAAAATCATATGCTTCACGTCGCTGTGCGACCGCCTGCGAGGGCTCTAATGTGAGCTCCAGGGCACAACGGAACATGCATGTTCCTCAAGCAGATCGGTGAGCCACACACTATCATCATATTCCCGATCGCAACCGACAAAACAACGAGCCCGTGGCTCAATGGTAGAGTGTTCGACTCAATTACCAAAAGGGTCGCGGGTTCGAACTCGGGTGGTCCACACTTGGGATTGGGTATGACTGGCTGATGACGGCTAATAAGCCAGAAATGGCCATTCCAGTCTCCCTTGTATTTGTCGGTTCTACTTAAAAATTATATGCTTCACGTCGTTGTGCGACAGCCTGCGAGGGGCTCTAATGTGAGCTCCAGGGCACAACGGAACATGCATGTTCGTCAAGCAGATCGGTGAGCCACACACTATCATCATATTCCCGATCGCAACCGACAAAACAACGAGCCCGTGGCACAATGGTAGAGTGTTCGACTCAATACCAAAGGTCGCGGGTTCGAATCTCAGGTGATCCACACCTGGGATTGGGTATGACTGGCTGATGACGGCTAATAAGCCAGAAATGGCCATTCCGGTCTCCCTTGTCTTTGTCGGTTCTACTTAAAAATCATATGCTTCACGTCGCTATGCGACAGCCTGCGAGGGCTCTAATGTGAGCTCCAGGGCACAACGGAACATGCATGTTCTCAAGCAGATCGGTGAGCCACACACTATCATCATATTCCCGATCGCAACCGACAAAACAACGAGCCCGTGGCTCAATGGTAGAGCGTTCGACTCAATTACCAAAGGTCGCGGGTTCGAATCCCAGGTGGTCCACACTTGGGATTGGGTATGACTGGCTGATGACGGCTAATAAGCCAGAAATGGCCATTCCAGTCTCCCTTGTCTTTGTCGGTTCTACTTAAAAATTCATATGCTTCACGTCGCTATGCGACAGCCTGCGAGGGCTCTAATGCGAGCTCCAGGGCACAACGGAACATGCATGTTCCTCAAGCAGATCGGTGAGCCACACACTATCATCATATTCCCGATCGCAACCGACAAAACAACGAGCCCGTGGCTCAATGGTAGAGCGTTCACTCAATAACAAAGGTCGTGGGTTCGAACTCAGGTGATCCACACTTGGGATTGGGTATGACTGGCTGATGACGGCTAATAAGCCAGAAATGGCCATTCCGGTCTCCCTTGTCTTTGTCGGTTCTACTTAAAAATTATATGCTTCACGTCGCTACGCGACTGCCTGCGAGGGCTCTAATGTGAGCTCCAGGGCACAACGGAACATGCATGTTCTCAAACAGATCGGTGAGCCACACACTATCATCATATTCCCGATCGCAACCGACAAAACAACGAGCCCGTGGCTCAATGGTAGAGCTGACTCAATGACCAAAAGGTCGCGGGTTCGAATCCCAGAGTGGTCCACACTTGGGATTGGGTATGACTGGCTGATGACGGCTAATAAGCCAGAAATGGCCATTCCGGTCTCCCTTGTCTTTGTCGGTTCTACTTAAAAATTATATGCTTCACGTCGCTACGCGACCGCCTGCGAGGGCTCTAATGTGAGATCCAGGGCACAACGGAACATGCATGTTTCCTCAAGTAGATCGGTGAGTCACACACTATCATCATATTCCCGATCACAACCGACAAAAACAACGAGCCCGTGGCTCAATGGTAGAGCGTTCGACTCAATTACCAAAGGGTCGCGGGTTCGAATCCCAGTTGGTCCACACTTGGGATTGAGTATGACTGGCTGATGACGGCTAATAAGCCAGAAATGGCCATTCCAGTCTCCCCTTGTCTTTGTCGGTTCTACTTAAAAATCATATGCTTCACGTCGCTACGCGACCGCCTGCGAGGGCTCTAATGTGAGCTCCAGGGCAAAACGGAACATGCATGTTCCCTCAAGCAGATCGGTGAGCCACACACTATCATCATATTCCCGATCGCAACCGACAAAACAACGAGCCCGTGGCTCAATGGTAGAGCGTTCGACTCAATACCAAAGGTCGCGGGTTCGAACTCAGGGTGGTCCACACTTGGGATTGGGTATGACTGGCTGATGACGGCTAATAAGCCAGAAATGGCCATTCCGGTCTCCCTTGTCTTTGTCGGTTCTACTTAAAAATCATATGCTTCACGTCGCTACGCGACCGCCTGCGAGGGGCTCTAATGTGAGCTCCAGGGCACAACGGAACATGCATGTTCTCAGAAGCAGATCGGTGAGCCACACACTATCATCATATTCCCGATCGCAACCGACAAAAAAAACGAGCCCGTGGCTCAATGGTAGAGCGTTCGACTCAATTACCAAAGGTCGCGGGTTCGAATCCCAGATGGTCCACACTTGGGATTGGGTATGACTGGCTGATGACGGCTAATAAGCCAGAAATGGCCATTCCAGTCTCCCTTGTATTTGTCGGTTCTACTTAAAAATTATATGCTTCACGTCGCTAAGCGACCGCCTGCGAGGGCTCTAATGTGAGCTCCAGGGCACAACGGAACATGCATGTTCTCCAATCAGATCGGTGGGCCACAAACTATCATCATATTCCCGATCGCAACCGACAAAAACAACGAGCCCGTGGCTCAATGGTAGAGCGTTCGACCCAATTACCAAAGGTCGCGGGTTCGAATCCCAGGTAATCCACACTTGGGATTGGGTATGACTGGCTGATGACGGCTAATAAGCCAGAAATGGCCATTCCAGTCTCCCTTGCCATTTTGTCGGTTCTACTTAAAAATTATTTGCTTCACGTCGCTACGCGACTGCCTGCGAGGGCTCTAATGTGAGCTCCAGGGCACAACGGAACATGCATGTTCTCAAGCAGATCGGTGAGCCACACACTATCATCATATTCCCGATCGCAACCGACAAAAACAACGAGCCCGTGGCTCAATGGTAGAGTGTTCGACTCAATTACCAAAGGTCGCGGGTTCGAATCCCAGGTGGTCCACACTTGGGATTGGGTATGACTGGCTGATGACGGCTAATAAGCCAGAAATGGCCATTCCGGTCTCCCTTTGTCGGTTCTACTTAAAAATTATATGCTTCACGTCGCTATGCGACCGCCTGCGAGTGTTCTAATTTGAGCTCCAGGGCACAACGGAACATGCATGTTCCCTCAAGCAGATCGGTGAGCCACACACTATCATCATATTCCCGATCGCAACCGACAAAACAACGAGCCCGTGGCTCAATGGTAGAGTGTTTAACTCAATAACTAAAGGTCGCGGGTTCGAATCCCAGGTGGTCCACACTTGGGATTGGGTATGACTGGCTGATGACGGCTAATAAGCCAGAAATGGCCATTCCGGTCTCCCTTGTCTTTGTCGGTTCTACTTAAAATTATATGCTTCACGTCGCTACGCGACTGCCTGCGAGGGCTCTAATGTGAGCTCCAGGGCACAACGGAACATGCATGTTCCTCAAGCAGATCGGTGAGCCACACACTATCATCATATTCCCGATCGCAACCGACAAAACAACGAGCCCGTGGTTCAATGGTAGAGCGTTCGACTCCAATTACCAAAGGTCGCGGGTTCGAATCCCAGGTGGTACACACTTGGGATTGGGTATGACTGGCTGATGACGGCTAATAAGCCAGAAATGGCCATTCCAGTCTCCCTTGTATTTGTCGGTTCTACTTAAAAATTATATGCTTCACGTCGCTATGCGACAGCCTGCGAGGGCTCTAATGTGAGCTCCAGGGCACAACGGAACATGCATGTTCCTCAAGCAGATCGGTGAGCCACACACTATCATCATATTCCCGATCGCAACCGACAAAACAACGAGCCCGTGGCTCAATGGTAGAGCGTTACGACTCAATAGCCAAAGGTCGCTGGGTTCGAATCTCAGGGTGATCCACACTGGGATTGGGTATGACTGGCTGATGACGGCTAATAAGCCAGAAATAACCATTCCGGTCTCCCTTGTCTTTGTCGGTTCTAATTAAAAATTATATGCTTCACGTCGCTACGCGACCGCCTCCGAGGGCTCTAATGTGAGCTCCCGGGCACAACGGAACATGCATGTTCTCAAGCAGATCGGTGAGCCACACACTATCATCATATTCTCGATCGCAACCGACAAAAACAACGAGCCCGTGGCTCAATGGTAGAGCGTTTCGACTCAATGTCCGATGGTCGCGGGTTCGAACTCAGGTGGTCCACACCTGGGATTGGGTATGACTGGCTGATGACGGCTAATAAGCCAGAAATGGCCATTCCGGTCTCCCTTGTCATTTTGTCGGTTCTATCTTAAAAAAATCATATGCTTCACGTCGCTATGCGACCGCCTGCGAGGGCTCTAATGTGAGCTCCAGGGCACAACGGAACATGCATGTTCCTCAAGTAGATCGGTGAGCCACACACTATCATCATATTCCCGATCGCAACTGACAAAACAAAGAGCCCGTGGCTCAATGGTAGAGCGTTCGCACTCAATGACCAAATGTCGCGGGTTCGAATCCCAGGTGATCCACACCTGGGATTGGGTATGAATGGCTGATGACGGCTAATAAGCCAGAAATGGCCATTCCAGTCTCCCTTGTCTTTGTCGGTTCTACTCAAAATCATATGCTTCACGTCACTGTGCGACAGCGTGCGAGGGCTCTAATGTGAGCTCCAAGGATCAACGGAACATGCATGTTCGTCAAGCACATTGGAGACCACACATTATCATCATATTCCCGATCGCAACCGAAAAAACAAAGAGCCGTGGCTCAATGGCAGAACGTTACACTCAATGACCAAATCTCTCGGGTTCGAATTTCAGGAAATCCACACCTGGTATTGGGTATGACTGACTGATGACGGCTAATAAGCCAGAAATGGCCATTCCGGTCTCCCTTGTCTTTCTTCGGTTATACTTAAAACCAATATGCTTCACGTCCCAATGCAACAGCCTGCGAGGGCTCTAATGTGAGCTCCAGAGCAAAATGGAACGTGCATATTCGTCAAGCATATCGGTGAGTCACACATTATCATCATAATCCCGATCGCAACCGACAAAACAACGAGCCCGTGGCTCAATGGTAGAAACCCTCAATGGCCGAAGGTTGCGGGTTCAAATCTCGGGTGACCCACACCTGGGATTGGCTGTGACTGGCTGATGACGGTTAATAAGCCAGAAATGACCATTCTGGTTTCCCTTGTCATTTTCGGTTCTACTTAAAAATCATATACTTCACATCACTATGCGACAGCCTGCGAGGGCTCTAATGTGAGGTCCAGGGAACAACGGAACATGCATGTTTGTCAGGCAGATCGGTGAGCCAAACACTATCATCATTTTCTTGATCGCAACCGATAAAACAACGAGGCGGAGGCTCAATGGTAGATTGTTACACTCAATGACCAAAAATCGAGGGTTCAAATTTTGGGTGATCCACACCTGGGATTGGGTATGACTGGCTGATGACGGCTAAGAAGCCAGAATAGCCATTCCGGTCTCCCTTGTCTTTGTCCGTTCTACTTAAAAAAATCATATGCTTTCACGTCGCTATGCGACAGCCTGCGAAGGGCTCTTATGTGAGCTCCAGGGCACAACGGAACATGCATGTTCGTCAAGCAGATCGAGTGAGCCACACACTATCATCATATTACCCGATCACAACCGACAAAACAACGCGCCCGTGGCTCAACGGTAGAGTGTTCGACTAATGACCAAAGTTCGCGGGTTCGAACCCGGGATGATCACCACTTTGGATTGGGTATGAAAGGCTGATAACGGCTAATAAGCCAGAAATGGCCATTCTGGTCTCCCTTGTCTTTGTCGGTTCCACTTAAAAATCATATGCTTCACGTCCCTATGCAACAGCGAGCGAGGCTTCTTATGTGATTTCAATGGCACAACGGAACATGCATGTTCGTCAAGCAGATCAATTAGGCCACACTTTCATCATATTCCCGATCGCAACCGAAAAAACAACGCGCCCGTGGCTCAATGGTATAGTGTTAAACTTAATGATCAAAGTTTGCGGGTTCGAATCTCGGGCGATCCACACCTGGGATTGGGTATGACTGGCTGATGACGGCTAATAAGCCAGAAATAGCCATTCGAGTCTTCTTTGTCTTTGTCGGTACTACTTAAAAAAATCATATGTTTCACGTCGCTGGAGACAGCCTGCGAGGGCTCTAATGTGAGCTCAAGGGCACAATGGAACATGCATGTTCGTCAAGCAGATCAATTAGGCCACATCCTATCATCATATTCCCGATCGCGACCGACAAAACAACGCGCCCGTGGCTCAATGGTACAGCGATACACTTAATGACCAAAGTTTCCGGGTTCGAAACTCTGGTGATCCACGCCTGGGATTGGGTATGACAAGCTGATGACGGCTAATAAGCCAGAAATGGCCATTCTGGTCTCCCTTTGTCTTTGTCGGTACCACCTAAAAATCATATGCTTCACGTCGCTATGCAACAGTCGGCAAAGGCTCTAATGTGAGCTACAGGGCACAACGAAACAGGCATGTTCGTCAGGCAGATCAAGTAGGCCACACACTTTCATCATATTCCCGATCGCAACCGACAAAAAAACGCGCCCGTGGCTCAGTAGTATAGTGTTAAACTTAATGACCAAAGTTCGCGGGTTCAAATCTCGGGTGATCCACACCTGGGATTGGGTATGACTGGCTGATGACGGCTAATAAGCCAGAAATAGCCATTCGGGTATTTCTTGTATTTGTCGGTTTTACTTAAAAATCATATATTTCACGTCGCTATGACACAGCCTGCAAATGCTCTTATGTGAGCTCAAGGGCACAATAGAACATGCATTTTCGTCAAGCAGGTCAATTAGGCCACATCCTATCATCATATTACCTATCACAACCGACAAAACAACGCGCCCGTGGCTCAATGGTATAGTGGTACAGTTAATGACCAAAGTTCGCGGGTTCGAAACCTTGGGATGATCACCACTTTGGATTGGGTATGAAAGGCTGATAACGGCTAATAAGCAAGAAATGGCCATTCTGGTCTCCCTTGTCTTTGTCGGTTCCACTTAAAAAAATCATATGCTTCACGTCCCTATGCAACAGCCTGCGAGGGCTCTAATGTGAGTTCAAGGGCACAACGGAACATGCATGTTCGTCAAGCAGACCAATTAGGCCACACTTTCATCATATTCCCGATCGCAACCGAAAAAACAACGCGCCCGTGGCTCAATGGTATAGTGTTAAACTTAATGATCAAAGTTTGCTGGTTCGAATCTCGGGCGATCCACACCTGGGATTGGGTATGACTGGCTGATGACGGCTAATAAGCCGAAATAGCCATTAGAGTCTTCTTTGTCTTTGTCGGTACTACTTAAAAATCATATATTTCACGTCGCTAAGAGACAGCCTGCGAGGGCTCTAATGTGAGCTCAAGGGCACAATGGAACATGCATGTTCGTCAAGCAGATCAATTAGGCCACATCCTATCATCATATTCCCGATCGCTACCGACAAAACAACGCGCCCGTGGCTCAATGGTACAAGCGTATACGACTCAAATGACCAAAGTCGCCGGGTTCGAAACTCTGGTGATCCACGCCTGGGATTGGGTATGACAAGCTGATGACGGCTAATAAGCAAGAAATGGCCATTCTGGTCTCCCTTGTCTTTGTCGGTACCACCTAAAAATCATATATTTCACGTCGCTAAGAGGCAGCCTGCGAGGGCTCTAATGTGAGCTCAAGGGCACAATGGAACATGCATGTTCGACAAGCAGATCAATTAGGCCACACATTATCATCATATTACCGATCGTAACCGACAAAACAACGCGCCCGTGGCTTAAAGGCAGAGTGTTACACTGAATGACTTAATGTCGCCGGATCGAATCTCGGGTGATCCACACCTGGGTTTGGATATGACAGGCTGATGACGGCTAATAAGCCAGATATGGCCATTCTGGTCTCCCTTGTCTTTGTCGGTTCCACTTAAAATCATATATTTCACGTCGCTTAGAGACAGCCTGCGAGGGCTCTAATGTGAGCTCAAGGGCACAATGTAACATTCATGTTCGTCAACGAGATAAATTTGGCCACACACTATCATCATATTCCCGATCGCTACCGACAAAAACACGCGCCCGTGGCTCAATGGTATAGCGATACACTTAATGACCAAAGTTTCCGGTTTCGAAACTCGGGTGATCCACACCTGGGATTGGGTATGACAGGCTGATGACGGCTAATAAGCAAGAAATGGCCATTCTGGTCTCCCTTGCCTTTGTCGGTACCACCTAAAAATCATATGCTTCACGTCGCTTTTCAACAGCCTGCGAGGGCTCTAATGTGAGCTCCAGGGCACAACCAAACATGCATGTTCGTCAAGCAGGTCAATAAGCCACACACTATCATCATATTCCCGATCGCTACCGAAAAAAACAACGCGCCCGTGGCTCAATGGTATAGCGATACACTCAATGACCAAAGTTTCCGGTTTCGAAACTGGGGTGATCTACACCTGGGATTGGGTATGACAGGCTGATGACGGCTAATAAGCAAGAAATGGCCATTCTGGTCTCCCTTGCCTTTGTCGGTACCACCTAAAAATCATATGTTTCACGTCGCTATGCAACAGTTGGCAAAGGCTCTAATGTGAGCTCCAGGGCACAACGAAACATGCATGTTCGTCAAGCAGATCATTTAGGCCACACTCTCATCATATTCCCGATAGCAACCGAGAAAACAACGCGCCCGTGGCTCAATGGTATAGTGTTAAACTTAATGATCAAAGTTTGCGGGTTCGAATATCGGGTGATCCACACCTGGGATTGGGTATGACTGGCTGATGACGGCTAATAAGCCAGAAATAGCCATTCGGGTCTTCTTTGTCTTTGTCGGTACTACTTAAAAATGATATGCTTCACGTCGCTTTTCAACAGCCTGCGAGGGCTCTAATGTGAGCTCCAGTGCACAACCAAACATGCATGTTCGTCAAGCAGATCAATTAGGCCACACACTATCATCATATTCCCGATCGCTACCGACAAAACAACGCGCCCGTGGCTCAATGGTATAGCGAAACACTTAATAACCAAAGTTTCCGGGTTCGAAACTCGGGTGATCCACACCTGGGATTGGGTATGACAAGCTGATGACTGCTAATAAGCAAGAAATGGCGATTCTGGTCTCCCTTGTCTTTGTCGGTACCACTTAAAAATCATATGCTTCACGTCGCTATGCAACAGCCTGCAAAGGCTCTAATGTGAGCTCCAGGGCACAACGGAACATGCATGTTCGTCAGGCAGATAGGTGAGCCACAAACTATCATCATATTCCCGATCGCAACCGACAAAACAACGCGCCCGTGGCTAAATGGCAGAGTGTTAAACTTAATGATCAACGTTCGCGGGTTCGAATCTCGGGTGATCTACGCCTGTGATTGGGTATGACTGGCTGATGACGGCTTATAAGCAAGAAATTGCCATTCTGGTCTCCCTTGTCTTTGTCGGTTCCACTTAAAAATCATATATTTCACGTCGCTAAGAGACAGCCTGCGAGGGCTCTAATGTGAGCTCAAGGGCACAATGGAACCTGCATGTTCGTCAAGCAGATCAATTAGGCCACACACTATCATCATATTCCCGATCGCTACCGACAAAACAACGCGCCCGTGGCTCAATGGTATAGCGATACACTTAATGACCAAAGTTTCCGGGTTCGAAACTCGGGTGATCCACACCTGGGATTGGGTATGACAGGCTGATGACGGCTAATAAGCAAGAAATGGCCATTGTGGTCTCCCTTGTCTTTGTCGGTACCACCTAAAAATCATATGCTTCACGTCGCTATGCAACAGTCGGCAAAGGGTCTAATGTGAGCTCCAGGGCACAACGAAACATGCATGTTTGTCATGCAGATCAGTTAGGCCACACGTTTTAATCATATTCCCGATCGCAACAGACAAAAAACGCGCCCGTTGCTCAATAGTATAGTGTTAAACTTAATTACTAAATCTCGCGGGTTCAAATCTCGGATGATCTACACCTTGGATTGGGTATGACTGGCTGTTGACAGCTAATTAGCAAGAAATGTCCATTCTGGTCTCCCTTGTCTTTTTCGGTTCCACTTAAAAATCATATATTTCACGTCACTAAGAGACAGCCTGCGAGGGCTCTAATGTGAGCTCAAGGGCACAATGGAACATGCATGTTCTCAAGCAGATCAATTAGGCCACACACTATCATCATATTACCGATCGTTACCGACAAAACAACGTGCCCGTGGCTCAATGGCAAAGTGTTACACTAAATGACTTAATGTCGCCGGATCGAATCTCGGTTGATCCACAACTGGGTTTGGGTATGACAGGCTGATGACGGCTAATAAGCCAGAAATGGCCATTCTGGTCTCCCTTGTCTTTGTCGGTTCCACTTAAAAATCATATGCTTCACGTCGCTATGCAACAGCCTGCAAAGGCTCTAATGTGAGCTCCGGGGCACAACGGAACATGCATGTTCGTCAGGCAGATCGGTGAGCCACACACTATCATCATATTCCCGATCGCAACCGACAAAACAACGCGCCCGCGGCTCAATGACATAGTGTTAAACTTAATGACCAACGTTTGCGGGTTCGAATCTCGGATGATCTACACCTGGGATTGGGTATGACTGGCTGATGACGGCTAAAAAGCAAGAAATGGCTATTCTGGTCTCCCTTGTCTTTGTCGGTTCCACTTAAAAATCATATATTTCACGTCGCTAAGAGACAGCCTGCGAGGGCTCTAATGTGAGCTCAAGGGCACAATGGAACATGCATGTTCGTCAAGCAGATCAATTAGGCCACACACTATCATCATATTCCCGATCGCTACCGACAAAACAACGCGCCGGTGGCTCAATGGTATAGCGATACACTTAATGACCAAAGTTTCCGGGTTCGAAACTCGGGTGATCCACACCTGGGATTGGGTATGACAGGCTGATGACGGCTAATAAGCAAGAAATGGCCATTCTGGTCTCCCTTGTCTTTGTCGGTTACCACCTAAAAATCATATGCTTCACGTCGCTATGCGACAGCCTGCGAGGGCTCTAATGTGAGCTCCAGGGCACAACGGAACATGCATGTTCGTCAACGCAGATCAATTAGGCCACACACTATCATCATATTCCCGATCGCAACCGAAAAAACAACGCGCCCGTGGCTCAATGGTATAGTGTTAAACTTAATGATCAAAGTTCGCGAGTTCGAATATCGGGTGATCCACACCTGGGATTGGGTATGACTGGCTGTTGACAGCTTATTAGCAAGAAATGGCCATTCTGGTCTACCTTGTCTTTTTCGCTTCCACTTAAAAATCATATATTTCACGTCACTAAGAGACAGCCTGCGAGGGCTCTAATGTGAGCTCAAGGGCAAATGGAACATGCATGTTCGTCAAGCAGATCAATTAGGCCACACACTATCATCATATTACCGATCGTAACCGACAAAACAACGCGCCCGTGGCTCAATGGCAGAGTGTTACACTTAATGACCAAATGTCGCAGGTTCGAATCTAGGGTGATCCACACCTTTGATTGGGTATGATAGGCTGACGACGGCTAATAAGCCAGAAATGGCCATTCTGATCTCCCTTGTCTTTGTCGGTTCCACTTAAAAATCATATGCTTCACTTGGCTATGCGACAGCCAGCGAGGCTTCTAAAGTGAACTCAAGGGCACAACGAAACATGCACGTTCGTCAAGCAGATCAATGAGGCTACACACTTTCATCATATTCTTGATCGCAACCGACAAAATAACGCGCGCGTGGCTCAAAGGTATAGTGTTAAACTTAATGACCAAAGTTCGCGGGTTCGAATCTCGGGTGATCCACTCCTGGGATTGGGTATGACTGGCTGATGACGGCTAAAAGCCAGAAAATAGCCATTCGGGTATTCCTTGTCTTTGTCGGTTTTACTTAAAAATCATATGTTTCACGTCGCTACGAGACAGCCTGCAAATGCTCTAATGTGAGCTACAGGGCACAACGAAACATGCATGTTCGTCAAGCAGATTGGTGAGCCACACTCTATCATCATATTCCCGATCGCAACCGACAAAACGACGTGCCCGTGGCTCAATGGCAGAGTGTTACTCTAAATGACCAAATGTCACTGGTTCGAATCTCGGGTGATCCACACCTGGGATTGGGTATGACAGGCTGATGACGGCTACTAAGCCAGAAATGGCCATTCCGGTCTCCCGTGTCTTTGTCGGTTCCACTTAAAAATCATATGCTTCACGTCGCTATGCAACAGCCTGCAAAGGCTCTAATGTGTGCTCCAGGGCACAAGGGAACATGCATGTTCGTCAACCAGATCGGTGAGCCACACACTATCATCATATTCCCGATCACAAACGACAATGAAAGAGCCCGTGTCTCAATGGTAGATTGTTACACTCAATGACCAAAAGTTCGCGGGTTCGAATCTCGGGTGATCCACACCTGGGATTGGGTATGACAGGCTGATTACGGCAATTAAAGCCAGAAATGGCCATTCCGGTCTCCCGTGTCTTTGTCAATACTACTTAAAAAAATCATATGCTTCACGTCGCTATTCAAGAGCCTGCGAGGGGCTCTAATGTGAGCTCCAGGGCACAACGAAACATGCACGTTCGTCAAAGCAGATCGGTGAGCAACACTATATCATCATATTCCCGATCGCAACCGACAAAACAACGCGCCCGTGGCTCAATGGCAGAGAGTTACACTCAATGACCAAATGTCGCGGGTTCGAATCTCGGGTGATCCACACCTGGGATTGGGTATGACAGGCTGATGACGGCTAATAAGCCAGAAATGGCCATTCCGGTCTCCCGTGTCTTTGTCGGTTCCACTTAAAAATCATATGCTTCACGTCGCTATGCAACAGCCTGCAAGAGGGCTCTAATGTGAGCTCCAGGGCACAACGGAACATGCATGTTCGTCAAAGCAGATCGGTGAGCCACACACTATCATCATATTCCCGATCACAAACCGACAAAAGCAAAGAGCCCGTGGCTCAATGGTAGATTGTTACACTCAAATGACCAAAAGGTCGCGGGTTCGAATCTCAGGGTGATCCACACCTGGGATTGGGTACGACAGGCGCATGACAGCTAATAAGCCAGAAATGGCCATTCCGGTCTCCCCTGTCTTTGTCGGTTCCACTTTAAAATCATATACTTCACGTCGCTATGCAACAGCCTGCGAGGACTCTAATGTGAGCTCCAGGGCACAACGGAACATGCATGTTCGTCAAAGCAGATTGGTGAGCCACACACTATCATCATATTCCCGATCACAACCGACAAAAACAAAGTGCCCGTGGCTCAATGGTAGACTGTTACACTCAATGACCAAAAGGTAGCGGCTTTCGAATCTCGGGTGATCCACACCTGGGATTGGGTATGACAGGCTGATGACGGCTAATAAGCCAGAAATGGCCATTCCGGTCTCCCTTGTCTTTGTCGGTACTACTTAAAAATCATATGCTTCACGTCGCTATGCGACAGCCTGCGAGGGCTCTAATGTGAGCTCCAGGGCACAACGGAACATGCATGTTCGTCAAGCAGATCGGTGAGCCACACACTATCATCATATTCCCGATCGCAACCGACAAAACAACGAGCCCGTGGCTCAATGGTAGAGTGTTACACTCAATGACCAAATGTCGCGGGTTCGAATCTCGGGTGATCCACACCTGGGATTGGGTATGACAGGCTGATACGGATACTAAGCCAGAAATGGCCATTCCGGTCTCCCCTTGTCTTTGTCGGTTCCACTTAAAAATCATATGCTTCACGTCGCTATGCGACAGCCTGCGAGGGCTCTAATGTGAGCTCCAGGGGCACAACGGAACATGCATGTTCGTCAAACCAGATCGGTGAGCCACACACTATCATCATATTCCCGATCACAACCGACAAAACAACGAGCCCGTGGCTCAAAGGTAGAGTGTAACACGCAATGACCAAAGTTCGCGGTTTCGAATCTTGGGTGATCCAAACCTAGAATTGGGTATGCCTGGCTAATGATGGCTTATAAGCCAGAAATAGCCATTCCGGTCTCCCTTGTCTTTGTCGGTACTACTTAACAATCATATGCTTCACGTCGCTATGCGACAGCCTGCGAGGGCTCTAATGTGAGCTCCAGGGCACAACGGAACATGCATGTTCGTCAAGCAGATCGGTGAGCCACACACTATCATCATATTCCCGATCGCAACCGACAAAACAACGAGCCCGTGGCTCAATGGTAGAGTGTTACACTCAATGACCAAAAGGTCGCGGGTTTCGAATCTCGGGTGATCCACACCTGGGATTGGGTATGACTGGCTGATGACGGCTAATAAGCCAGAAATGGCCATTCCGGTCTCCCCTTGTCTTTGTCGGTTCTACTTTAAAAATCATATGCTTCACGTCGCTATGCGACAGCCTGCGAGGGCTCTAATGTGAGCTCCAGGGCACAACGGAACATGCATGTTCCTCAAGCAGATCGGATAGGCCACACACTATCATCATATTCCCGATCACAAACCGACAAAACAACGAGCCCGTGGCTCAATGGTAGAGTGTTACACTCAAATGACCAAAAGGTCGCGGGTTCGAATCTCGGGTGATCCACACCTGGGATTGGGTATGACAGGCTGATGACGGCTAATAAAGCCAGAAATGGCCATTCGGTCTCCCTTGTGTCTTTGTCGGTTCCACTTAAAAATCATATGCTTCACGTCGCT
Source organism: Schistocephalus solidus (assembly GCA_017591395.1). Classification (NCBI taxonomy): domain Eukaryota; kingdom Metazoa; phylum Platyhelminthes; class Cestoda; order Diphyllobothriidea; family Diphyllobothriidae; genus Schistocephalus; species Schistocephalus solidus. The sequence continues at coordinate 23,548 of WEDG01002835.1, read as the reverse complement.
ATGCAACAGCCTGCGAGGGACTCTAATGTGAGCTCCAGGGCACAACGGAACATGCATGTTCATCAAACCAGATCGGTGAGCCACACACTATCATCATATTCCCGATCACAAACGACAAAACAACGAGCCCGTGTCTCAATGGCAGAGTGTTACGCTTAATGACCAAATGTCGCGGGTTCGAATCACGGGTGATCCACACCTGGGATTGGGCATCACAGGCTGATGACGGCTACTAAGCCAGAAATGGCCATTCCGGTCTCCCTTTGTCTTTGTCGGTACCACTTTAAAAATCATATGCTTTCACGTCGCTATGCGACAGCCTGCGAGGGCTCTAATGTGAGCTCCAGGGCACAACGGAACATGCATGTTCCTCAAGCAGATCGGTGAGCCACACACTATCATCATATTCCCGATCACAACCGACAAACCAAAGAGCCCGTGGCTCAATGGTAGAGTGTTACACTCAATGACCAAAAGTTGCGGGTTCGAATCTCGGGTGATCCACACCTGGGATTGGGTATGACTGGCTGATGACGGCTAATAAGCCAGAAATGGCCATTCCGGTCTCCCTTGTCTTTGTCGGTTCTACTTAAAAATCATATGCTTCACGTCGCTATGCGACAGCCTGCGAGGGCTCTAATGTGAGTCTCCAGGGGCACAATGGAACATGCATGTTCTTCAACCAGATCGGTGAGCCACACACTATCATCATATTCCCGATCACAGCTGACAAAACCAAAGAGCCCGTGGCTCAAATGGTAGAGTGTTACACTCAATGACCAAAAGACGCGGTTTCGAATCTCAGGTGATCACTACTTTGGGATTGGGTATGACTGGCTGATGACGGCTAATAAGCCAGAAATGGCCATTCCGGTCTCCCTTGTCTCTTGTCGGTTCTACTTTAAAAATCATATGCTTCACGTCGCTATGCGACAGCCTGCGAGGGCTCTAATGTGAGCTCCAGGGCACAACGGAACATGCATGTTCGTCAAGCAGATCGGTGAGCCACACACTATCATCATATTCCCGATCACAACCGACAAAACAAACGAGCCCGTGGCTCAATGGTAGAGTGTTACACTCAATACCAATGTTTGCGTGTTCGAATCTCGGGTGATCCACACCTGGGATTGGGTATGACTGGCTGATGACGTCTTTATAAGCCAGAAATGGCCATTCCGGTCTCCCCTTGTCTTTGTCGGTTCAACTCAAAAATCATATGCTTTACGTCGCTATGCGACAGCCTGCGAGGGCTCTAATGTGAGCTCCAGGGCACAACGGAACATGCATGTTCGTCAAGCAGATCGGTGAGCCACACACTATCATCATATTCCCGATCACAACCGACAAAACAAAGAGCCCGTGGCTCAATGGTAGAGTGTTACACTCAATGACCAAAGTCGCGGGTTTCGAATCTCGGGTGATCCACACCTGGGATTGGGTATGACAGGCTGATTACGGCAATTAAAGCCAGAAATGGCCATTCCGGTCTCCCCGTGTCTTTGTCGGTTCCACTTAAAAAAATCATATGCTTCACGTCGCTATGCAACAGCCTGTAAAGACTCTAATGTGAGCTCCAGGGCACAACGGAACATGCACGTTCGTCAAGCAGATTGGTGAGCCACACACTATCATCATATTCCCTGATCACAAACGACAAAAGAAAGAGCCCGTGGCTCAATGGCAGAGCGTTACACTTAATGACCAAATGTCGCGGGTTCGAATCTCGGGTGATCCACACCTGGGATTGGGTATGACAGGCTGATTACGGCACTAAACCAGAAATGGCCATTCCGGTCTCCCGTGTCTTTGTCGGTTCCACTTAAAAATCATATGCTTCACGTCGCTATGCAACAGACTACAAAGACTCTAATGTGAGCTCCAGGGCACAACGGAACATGCATGTTCGTCAAGCAGATCGGTGAGCCACACACTATCATCATATTCCCGATCACAAACGACAAAAGAAAGAGCCCGTGTCTCAATGGCAGAGTTACACTTAATGACCAAATGTTGCGGGTTCGAATCACGGGTGATCCACACCTTGGATTGGGCATCACAGGCTGATGACGGCTACTAAGCCAGAAATGGCCATTCCGGTATCCCTTGTCTTTGTCGGTACTACGTAAAATTCATATGTTTCACGTCGCTATGCGACAGCCTTCGAGGGCTCTAATGTGAGCTCCAGGGCACAATGGAACATGCATGTTCGTCAACCAGATCGGTGAGCCACACACTATCATCATATTCCCGATCACAAACGACAAAAGAAAGAGCCCGTGTCTCAATGGAAGATTGTTACACTCAATGACAAAAGTTAGCGGGTTCGAATCTTGGGTGATCCACACCTGGGATTGCGTTTGACTGGCTGATGACGGCTAATAAGCCAGAAATGGCCATTCCGGTCTCCCGTGTCTTTGTCGGTTCCACTTAAAAATCATATGCTTCACGTCTCTATTCAGCAGCCAGCGAGGGCTCTAATGTGGTCTCCAGGGGACAATGGAACAGGCATGTTCTTCAACCAGATGGGTGAGCCACACACTATCATCATATTCCCGACCACAGCTGACAAATTAAAGAGCCCGTGGCTCAAATGTAGAGTGTTACACTCAATGACCAAAGAACGCGGTTTCGAATCTCGGGTGATCACTACTTGGGATTGGGTATTACAGGTTGATGAGGGGTTCTAAGCTAGAAATGGCCATTCCGGTCTCCCTTGACTCTGTCGGTACTACTTAACAATCATATGCTTCACGTCGCTATGTAACAGCCTGCAAAGGCTCTAATGTGAGCTCCAGGGCACAATTGAACATGCATGTTCGTCAACCAGATCGGTGAGCCACACACTATCATCATATTCCCGATCACACCCGACAAAACAAAGAGTCCGTGGCTCAATGGTAGAGTGTTACACTCAAATAATTAAAGTTTGCGTGTTCGAATCTCGGGTGATCCACACCTGGGATTGGGTATGACTGGCTGATGACGTCTTATAAGCCAGAAATGGCCATTCCGGTCTTCCCTATTGTCTTTGTCGGTTCTACATAAAAATTATATGTTTTTACGACGCTATGAGAGAGCCTGCGAGGGCTCTAATGTGAGCTCAAGGGCACAATTGAACATGCAAGTTCGTCAAGCAGATCAATTAGGGCACACACTATCATCATATATTCCCCGATCACAACAGACAAATCAAAGAGCCCGTGGCTCAATGGTAGATTGTTACACTCAATGACCAAAGGTCGCGGTTTCCAATCTCGGGTGATCCACACCTGGGATTGGGTATGACAGGCTGATTACGGCAATTAAACCAGAAATTGCCATTCCGGTCTCCCGTGTCTTTGTCGGTTCCACTTAAAAATCATATGCTTCACGTCGCTATGCAACAGACTACAAAGACTCTAATGTGAGCTCCAGGGCACAACGGAAAATGCACGTTCATCAACCAGATTGGTGAGCCACACACTATCATCATATTCCCGATCACAAACGACAAAAGAAAGAGCCCGTGTCTCAATGGCAGAGTTACACTTAATGACCAAATGTCGCGGGTTCGAATCTCGGGTGATCCACACCTGGGATTGGGTATGACAGGCTGATTACGGCAATTAAACCAGAAATGGCCATTCCGGTCTCCCGTGTCTTTGTCGGTTCCACTTAAAAATCATATGCTTCACGTCGCTATGCAACAGACTACAAAGACTCTAATGTGAGCTCCAGGGCACAACGGAACATGCACGTTCATCAACCAGATTGGTGAGCCACACACTATCATCATATTCCCGATCACAAACGACAAAAGAAAGAGCCCGTGTCTCAATGGCAGAGTTACACTTAATGACCAAATGTTGCGGGTTCGAATCACGGGTGATCCACACCTTGGATTGGGCATCACAGGCTGATGACGGCTACTAAGCCAGAAATGGCCATTCCGGTATCCCTTGTCTTTGTCGGTACTACGTAAAATTCATATGTTTCACGTCGCTATGCGACAGCCTTCGAGGGCTCTAATGTGAGCTCCAGGGCACAATGGAACATGCATGTTCGTCAACCAGATCGGTGAGCCACACACTATCATCATATTCCCGATCAAAAACGACAAAGAAAGAGCCCGTGTCTCAATGGAAGATTGTTACACTCAATGACAAAAGTTAGCGGGTTCGAATCTTGGGTGATCCACACCTGGGATTGCGTTTGACTGGCTGATGACGGCTAATAAGCCAGAAATGGCCATTCTGGTCTCCCGTGTCTTTGTCGGTTCCACTTAAAAATCATATGCTTCACGTCTCTATTCAACAGCCAGCGAGGGCTCTAATGTGGTCTCCAGGGGACAATGGAACAGGCATGTTCTTCAACCAGATGGGTGAGCCACACACTATCATCATATTCCCGATCACAGCTGACAAATTAAAGAGCCCGTGGCTCAAATGTAGAGTGTTACACTCAATGACCAAAGAACGCGGTTTCGAATCTCGGGTGATCACTACTTGGGATTGGGAATTACAGGTTGATGAGGGGTTCTAAGCTAGAAATGGCCATTCCGGTCTCCCTTGACTCTGTCGGTACTACTTAACAATCATATGCTTCACGTCGCTATGTAACAGCCTGCAAAGGCTCTAATATGAGCTCCAGGGCACAACGGAACATGCATGTTCGTCAAGCAGATCGGTGAGCCACACACTATCATCATATTCCCGATCACACCCGACAAAACAAAGAGTCCGTGGCTCAATGGTAGAGTGTTACACTCAATAATTAAAGTTTGCGTGTTCGAATCTCGGGTGATCCACACCTGGGATTGGGTATGACTGGCTGATAACGGCTAATAAGCCAGAAATGGCCATTCCGGTCTTCCTTGTCTTTGTCGGTTCTCCATAAAAATTATATGTTTTTACGACGCTATGAGAGAGCCTGCGAGGGCTCTAATGTGAGCTCAAGGGCACAATTGAACATGCAAGTTCGTCAAGCAGATCAATTAGGGCACACACTATCATCATATTCCCGACCACAACAGACAAATCAAAGAGCCCGTGGCTCAATGGTAGATTGTTACACTCAATGACCAAAGGTCGCGGTTTCCAATCTCGGGTGATCCACACCTGGGATTGGGTATGACAGGCTGATTACGGCAATTAAACCAGAAATGGCCATTCCGGTCTCCCGTGTCTTTGTCGGTTCCACTTAAAAATCATATGCTTCACGTCGCTATGCAACAGACTACAAAGACTCTAATGTGAGCTCCAGGGCACAACGGAACATGCGCGTTCATCAACCAGATTGGTGAGCCACACACTATCATCATATTCCCGATCACAAACGACAAAAAGAAAGAGCCCGTGTCTCAATGGCAGAGTTACACTTAATGACCAAATGTTGCGGGTTCGAATCACGGGTGATCCACACCTTGGATTGGGCATCACAGGCTGATGACGGCTACTAAGCCAGAAATGGCTATTCCGGGCTCCCTTGTCTTTGTCGGTACTATTTAAAAATCATATGCTTCACGTTGCTATGCGACAGCCTGCGAGGGCTCTAATGTGAGCTCCAGGGCACAACGGAACATGCATGTTCGTCAACCAGATCGGTGAGCTACACACTACGATCATATTCCAGATCACAACCGACAAATCGAAGAGCCCGTGGCTCAATGGTAGTGTGTTACACTCAATGACTAAAGTTCGTGGGTTCAAATCTTGGGTGATAAAAAACCTGGGATTGGGTAAGACTGGCTGATGAAGGCTAATTAGCCGGAAATAGCCATTCGGGTCTTCCTTGGCTTTGTAAGTTCTACTCTAAAATAATATGTTCCACGTCGCTATGCGACAGCCTGCGAGGGCTCTGATGTGAGCTCATGTGTACGATGGAACATGCATGTTCGTCAAGCAGATCAATTAGGCCGCACACTATCATCATATTCCTGATCAAAGCTGACAAAACAAAGAGCCTGTGGCTCAGTGGTTGTGTGTTGCACTGAATGACTAAAGTTCGTGGGTTCAAATCTTGGGTGATCAAAACCTGGGATTGGGTATGACTGGCTGATGACGGCTAATAAGCCTGAAATAGCCATTCGGGTCTTCCTTGGCTTTGTCCGTTCTACTTTAAAATAATATGTTTAACATCGCTATGCGACAGCCTGCGAGGGCCCTAATGTGAGCTCCAGGGCACAACGGAACATGCATGTTCGTCAAACAGATATGTTAGCCACACACTATCATCATACTCCCGATCGCAACCGACAAAACAGCGCGCCCGTGCCTCAATGGCAGAGTGTTACACTAAATGACCAAATGTTGCGGTTCCTAATCTCGGGTAATCCACACCTAGGATTGGGTATGCCTGGCAGATGACGGCTACATAGCTAGAAATGGCCATTCCGGGCTCCCTTGTCTTTGTCGGTACTACTTAAAAATCATATGCTTCACGTCGCTATGCGACAGCCTGCGAGGGCTGTAATGTAAGGTCCAGGGCACACCGGAACATGCATGTTCTTCAACCGGATCGGTGAGCCACAAACTATCATCATATACCCGATCACAACCGACAAATGAAAAAGCCCCTGGCTCAATGGAAGAGTGTTACACGCAATGACCAAAGGTCGCGGCTTCGAATCTCGGGTGATCCAGACCTGGGATTGGGTATCACAGGCTAATGACGGCCAGTAAGCTAGAAATGGCCATTCCGGGCTCCCCTGTCTTTGTCGGTTCCACTTAAAAATCATATGCTTTACGTCGTTATGCAACAGCCTGCTAAGGCTCTAATGTGAGCTCCAGGGCACAACGGAACATGCATGTTCGTCAACCAGAGCGGTGAGCCACACACTATCATCATATTCCCGATCACAACCGACAAAACAACGCGCCCGTGGCTCAATGGCAGTGTGTTACACTTAATGACCAAATGTCGCGGGTTCGAATCTCAGGTGATCCACACGTGGGATTGGGTATCACAGGCTGAGAACGGCTACTAAGCCAGAAATAGCCATTCGGGTCTCCTTGTCTTTGTCGGTACTACTTAAAATTCATATGCTTCACGTCGCTATTCAACAGCCTGCGAGGGCTCTAATGTGAGCTCCAGGGCACAACGTAACATGCATGTTCGTCAAGCAGATCTGTGAGCAACGCTCTATCATCATATTCCCGATCGCAACCGACAAAACAACGCGCCCGTGGCTTAATGGCAGTGTGTTACACTTAATGACCAAATGTAGCGGGTTCGAATCTCGGGTGATCCACACGTGGGATTGGGTATCACAGGCTGAGGACGGCTACTAAGCCTGAAATGGCTATTCCATGCACCCTTGTCTTTGTCGGTACTATTTAAAAATCATATGCTTCACGTCGCTATTCAACAGCCTGCGAGGGCTCTAATGTGAGCTCATGGGTACAATGGAACATGCATGTTCGTCAAGCAGATCAATTAGGCCGCACACTATCATCATATTCCCGATCACAAACGACAAAACAAAGAGCCCGTGGCTCAATGGCAGAGTGTTACACTCAATGACCAAAAGTTAGCGGGTTCGAATCTTGGGTGATCCACACCTGGGATTGGGTATGACTGGCTGATGACGGCTAATAAGCCAGAAATGGCCATTCCGGTCTCCCGTGTCTTTGTCGGTTCCACTTAAAAATCATATGCTTCACGTCTCTATTCAACAGCCAGCGAGGGCTCTAATGTGATCTCCAGGGGACAATGGAACATGCATGTTCTTCAACCAGATGGGTGAGCCACACACTATCATCATATTCCCGATCACAGCTGACAAATTAAAGAGCCCGTGGCTCAAATGTAGAGTGTTACACTCAATGACCAAAGAACGCGGTTTCGAATCTCGGGTGATCACTACTTGGGATTGGGTATTACAGGTTGATGAGGGGTTCTAAGCTAGAAATGGCCATTCCGGTCTCCCTTGACTCTGTCGGTACTACTTAACAATCATATGCTTCACGTCGCTATGAGACAGCCTGCGAGGGCTCTAATGTGAGCTCAGGGGCACAACGGAGCATGCATGTTCGTCAAGCAGATCGGTGAGCCAAACACTATCATCATATTCCCGATCGTAACCGGCAAATCAACGCGCCCGTGGCTCAATGGCAGATTGTTACACTTAATGACCAAATGTCGCGGTTTCGAATCTCGGGTGATCCACACGTGGGATTGGGCATCACAGGCTGATGACGGGTACTAAGCCATAAATGGCCATTCCAGTCTCCCCTGTCTTTGTCGGTTCCACTTTAAAATCATATACTTCACGTCGCTATGCGACAGCCTGCGACGGCTCTAATATGAGATCCAGGGCACAACGGAACATGCATGTTCGTCAAGCAGATCGGATAGCCACACACTATCATCATATTCCCGATCACAACCGACAAATCAAAGAGCCCAAGGCTCAATGGTAGAGTGTTACCCTCAATGACTCAAGATCGCGGTTTCGAATCTCAGGTGATCCACACGTGGGATTGGGTATCACAGGCTGATGACGGCTACTAAGTCAGAAATGGCCATTCCGGTCTCCCTTGTATTTGTCGGCACTTTTTAAAAACCATATGCTTCACGTCGCTATGCGAAAGCCTGCGAGTGCTCTTATGTGAGCTCCAGGGCACAACGGAGCATGCATGTTCGTCAAGCAATCGGTGAGCCAAACACTATCATCATATTCCCGATCACAACCGACAAAACAAAGTGCCCGTAGCTCAAATGTAGACTGTTACACTCAATGACCAAAGGTAGCGCTTTCGAATCTCGGGTGATCCACACCTGGGATTGGGTATCACAGGTTGATGACGGCTACTAAGCCAGAAAAGGCCATTCCGGTCTCCCTTGTCTTTGTCGGTACTACTCAAAAATCATATGTTTTACGTCTCTATTCAACAGCCTGCAAGGGCTCTAATGTGAGCTCCAGGGGACAACGGAACATGCATGTTCCTCAAGCAGATCGGTGAGCCACACTCTACCATCATATTCCCGATCACAACCGACAAAACGACGTGCCCGTGGCTTAATGGCAGAGTGTTACACTTAATGACCAAATGTCACTGGTTCGAATCTCGGGTGATCCACACCTGGGATTAGGTATGACAGGCTGATGACGTTTTATAAGCCAGAAATGGCCATTCCGGTCTCCCGTGTCTTTGTCGGTTCCACTTAAAAATCATATGCTTCACGTCGCTATGCAACAGCCTGCAAAGGCTCTAATGTGTGCTCCAGGGCACAAGGGAACATGCATGTTCGTCAACCAGATCGGTGAGCCACACACTATCATCATATTCCCGATCACAAACGACAATGAAAGAGCCCGTGTCTCAATGGAAGATTGTTACACTCAATGACAAAAGTTCGCGGGTTCGAATCTCGGGTGATTCACACCTGGGATTGGGTATGACAGGCTGATTACGGCAATTAAACCAGAAATGGCCATTCCGGTCTCCCGTGTCTTTGTCAATACTACTTAAAAATCATATGCTTCACGTCGCTATTCAAGAGCCTGCGAGGGCTCTAATGTGAGCTCCAGGGCACAACGAAACATGCACGTTCGTCAAGCAGATCGGTGAGCAACACTATATCATCATATTCCCGATCGCAACCGACAAAACAACGCGCCCGTGGCTCAATGGCAGAGAGTTACACTTAATGACCAAATGTCGCGGGTTCGAATCTCGGGTGATCCACACCTGGGATTGGGTATGACAGGCTGATTACGGCAATTAAACCAGAAATGGCCATTCCGGTCTCCCGTGTCTTTGTCGGTTCCACTTAAAAATCATATGCTTCACGTCGCTATGCAACAGACTACAAAGACTCTAATGTGAGCTCCAGGGCACAACGGAACATGCACGTTCATCAACCAGATTGGTGAGCCACACACTATCATCATATTCCCGATCACAAACGACAAAAGAAAGAGCCCGTGTCTCAATGGCAGAGTTACACTTAATGACCAAATGTTGCGGGTTCGAATCACGGGTGATCCACACCTTGGATTGGGCATCACAGGCTGATGACGGCTACTAAGCCAGAAATGGCCATTCCGGTATCCCTTGTCTTTGTCGGTACTACGTAAAATTCATATGTTTCACGTCGCTATGCGACAGCCTTCGAGGGCTCTAATGTGAGCTCCAGGGCACAATGGAACATGCATGTTCGTCAACCAGATCGGTGAGCCACACACTATCATCATATTCCCGATCACAAACGACAAAAGAAAGAGCCCGTGTCTCAATGGAAGATTGTTACACTCAATGACAAAAGTTAGCGGGTTCGAATCTTGGGTGATCCACACCTGGGATTGCGTTTGACTGGCTGATGACGGGTACTAAGCCATAAATGGCCATTCCAGTCTCCCCTGTCTTTGTCGGTTCCACTTAACAATCATATGCTTCACGTCTCTATTCAACAGCCAGCGAGGGCTCTAATGTGGTCTCCAGGGGACAATGGAACAGGCATGTTCTTCAACCAGATGGGTGAGCCACACACTATCATCATATTCCCGATCACAGCTGACAAATTAAAGAGCCCGTGGCTCAAATGTAGAGTGTTACACTCAATGACCAAAGAACGCGGTTTCGAATCTCGGGTGATCACTACTTGGGATTGGGTATTACAGGTTGATGAGGGGTTCTAAGCTAGAAATGGCCATTCCGGTCTCCCTTGACTCTGTCGGTACTACTTAACAATCATATGCTTCACGTCGCTATGTAACAGCCTGCAAAGGCTCTAATGTGAGCTCCAGGGCACAACGGAACATGCATGTTCGTCAAGCAGATCGGTGAGCCACACACTATCATCATATTCCCGATCACACCCGACAAAACAAAGAGTCCGTGGCTCAATGGTAGAGTGTTACACTCAATAATTAAAGTTTGCGTGTTCGAATCTCGGGTGATCCACACCTTGGATTGGGTATGACTGGCTGATAACGGCTAATAAGCCAGAAATGGCCATTCCGGTCTTCCTTGTCTTTGTCGGTTCTACATAAAAATTATATGTTTTTACGACGCTATGAGAGAGCCTGCGAGGGCTCTAATGTGAGCTCAAGGGCACAATTGAACATGCAAGTTCGTCAAGCAGATCAATTAGGGCACACACTATCATCATATTCCCGATCACAACAGACAAATCAAAGAGCCCGTGGCTCAATGGTAGATTGTTACACTCAATGACCAAAGGTCGCGGTTTCCAATCTCGGGTGATCCACACCTGGGATTGGGTATGACAGGCTGATTACGGCAATTAAACCAGAAATGGCCATTCCGGTCTCCCGTGTCTTTGTCGGTTCCACTTAAAAATCATATGCTTCACGTCGCTATGCAACAGACTACAATGACTTTAATGTGAGCTCCAGGGCACAACGGAACATGCACGTTCATCAACCAGATTGGTGAGCCACACACTATCATCATATTCCCGATCACAAACGACAAAAGAAAGAGCCCGTGTCTCAATGGCAGAGTTACACTTAATGACCAAATGTTGCGGGTTCGAATCACGGGTGATCCACACCTTGGATTGGGCATCACAGGCTGATGACGGCTACTAAGCCAGAAATGGCTATTCCGGGCTCCCTTGTCTTTGTCGGTACTATTTAAAAATCATATGCTTCACGTTGCTATGCGACAGCCTGCGAGGGCTCTAATGTGAGCTCCAGGGCACAACGGAACATGCATGTTCGTCAACCAGATCGGTGAGCTACACACTACGATCATATTCCAGATCACAACCGACAAATCGAAGAGCCCGTGGCTCAATGGTAGTGTGTTACACTCAATGACTAAAGTTCGTGGGTTCAAATCTTGGGTGATAAAAAACCTGGGATGGGGTAAGACTGGCTGATGAAGGCTAATTAGCCGGAAATAGCCATTCGGGTCTTCCTTGGCTTTGTAAGTTCTACTCTAAAAATAATATGTTCCACGTCGCTATGCGACAGCCTGCGAGGGCTCTGATGTGAGCTCATGTGTACGATGGAACATGCATGTTCGTCAAGCAGATCAATTAGGCCGCACACTATCATCATATTCCTGATCAAAGCTGACAAAACAAAGAGCCTGTGGCTCAGTGGTAGTGTGTTGCACTGAATGACTAAAGTTCGTGGGTTCAAATCTTGGGTGATCAAAACCTGGGATTGGGTATGACTGGCTGATGACGGCTAATAAGCCTGAAATAGCCATTCGGGTCTTCCTTGGCTTTGTCCGTTCTACTTTAAAATAATATGTTTAACATCGCTATGCGACAGCCTGCGAGGGCCCTAATGTGAGCTCCAGGGCACAACGGAACATGCATGTTCGTCAAACAGATATGTTAGCCACACACTATCATCATACTCCCGATCGCAACCGACAAAACAGCGCGCCCGTGCCTCAATGGCAGAGTGTTACACTAAATGACCAAATGTTGCGGTTCCTAATCTCGGGTAATCCACACCTAGGATTGGGTATGCCTGGCAGATGACGGCTACATAGCTAGAAATGGCCATTCCGGGCTCCCTTGTCTTTGTCGGTACTACTTAAAAATCATATGCTTCACGTTGCTATGCGACAGCCTGCGAGGGCTGTAATGTAAGGTCCAGGGCACACCGGAACATGCATGTTCTTCAACCGGATCGGTGAGCCACACACTATCATCATATACCCGATCACAACAGACAAAACAAAGAGCCCGTGGCTCAATGGTAGAGTGTTACACTCAATGACCAAAGGTTGCGGTTTCGAATCTCGGGTGATCCAGACCTGGGATTGGGTATCACAGGCAAATGACGGCTAGTAAGCTAGAAATGGCCATTCCGGGCTCCCCTGTCTTTGTCGGTTCCACTTAAAAATCATATGCTTTACGTCGTTATGCAACAGCCTGCTAAGGCTCTAATGTGAGCTCCAGGGCACAACGGAACATGCATGTTCCTCAAGCAGATCAATTAGGCCGCACACTATCATCATATTCCTGATCAAAGCTGACAAAACAAAGAGCCAGTGGCTCAATGGTAGAGTGTTACACTCAATAACTAAAGTTCGCGGGTTCGAATCTCGGGTGATCCACACCTGGGATTGGGTATGACTGGCTGATGACGGCTACTAAGCCAGAAATGGCCATTCCGGTCTCCCTTGTCTTTGTCGGTTCTATTTAAAAATCATATGTTTCACGTCACTATGAGACAGCCTGCGAGGGCTCTAATGTGAGCTCCAGGGCACAACGGAACATGCATGTTCGTCAAGCAGATCTGTGACACCACTCTATCATCATATTCCCGATCACAACAGACAAAACAAAGAGCCCGTGGCTCAATGGCAGAGTGTTACACTTAATGACCAAAGTGTCGCGGGTTCGAATCTCGGGTGATCCACACCTGGGATTGGGTATCACAGGCTGATGACGGCTACTAAGCCAGAAATGGCTATTCCGGGCTCCCTTGTCTTTGTCGGTACTACTTAAAAATCATATGCTTCACGTCGCTATGCGACAGCCTGCGAGGGCTCTAATGTGAGCTCAAGGGCACAACCGGAACATGCATGTTTCGTCAAGCAGATCGGTGAGCCACACACTATCATCATTATTCCCGATCACAAACCGACAAAAACAAAGAGCCCGTGGCTCAATGGTAGAGTGTTACACTCAATGACCAAAGGTTGCGTGGTTCGAATCTCGGGTGATCCACACCTGGGATTGGGTATCAGACTGGCTGATGACGGCTACTAAGCCAGAAATGGCCATTCCGGTCTCCCTTGTCTTTGTCGGTTCTATTTAAAAATCATATGCTTCACGTCGCTATGCGACAGCGTAAGAGGGCTCTAATGTGAGCTCCAGGGCACAACGGAACATGCATGTTCGTCAAGCAGATCGGTGAGCCACACACTATCATCATATTCCCGATCGCAACCGACAAAACAAAGAGCCCGTGGCTCAATGGTAGAGTGTTACACTCAATGACCAAAGTTTCGCGGTTCGAATCTCGGGTGATCCACACCTGGGATTGGGTATGACTGGCTGATGACGGCTTATAAGCCAGAAATGGCCATTCCGGTCTCCCTTGTCTTTGTCCGTTCTACATAAAAATCATATGCTTCACGTCGCTATTCGACAGCCTGCGAGGGCTCTAATGTGAGCTCCAAGGAACAATGGAACATGCATGTTCGTCAAAGCAGATCAATTAGAGCCACACACTATCATCATATTCCCGATCGCAACCGACAAACCAAAGAGCCCGTGGCTCAATGGTAGAGTGTTACACTAAATGACCAAAGGTCGCGGTTTCCAATCTCGGGTGATCCACACCTGGGATTGGGTATCACAGGCTGATGACGGCTACTAAGCCAGAAATGGCCATTCCGGAGCTCCCTTGTCTTTGTCGGTACTATTTAAAAATCATATGCTTCACGTCGCTATGCAGACAGCCTGCGAGGGGCTCTAATGTGAGCTCCAGGGCACAATGGAACATGCATGTTCGTCAAGCAGATCGGTGAGCCACACACTATCATCATATTCCCGATCGCAAACCGATGACAAAACAAAGAGCCCGTGGCTCAATGGTAGAGTGTATTGCACTGAATGACTTAAGGTTCGTGGGTTCAAATCTCGGGTGATCCACACCTGCGATTGGGAATGACTGGCTGATGACGGCTAATAAGCCTGAAATAGCCATTCGGTCTCCCTTGGCTTTGTCGGTTCTACTTTAAAAATCATATGCTTCACGTCGCTATGCGACAGCCTGCGAGGGCTCTAATGTGAGCTCCAGGGCACAACGGAACATGCACTTTCGTCAAAACAGATCGGTGAGCCACACACTATCATCATATTCCCGATCGCAACCGACAAAACAGCGAGCCCGTGCCTCAATGGCAGAGTGTTACACTCAATGACCAAAATCGCGGTTCGAATCTCGGGTGATCCACACCTGGGATTGGGTATCGTCTGGCTGATGACGGCTACTAAGACAGAAATGGCCATTCCGGTCTCCCTTGTCTTTGTCGGTTCTACTTAAAAATTCATATGCTTCCACGTCGCATGCGACAGCCTGCGAGGGCTCTTATGTAAGCTCCAGGGCACAACGGAACATGCATGTTCGTCAAGCAGATCGGTGAGCCACACACTATCATCATATTCCCGATCACAACCGACAAAAACAAAGAGCTCGTGGCTCAATACAGTGTGTTGCACTCAATGACCAAATGTAGCGGGTTCGAATCTCGGGTGATCCACACCTGGGATTGGGTATGACTGGCTGATGACGGCTTATAAGCCAGAAATGGCCATTCCGGTCTCCCTTGTCTTTGTCGGTTCTAATTAAAAATAATATGTTTCACGTCGCAATGCGACAGTCTGCGAGGGCTCTAATGTGAGCTCAACTGCACAACGGAACATGCATGTTCGTCAAGCAGATCGGGTGAGCCACACACTATCATCATATTCCCGATCGCAACCGACAAAAACAACGAGCCCGTGGCTCAATGGTAGAGTGTACACTTAATGACCAAAAGATGGCAGGGTTCGAATCTCGGGTGATCCACACCTGGGATTGAGTGTAATATTGGCAAATGACGGCTAATAAGCCAGAAATGGCCATTCTGGTCTCCGTTGTCTTTGTCGGTCCTAATTAAAAATCATATGCTTAACGTCGCAATGCGACAGCCTGCGAGGGCTCTAATGTGAGCTCCAGGGCACAACGGAACAGGCATATTCGTCAAGCAGATCGGTGAGCCACACACTATCATCATATTCCCGATCGCAACCGACAAAACAACGAGCCCGTGGCTCAATGGTAGAGTGTTACACTCAATAGCCAAAGATTGATGGTTCGAATCTCGGGTGATCCACAACTGGGATTGGGTATGAATGGCTGATGACGGCTAATAAGCCAGAAATGGCCATTCTGGTCTCCCTTGTCTTTGTCGGTTCTTATTAAAAATCATATGCTTCACGTTGCTATGCGACAGCCTGCGAGGGCTCTAATGTGATCTCCAGGGCACAACGGAAACATGCATGTTCGTGAAGCAAATCGGTGAGCCACGTACTATCATCATATTTTCGATCGCAACTGACAAAAAAACGAGCCCGTGGCTCAATGGTAGAGTATAAAGCTCAATTTCCGATGGTCGCGGGTTCGAATCTCGGGTGACACACACCTGGGATTGGGAGCCCTGCCTGGCTGATGACGGCTAATAAGCCAGAAATGGCCATTTCGGTCTCCCTTGCCATTTTTTGTTCTTCTTAAAAATCAAATGCTTCACATCACTATGCGACAGCCTGCGAGGGCACTTATGTGAGCTCCAGGGCACAACGGAACATGCATGTTCGTCGAGCAGATCGGTGAGCCACACACTATCATCATATTCCACAACGCAACCGACAAAACAAAGAGCTCGTGGCTCATTGCCAGTGTGTTGCACTCAATGAACAAATGTAGCGGGTTCGAATCTCGGGTGATCCACACCTGGGATTGGGTATGAATGGCTGATGACGGCTGATAAGCCAGAAATGGCCATTCCGGTCTCCCTTGTCTTTGTCCGTTCTACTTAAAAAAATATGATTCACGTCGCAATGCGACAGCCTGCGTGGGCTCTAATGTGAGCTCCAGGGCACAACGGAACATGCATGTTCGTCAAGCAGATCGGTAAGCCACACACTATCATCATATTCCACAACGCAACCGACAAAACAAAGTGCTCGTGGCTCATTGCCAGTGTGTTGCACTCAATGAACAAATGTAGCGGGTTCGAATCTCGGGTGATCCACACCTGGGATTGGGTATGAATGGCTGATGACGGCTGATAAGCCAGAAATGGCCATTCCGGTCTCCCTTGTCTTTGTCAGTTCTAATTAAAAATAATATGATTCACGTCGCAATGCGACAGTCTGCGAGGGCTCTAATGTGAGCTCCAGAGCAAAATCGAACATGCATATTCGTCAAGCAGATCGGGTGAGCCACACATTATCATCATATTCCCGATCGCAACCGACAAAAAAACGAGGCCGTGGTTCAATGGTAGAGTGTAACACTCTATGACCAAAAATGGCAGGTTCGAATCTCGGGTAATCCACACATGGGATTGTGTATTATTGGCAAATGACGGCTAATAAGCTTTACGTGGCCATTCTGGTCTCCGTTGTCTTTGTCGGTTCTAATTAAAAATCATATGCTTCACGTCGCCATGCGACAGCCTGCGAGGGCTCTAATGTGAGCTCCAGGGCACAACGGAACAGGCATATTCGTCAAGCATATCGGTGAGCCACACACTATCATCATATTCTCCATCGCAACCGACAAATCAACGAGCCCGTGGCTCAATGGTAGAGTGTTACACTCAAAAGCCAAAGGTTGATGGTTCGAATCTCGGGTGATCCACAACTGGGATTGTCTATGTCTGGCTGATGACGACTAATAAGCCAGAAATGGCCATTCTGGTCTCCCTTGTCTTTGTCAGTTCTAATTAAAAATCATATGCTTCACGTTGCTATGCGACAGCCTGCGAGGGCTCTAATGTGATCTCCAGGGCACAACGAAACATGCATGTTCGTGAAGCAAATCGGTGAGCCACATACTATCATCATATTCTCGATCGCAACTGACAAAAAAACGAGCCCGTGGCTCAATGGTAGAGTATAAAGCTCAATGTCCGATGGTCGCGGGTTCGAATCTCGAGTGACACACACCTGGGATTAGGCCTGACTGGCTAATGACGGCTAATAAGCCAGAAATGGCCATTTCGGTCTCCCTTGCCATTTTTTGTTCTTCTTAAAAATCAAATGCTTCACATCACTATGCGACAGCCTGCGAGGGCTCTTATGTGAGCTCCAGGGCACAACGGAACATGCATGTTCGTCGAGCAGATCGGTGAGCCACACACTATCATCATATTCCCGATCGCATCTGACAAAACAAAGAGCTCGTGGCTCATTGCCAGTGTGTTGCACTCAATGAACAATGTAGCGGGTTCGAATCTCGGGTGATCCACACCTGGGATTGGGTATGAATGGCTGATGACGGCTAATAAGCCAGAAATGGCCATTTCGGTCTCTCTTGCCATTTGTTGTTCTTCTTAAAAATTAAATGCTTCACATCACTATGCGACAGCATGCGAGGGCTCTTATGTGAGCTCCAGGGCACAACGGAACATGCATGTTCGTCGAGCAGATTGGGGAGCCACACATTATCATCATATTCCCGATAGCAACCGACAAAACAATGAGTTTGTGCATCAATGTTATAGTGTAACACTCAATGGCCGAAGGTAGCGGGTTCGAATCTCGGGTGACACACACCTGGTATTGGGTTTCAATGGCTGATGACGGCTAATAAGCCGGAACTGGCAATTCCGGTCTCTCTGGTATTTGTCGGTTCTAATTAAAAATCATATGCCTCACGTCGCTATGCGACAGTCTGCGGTGGCTCAAATGTGAGCTCCAGGGCAGAACAGAACATGCAGGATCGTCAAGCAGATTGGTGTGCCACACACTATCATCATATTCCTGATCGCACCCGACAAATCAAAGAGCCCTTGGCTTAATGGTAGAGTGTTACACTCAATAGCATAAGGTTGATGGTTCGAACCTCGGGTGATCCACACCTGGGATTGAGTATGACTGGCTGATGACGACAAATAAGCCAGAAATGTCCGTTCCGGACTCGCTTGTCTTAGAAACTACTACTTAAAAATCATATGCTTCACGTTGGTATGCGACAGCCTGCGAGGGCTCTTATGTGAGTTACAGGGCACAAAGGAACATGAATTTTCGTCAAGCAGATCGGTGAGCCACATACTATCATCATATTCCCGATCGCAACCGACAAAAAAACGAGGCCGTGGTTCAATGGTAGAGTGTAACACTCTATGACCAAAAATGGCAGGTTCGAATCTCGGGTAATCCACACATGGGATTGGGTATTATTGGCAAATGACGGCTAATAAGCTATACGTGGCCATTCTGGTCTACGTTGTCTTTGTCGGTTCTAATTAAAAATCATATGCTTCACGTCGCCATGCGACAGCCTGCGAGGGCTCTAATGTGAGCTCCAGGGCACAACGGAACAGGCATATTCGTCAAGCATATCGGTGAGCCACACACTATCATCATATTCTCCATCGCAACCGACAAATCAACGAGCCCGTGGCTCAATGGTAGAGTGTTACACTCAAAAGCCAAAGGTTGATGGTTCGAATCTCGGGTGATCCACAACTGGGATTGGCTATGTCTGGCTGATGACGACTTATAAGCCAGAAATGGCCATTCTGGTCTCCCTTGTCTTTGTCGGTTCTAATTAAAAATCATATGCTTCACGTTGCTATGCGACAGCCTGCGAGGGCTCTAATGTGATCTCCAGGGCACAACGAAACATGCATGTTCGTGAAGCAAATCGGTGAGCCACATACTATCATCATATTCTCGATCGCAACTGACAAAAAAACGAGCCCGTGGCTCAATGGTAGAGTATAAAGCTCAATGTCCGATGGTCGCGGGTTCGAATCTCGAGTGACACACACCTGGGATTAGGCCTGACTGGCTAATGACGGCTAATAAGCCAGAAATGGCCATTTCGGTCTCCCTTGCCATTTTTTTTGTTCTTCTTAAAAATCAAATGCTTCACATCACTATGCGACAGCCTGCGAGGGCTCTTATGTGAGCTCCAGGGCACAACGGAACATGCATGTTCCTCAAACAGATCGGGGAGCTACACACTATCATCATATTCCCGATCGCATCTGACAAAACAAAGAGCTCGTGGCTCATTGCCAGTGTGTTGCACTCAATGACCAAATGTAGCGGGTTCGAATCTCGGGTGATCCACACCTGGGATTGGGTATGAATGGCTGATGACGGCTAATAAGCCAGAAATGGCCATTCCAGTCTCCCTTGTCTTTGTCGGTTCTAATTAAAAATCATATGCTTCACGTTGCTATGCGACAGCCTGCGAGGGCTCTAATGTGATCTCCAGGGCACAACGAAACATGCATGTTCGTGAAGCAAATCGGTGAGCCACATACTATCATCATATTCTCGATCGCAACTGACAAAAAAACGAGCCCGTGGCTCAATGGTAGAGTATAAAGCTCAATGTCCGATGGTCGCGGGTTCGAATCTCGAGTGACACACACCTGGGATTAGGCCTGACTGGCTAATGACGGCTAATAAGCCAGAAATGGCCATTTCGGTCTCCCTTGCCATTTTTTGTTCTTCTTAAAAATCAAATGCTTCACATCACTATGCGACAGCCTGCGAGGGCACTTATGTGAGCTCCAGGGCACAACGGAACATGCATGTTCGTCGAGCAGATTGGGGAGCCACACATTATCATCATATTCCCGATAGCAACCGACAAAACAATGAGTTTGTGCATCAATGTTATAGTGTAACACTCAATGGCCGAAGGTAGCGGGTTCGAATCTCGGGTGACACACACCTGGTATTGGGTGTGAATGGCTGATGACGGCTAATAAGCCGGAACTGGCAATTCCGGTCTCTCTGGTATTTGTCGGTTCTAATTAAAAATCATATGCTTCACGTCACTATGCGACAGTCTGCGGGGGCTCAAATGTGAGCTCCAGGGCACAACGGAACATGCATGTTCGTCAAGCAGATCGGTGAGCCACACACTATCATCATATTCCATAACGCAACCGACAAAACAACGAGCTGTGGCTCAATGGCAGTGTGGTACACTCAATGACCAAATGTAGCGGGTTCGAATCTCGGGTGATTCACACCTGGGATTGGGTATGACTGGCTGATGACGGCTAATAAGCCAGAAATGGCCATTCCGGTCTCCCTTGTTTTTGTCGGTTCTACTTAAAAATAATATGATTCACGTCGCAATGCGACAGTCTGCAAGGGCTCTAATGTGAGCTCCAGAGCAAAATCGAACATGCATATTCGTCAAGCAGATCGGTGAGCCACACATTATCATCATATTACCGATCACAACCGACAAAAACACGCGCCCGTGGCTCAATGGTATAGTGTTACAGTTAATGATCAAAGTTCGCGGGTTCGAACCTCGGGTGATCCACACCTGGGATTGGGTATGAAAGGCTGATAACGGCTAATAAGCAAGAAATGGCCATTCTTGTCTCCCTTGTCTTTGTCGGTTCCACTTAAAAATCATATGCTTCACGTCCCTATGCAACAGCCTGCAAGGGCTCTAATGTGAGCTCCAGGGCACAACGAAACATGCATGTTCGTAAAGCAGATCAATTAGGCCACACATTATCATCATATTACCGATCGTAACCGACAAAACAACGCGCCCGTGGCTCAATGGCAGAGTGTAACACTAAATGACTAAATGTCACCGAATCGAATCTCGGGTGATCCACCCCTTGGTTTATGGGTATGACATGACTGATGACGGCTAATGCTTCAGAAATGGCCATTCTGGTCTTTCCCCTTGTCTTTTTGTCGGTTCCACTTAAAAATCATATGCTTCACGTCGCTATGCAACAGCCTGCGAAGGCTCTAATGTGAGCTCCGGGGCACAACGGAACATGCATGTTCGTCAGGCAGATCGGTGAGCCACACACTATCATCATATTCCCGATCGCAACCGACAAAACAACGCGCCCGTGGCTCAATGTTTTAGTGTTAAACTTAATGCTCAAAGTTCGCGGGTTCGAATCTCGGGTGATGCACACCTGGGATTGGGTATGACTGGCTGATGACGGCTAATAAGCCAGAAATAGCCATTCGGGTATTTCTTGTATTTGTCGGTTTTACTTAAAAACCATATGTTTCACGTCGCTATGAGACAGCCTGCAAATGCTCTAATGTGAGCTCAAGGGCACAATAGAACATGCATTTTCGTCAAGCAGGTCGATGAGCCACACTTATCATCATATTCCCGATCGCAACCGACAAAAAGAAACGCGCCCGTGCCTCAATGGTATAGTGTTACACTTAATGACCAAAGTTCGCGGGTTCGAACCTCGAGGTGGTCACCACCTCGGGATTGGGTATGACAGGCTGATGACAGCTAATAAGCAAGAAATGGCCATTCCGGTCTCCCCTGTGTCTTTGTCGGTTCCACTTGAAAATCATATGCTTCACGTCGCTATGCAACAGCCTGCAAAGGCTCTAATGTGAGCTCCAAGGGCACAAACGGAACATGCATGTTCGTCAGGCAGATCGGTGAGCCACACACTATCATCATATTCGCGATCGCAACCGACATAACAACGCGCCCGTGGCTCAATGGCAGAGTGTTAAACTTAATGACCAAAGTTCGCGGGTTCGAATCTCGGGTGATCTACACCTCGGATTGGGTGTGACTGGCTGATGACAGCTAATAAGCAAGAAATGGCTATTCTGGTCTCCTTGTCTTTGTCGGTTCCACTCTGAAAAATCATATATTTCACGTCGCTATGCGTCATCCTGCGAGGGCTCTTAATGTGAGCTCAAGGGCACAACGGAACATGCATGTTCGATCAAAGCAGATCAGTGAGCCACACTCTATCATCATATTACCGATCGCAACCGACAAAAGCAACGCGCCCGTGGCTCGAATGGCAGAGTGTAACACTCAAATGACCAAAATGTCACCGAATCGAATCTCGGGTGATCCACCCCTTGGTTATGGGTATGACAGGCTGATGACGGCTAATAAGCCAGAAATGGCCATTCTGGTCTCCCTTGTCTTTGTCGGTTCCACTTAAAAATCATATGCTTCACGTCGCTATGCAACAGCCTGCAAAGGCTCTTATGTGAGCTCCGGGGCACAACGGAACATGCATGTTCGTCAGGCAGATCGGTGAGCCACACACTATCATCATATTCCCGATCGCAACCGACAAAACAACGCGCCCGTGGCTCAATGTTTTAGTGTTAAACTTAATGCTCAAAGTTCGCGGGTTCGAATCCCGGGTGATGCACACCTGGGATTGGGTATGACTGGCTGATGATGGCTAATAAGCCAGAACAGCCATTCGGGTATTTCTTGTATTTGTCGGTTTTACTTAAAAACCATATGTTTCCGTTGCTATGAGACAGCCTGCAAATGCTCTAATGTGAGCTCAAGGGCACAATAGAACATGCATTTTCGTCAAGCAGGTCAATTAGGCCACATCCTATCATCATATTACCGATCACAACCGACAAAGAAACGCGCCCGTGCCTCAATGGTATAGTGTTACAGTTAATGACCAAAGTTCGCGGGTTCGAACCGCGGGTGATCACCACCTCGGATTGGGTATGAAAGGCTGATAACAGCTAATAAGCAAGAAATGGCCATTCTGGACTACCTTGTCTTTGTCGGTTCCACTTAAAAATCATATGCTTCACGTCGCTATGCAACAGCCTGCAAAGGCTCTAATGTGAGCTCCGGGGCACAACGGAACATGCATGTTCGTCAGGCAGATCGGTGAGCCCTACACTATCATCATATTCGCGATCGCAACCGACAAAACAACGCGCCCGTGGCTCAATGGCAGAGTGTTAAACTTAATGACAAAAGTTCGCGGGTTCGAATCTCAGGTGATCTACACCTGGGATTGGGTATGATTAGCTGATGACAGCTAATAAGCAAAATGGCTATTCTGGTCTCCCTTGTCTTTGTCGGTTCCACTTAAAAATCATA
>WEDG01002834.1:0-22024 GCA_017591395.1 Schistocephalus solidus | reverse complement strand
TGCTTCGTTCAGTTACGTATTGCTATAACTTGCCAATTGAAGTAGGGCGTTACCTAGTCTATCTGCATTCAAGCAAAGACTGCACATTTATCTAAACACTGATTCTATTAACCTTTTTATTTTCCTCATCTTTTTCCCAGTAGCTTTCCCCATGACTCGGAGAAAGGACCATCGGGAATTTGAGTAACCCTCTTGAAACTATATTTACGCTACCTGGAGACGCCCATGAACTATAATGTCTCCTTATATCACCCGATCCTCCAAACGATGACGTCATTCGGACGTACAAATTCGGTGGTCCACAGTCTTAAATGCTGCGGTTTCTTTGGATACTAACCATCATCAGAATTCAATTCTGGATCCTATGATGCTGAGGACTTAAGTTCATTGACGCATTTTTCGTGAGATTCTGTTTCATACGCCTAAGTGATCAAGAACATATCACCTCGACGTTTCATTATCTCATTCTGAAATGCTACTGCAGTATTAACCCTATTCTACCACCTGACAATTTTTTTCCTAAGCAGTTTTTTTCTCCTACCTTCTATTCGAAAATGAAGGCCTATTGAACTCTGCCTCCATTTTTCATGGTAGGAGTTTTTTTCACTGCCTATTTTTCTAGTTCACCATTAATTTTAAAAAACATTGCTAACTGTTGACATAGCAGGACAATTTATGAATTTGTAAATTTTATGTGCACACATTGTCATAACTTTATTTCGTTACTAATGTTTTGCTTAGACAGTACCTTCCCGGTGCTAACCAAATATAAATTCTAAAAATTCTCAATTGGCGAAAACGCCGAATGGCTGCGGTCACGTCCCAGAGGGGTAAAAGTTATGGTTTCGAGGACGTTACCGGTCCAAATCCAGATGTACGGAAAGGGAGCGACAGTATGTTCACTAAACGTTCTAGACCAGAAAGCATTGAAGCTATCCGCAGTAAATTTATCGTCAGCTATAGGGTTTCCTATGGCATCTTGAAGTACGTGGTGCTGCGTTTATCTCTGCCCTTTTAATGTGCACGAAAAAGAGCTTCGCAACATTTAAAGAAGGTTTTTGGCAAAATTAACCTCAGCAGCTTGTCGTTATTCGTCAGACAGCCTCTTAGCCTCTTCAAAGATTTGTTAGATCAAGGGCAGGACGGAAGTGTCGTTTTGTAGAGGAAAACGACGGGAGAGTCTACGCAGTCAATGGCGGAATGATAAAAGGGAGGTAGACTTCATCCTTGACATTAATTATTTTCTTACGGGGAACAAAACGAGAAATGAGTGGACCTAGAACTTGGTAAAAGTAACAGTACAAACATTCACATCGGAACATACAAAGAAGTTAGTCCAATCGTGGGAATTTAGGTGTGTTAGCAATTCCCTCATATTTGCTGATCTGAAAATCACGGAAAAAAGCTTTATTTTTTGGAAAAACGTTTCAGTAGCCTCTAGTTCTAGTGTAGAAAGAACAATAGCATGATCAGAACTCCCAAGTGGATCTAAAGGTGACACTGACAATGGCTGACAACCTCTACAGAAAAATAAGATCAAGTATGTTTGATCCTCGGGTGGGAAAAATATACTACCTGGTCCCACGTGCCTCTATCTATGGCCTCAAGTAGGTCTTCGAGCTTTGCTTGACCGGAAGTTGGAAAACCAATGAACTTCAGGAAGATTGAAGTCACCTGGGACCATCAATTGCTGATTTTCTTTTGTACAGCAGGATTCTATGTGCACCAGATATACTGAACCTGGGGAAATACAAGACATAAATGCATCCTCGCTAATTTACTTTCTGGTCATCTGTATTTCAACTGACTCAGAGGGTTGTTCTAATGCCTTCGTTCTTTTTCTCGTTTTTGTTTCACTTATTATTGTGTCTATAAACCTTTACCTTTTCCTTGCGATGATGACAGTCTAGTTTGCTGATGTTCTTTAGCTCTATTGCATCGTGTTTTCGCGATCTAATTTTTGTTGTGTTTGATGAGTACCACTATTATTTCGGAGGGAGATCGAGGTCTCCTTCTAATCTCAAAACTCTGGTTGTGAGTTCTCGGGAATCAGTCACAGTTTGCCAGCCCTTCACTGTTTATCTTAATTTTTAATCCAGTTCAGTAGTGCACTGCTTCCTTCAATATTGCTGCTTGGTGGTTCTTCTCAGTCAAGTGAGTGTAACTTGGAGTATTTCCGGTAAGTTTTTGCCTAAGGAAATTGAGAACGGTTTGAAAAAGGTGAGATAGCTCATTCATTTTGGAGTATGAACTTATATTTTTGTCTGCTGGCTTCCCGGGCGTGGCCCAGCGGCCAAGAGCATCGGTCGCTAATTGAGAGGTTGGTGTTTTTGAACCCTAGCCGTGGCAGCGAATAATTTTCTCACGTGGTTGGGTCGTGAACATTTTGCATTGCCCGTGCCAGCAAGATCTCTACGAGAATGCAGTGATTTTTAACGAGCAGCTTCAATTATCAAGAAAATGGTTTACTGAGCACAATAATAAGCACTTTTTCCAAACCGAATTCAGTATGGATTGTTAATACGAAGCCAAGAACCATGCAGCATTTGGAAGTGATTTTTGCAAGTAATTCTCCGTTCCATCCTGCTGTCGACCCTCTCATGGTGAGAGACTGTTTTTCTGAAGCCCGTAGTAGGCAGGTTACGCAGGGATCCAGAAAGCTGATATTGATTGTTGTGTGTGTTGTTGTGTGCCTGATCATCACAATGTCTGTCAACACTTCTAGACAGATCTTCATAAACGCGGACAATATATCATCCAATGTCAACTTATACCGTTGAGTTCTGACTTCGGGTACAGATTATTTACCGAAAATAAAAAATCTTAGAGACGAGAAAATTACAAAAGAAAGTCAAACGACACCACAATAGGAAAAACATTAGCGATAAAAGCGCCTACTAGTTCAAAACCGCTTTACAAACAATAAAAGATAGGAACAATATTACGGAATGACTCAGCCGGTTGTAGAGGTCACAGGTCCTGGATAACTTCAGGTCTTCAAGGGGTTTTGCACGTTTGATTCACTGAGCGGTTGTCAGTTTGTATTGGTGTGGATGCTGTTTGGTCAAGTCGACAAAGGTGATAAACAAATTCCAATTTGATGTCGTTTTGTGAGGAATTTCGGCCGGAGAAAAATGTCCGATGTACAGAAAGCAATTATTTACGTGCAGTGGCAACTTTATTGTCAGGAACAGTACGAGCGGAGTGGTAACGGTTTTCAAACTGTATAAGCTGGAGAACAAATAATATAAGTGGTTCATATGCACACGATGACCCTGACCATATCAATTACCTTAGCTTTACATTTTTCAGATTTATTGTTCAAAAGAAAATTTGGCAAGCATACGTTAGTTTTCGATGAATTCTCATCAGGCCTTTAAATTTATATCACTGTGTAACTAAGTTAAATATGCGGGTAAGAAGAACAAATTGTACGCTTGTCAGGGTGGGAGGGAGGGAGGCGAAAGAAATGAAATTGCAGTCCGTTTTCTGAACATGGTCAGAGATTTATTGTTGTTAACGTTTATTCTTTTGCCATTTTTGAATGTAATAGGAAGCTCAAGGGTGAAAGCCTAATTCCCTCAATAAAGTGACTGAAAGTGACTTATTGCGGAACAAGCAAAACTTCAACATTTCAAGCATATACAGTTCAAAGGAACAAGGTAGGGAGCTTGATTTTTAAAAGGAGATGGATTTCAAACGTGATTTGCGCCGCCGGGTAGTTGAAAATCCCAAATTGATCTATAGCTACTTAAGAAAGAACACGCGTAACCAGAACCCGAATTCCGTTGTGAGGAACGAGGACGGTTTGGGAATATCGGAAAGTAAAAGCAAAGCTGAGTATTTTTATCAGTTATTTAAGTCAAATTTCACTAGGGAGGCTGTTTTCATTCCAACTAGGTAGGAGAACATGGGATCGCTAAGTATTCAGGATAGCCTGTTTCGAAAAATAGTTTATTGTTGAAGAACTAAAAAAACTTGAAAGTATGTAAATCTCCTGGCCCGGATGGCATTCCAGCAAAGCTCCTCCTCATGTCAAGGTCAAGGTCGAAGGCGGTTTGTTCAAATTTGAAGATAAGTGAATTCTCAAATTTTCAACCTATTTCTTCGTTTCCTGTTGAAAATATTAGCTTAATTATTGACAATTTATTGTAATTCTACCTAATTATCAGCTGTACAAACTTGCAGTTATTGCAATTGCAAAAGGGAGAAATATACAGTTTATTAAACTTTTTCACCCTACATAGCCTCATTAAAGTTCTCGCAGATTTACGTCAAAAGGACGGAATCTAAAGTTTAATTCTAGAAATAAAGTTGAAAATTTGTAAGTTTACTTTATTTCCAGCGAAGAATAATTTGCATTAACTGGTATACCAGTTGATATAATTTTTTTCATCCTGCATAGCCTCTTCGCTAATTCTATTTTCAGTTTAAACTCGTTACCTTGCAGATATTTGCTTGCAGTGCCTTGCTTAAAACACATTTTTCATATATTACATCTTTTATTCCGTAAACGTCACTAGTGACAATTTTTCTCTCGTATTATCGACTTATATTTTAAAATCAATATGAAACCCCAGTCAGTGCTTAGACGCAAACATCCTCTTCGCGTTAAACTTCCACTAGAGCAACCCACCTTAAACATGAAGAAATTAGACCTTGACGCCCTGGAAAACTTTAATACCTTTATGTCTAAATATGGTTCTCTCTTCACGATCCTTGGTACCATTTTTGAGGGAAAGTTGTCTTCACTCACTTCTCAACAATGCGTGAAACTAGAGCCTTTTATAAACATGGTCAGTACTGAGTCAATTGACCGACATAAAAGGAGTTTCAATTTTCTTTTAAAAAACGTTCCCAAGAGTAAAATCCCCCTGGACGTTGCATTTCATTTCCTTTACTCGTGCGGCTTTAACTTTAAAGTCGCTGAAGCTAAAAGGTTGTCTTCCCGTAGTAAAAACCCGCCTATTCTGGTCAAACCTTTTTCAGCAATTGAAGTTGACCTTATTTTCTCTAAACATGAGCACTCAGCTCAATATTTGAAAAAAATAAGTTGTTTATCTGTAGGGATAAAACCCCAATGGAACGTCGGGTTTCACCCTCCTTAGCAAACAAGAAGCCTTGGTCTACACCTTCAATACCAAAAGTTATCTCAGAGGTTTGTCCTGTAGCTAATGCACGCCCACGGCCCTGCGGATCGACAGGAATTTTGATTCCAGCTGAATCTTCACCCGTTAACCTTGTTCCTGGTTTGAGTGAAATTGTGTCAAAACCACTTCTTTCTCATCCCAAGCAAACCATGCCTGCTATAGCTGCAAAATCTACTAACCCTAAGAAAACTCCCAGTAAATCTGAATCATTGGCTAATCCAGGCATTAAAATCAGTAATGTCATTACCAATGGGAAACCTGCTAACCCCTCAGCATCTACGACAGCTGCGAACGCTAACGTTAGCATCTTTCCCAACCCAAAGAGTGTCCGAAATCCCCAAATAATTAACGCTTCTAATTATGTTACCAGTTTTTCGAAATCATTTATTCCTTTTTCAAATGCACGTTTTCCGCCAATTTATGCTAACTTCCCTCAAAATCTCATTTCTATGCCACCCCTATCTTTCAAACGCCACAATATAGCCTTCCCTTCCAAGGTTTTCATCCAAATATGCCGTTGTACAATAATCTCAGTTCTCTTAACAATAACATTTCGACAAATTGTAGACCAGAGCGATTTTGTTTCCCACCTTTCGTTTCTTCTTTCCAGTTTTCTTCTCCGCCACCAAATTTTCCTTTTTTATAAAAACTGATGAGCGTAACCTGCAGCTCAGGAATACGCTCAGCTTAGTTTCACTCAATGCGAGATCAGTTGTAAATAAGATGGCTGAGCTTAGAACAGTAGCCTTTGAGCTTGATCCAGATGTGCTGTGCATCACTGAATCCTGGGCTCACTCTCTTATTTCTGACTCAACGCTTGCTATAGATAATTTCAATTTGTACCGACAAGACCGCGCTGAAAAACGTGGCGGTGGTTGCCTCCTTTATATTAAGTCATCCTTTGTACATTTCCCTTTTCAGCTGAGCATTTCGTCCTTTTCTGGAAATGTATGCTTTGCTTCAGTCATCCTCCCGCACAATAAAAAAGCGATAATTGGCTGTGTCTATAATCCTCCGTGTTATTCTGGCAATGAAAGCGAGCTCTGTGAACTATTTGAAAAGTTGCAGACACTCAATTTGATATCAAAATAATCGTAGGCGATTTCAATCTGCCAGACATTGACTGGCAGGCAAATTCCTCTCCGCCTAAACATCAGAAATTTGTCGATACTGTTAACTTTTCAAACATGTCCCAACTGGTCAGATCAGTTACTAGAAATGACAACATTTTAGATTTAATTTTTACAAACGATGTCCACCCTCTCTTTATGAATTTCCATCATGATCTTTTCACAAGTGATCACGCAATAATTCACTGTTGTTTTCCAGTCCCCTTCTTCCGAAGCCTGAGGTTAAATGCAATAACCTCGACTTTGCTAACATAAACCATGAAACAATAAATAATTTCGTAAGCACTCTAGATTGGCATAGCATATTCTCAATTAACGATCCAAACTTTTTCCGTGAGCTATTGCAGAGCCTCACAGAAAAAATCCAGGCCTTTATCCCGTTTAAGATTTTTAGTTCAAATACAGCTTCTTCTACTGTTCCGCATTTTCTCCAGAACAGACTTAAAAAATTACGAAAACAACTTAAAGATTCATCTAAAAGCTCTTTGTCAGTTCATTTAAGGATTGCACAAATATTTGAATTAGCATCTAAAATTAGGCTCGCAAGAGATAAGCATAGGGAGTCTCGGGCACTAAGTGATGCCAATTCATCCAAATCTGTTGCTCAAATCTTCCATGTTCGGTCATCGGCTAAGCGTCTGAATGTAACTCCGCCCTTACTCGACTGTAACAAAAAATTTGTTACAGACGATTTGGGCAAAGCTGAATTGTTAAATTCGTTTTTTTGCCAACCACTTTACCACTGAATCTAGCCCCACTCCCACAATTCCTCTGCTTTCAAATTCGCTTCTAACAACTATTAATTTCTCGCCTTCATGTATTCAAAAAGAAATAGCTCACCTAAAAAATTCACATTCGGTTGGAACTGATAACATTCCAAACTCACTTATTAAACAGTTAAGGGATTTTCCACCTTTACTAAGCAAGTTATTCTCAGTATTTCTCGAAAATGGTTTCTTCCCCGATTATTGGAAAACTTCTATTATAATACCAGTTTTTAAATCTGGTTCCCGCTCGGACATTCATAACTATCGCGGTGTTCATAAAACGCCCTCTCTTGCTAAACTCTTCGAAAAACTTATTGCAAAACAAATCACCGATTTTTGCTTAAGCAATCAAATTATCAACTTTACCCAACACGGCTTCTTACCGGACCGCTCTTGTGAAACCTGCCACATGTCTTTTCTAAATCTACTAACCTCTCTTCGTAATGATCATCTATCTGTAGTTGTTGTCTATTTTGATCTTGGTAAGGCATTCGATAAAGTGCCTCATAAACGACTTCTAGCTAAACTAGAAGCTATAGGATTTCGTAGTCCCCTTACTGACTTTATTAGATCATACCTAAATGATCGAAAACAAAAACGTTTAGTAGGTTCCTCATACTCAAGTGCTACCCCTATTGTTAGTGGTGTCCTTCAAGGTACCGTATTAGGTCCTTTGTTGTTCTTACTGTATATAAATGATATTTCATCGATAGTTAAACATTCTCAATCTTTTATTTATGCTGATGACCTCAAATGCGTGTATTCCTTCTCTAACTCTACGACCGAACGGTGCCTAGAACAAATTCACTCAGACTTAGACGCTCTTTCGGCCTGGAGCTCCACATGGCTAATGGAGTTCTCACCTACTAAGTGTCGCTACATGAGTTTTGGGCCTGTAAGGCTGCCGCAACCTCTTATCTTTGAAGGTTGCCCTATGATTGAATGTTCCTCCATCAAGGACTTGGGCTTAAGCTACACCAATAAATTAGATCTTTCGCCTCATGCCGATAGAATTACGGCCAAAGCTGCTCAGATTTGCGGCTTTATTTCTTATAATTTCTACCTCCCTGAAATCAAATTAAGACTTTATCGTATGTTTGTACTTCCGATTCTTGAATTTTGCTGTCCTTTCTTCGGTTTAATGAACGAATCTAGCCGTTCAAAAATTGAAAATGTCCAAAGACATTTCACAAAAACTCCTATATCCGACTCTTTTAACTACTTCCTACTCAACAAGATGCCAGCTAATGAAGCTAAAATTTCTTTGGGTCAGGAGACTTGAAGCAGGCTTTTGTCTCCTTTTCCGACTAAATAATAGCTCAACTCTCCCCAAACTTTCTGTCATTACCCCCGTTAGTCTTCCTTACAACCTAAGAAATTCTACATTAATTATACCTCCCCCTGCATCCTCCACGTGTAAACGCTCTCTTTTCTTTGCTTCTAGGTATAGTTTTCTTTGGAATAACTTGCCAATTGAAATTAGGTCGTTAACTAGTCTATCTGCATTCAAGCGAAGACTGCACATTTATCTTAACACTGATTCTATTAACCTTTTATTTTCCTCATCTTTTCCCAGTAGCTTTCCCCATGAATCGGAGAAAGGACCATCGGGAATTTAAGTGACCCTCTTGAAACTATATTTTCACTACCTCGAGTCGCCCATGAACTATGATGTCTCCTTATATCACCAGTACTCCAAACGATGACGTCATTCGGACGTTCACATTCAGTGGTCCACAGTCTAAAATGCTACCGTTTCTTTGGATACTAACCATCATCAGAATTCAATTATGGATCCTAAGATGCTGAGGACTTAAGTTCATTGACGCATTTTCGTGAGATTTTGTTTCATACGCCTAAGTGATCAAGAACGAATCACCTCGACGTTTCAATATCTCATTATGAACTGCTACTTCAGTATTACCCTACCCTACTCTACCACCTGACCATTTTTGCTAAGCAGTTTTTTCTCCTACCTTCTATTCAAAAATGAAGGCCTATTGAACTCTGCCTCCATTTTTATGGTAGGAGTTTTTTTCACTGCCTATTTATTTCTAGTTCACCACTAATTTTTAAACATTGCTAACTGTTGACATAGCAGGACAAGTTATGTATTTGTACATTTTATCTGCACAAATTGTCATAACTTTATTTCGTTACTAATGTTTGCTTAGACAGTGCCTTCCCGGTGCTTACCAAATATAAATTCTAAATTCTAAACTTGCTCGAGAGCTGGCCTAACCACTATCCGTTTTTGTACCATAAATCACTTGATACTGTTATTCTTCCCACAGCCTACAAAGCACCCCTTCGTAAAATAAATAACTGTATATTTTACCAGTTTACAGACAATATCAGAAGGAATATACAGTTAGGATGAGTCAAGCAGTAAAAAAACTCCTGGAAGAATGAAAATATTTGCATTTTTCCCCTAACTGTATGTTATTCAGGAGTAAAAACTGCTGCCCTAGGGATAATAGCAGTTCGGAACGGGGAATATTTAGCACAAGTGCAGTGTTTACAGTTTCTCTGCCTTTTAAGAAACAGGTTATTCTGCACAAAGGGGTACATCCACGGACGGCTACTCGCTGTTTCCTGAAAAATGCAACGGTTGCGGGCTGTGCAGACAGCGCCATCGCCCTCAATGTAAGATCTGGGATCAGTCTCGGATGCCGCGCACTCCCTCGAGACGGAAAACAGATTTAACCGTTGACTCTCATCCTTAATGACTAAAAACTGAACGTTTATATAATGCAGTAGAAAGGCAAAAATGTGCAGTACAAATAGACTATGTCCTATAAGACAGTTTTTACATCAAAGCGTGTTGCCATGATCCACTGAATTGTATCGATAAACTACTTTAGAAACGGTGGCACACATGGGAGGCCTCCCATCGATTTCTCTGCTAAGTCATTAACAAGGAGGTGCGAGAAGATTTGGCTGGTCAAACTAGGCTCAAGAACTCTGCTCCACAAATACGTGGGACTGGAGTTGACATAAGCAACCGTAATCGTTTCTGTGTGTATGTGTCTTGATGAAAGACAATAGGAAATTGAATGTCCCCTTAACATCACCAAGATGAAAGCTAAAAGTGAACCAGAGAGTGTTCAGCACAATCAAATGATTAGTAAAATCAGCAAGATCGCAAAATGCGACGCGGCTCAGGAGACAAAAAGATACGTCAGCTAGTAATACGGGACCGGTGGTATTAGAAGATGCATTGTTAGGGCTCCGTGAATAAAAGGAGAGCAAGAACCTAATCATAACCCTTTGCATTGTTTCTGCTAGGGATAACATTTGTTGCCAAGTTAATAGTGTTGCACATTAGTTTGTTACCCGAAACGTGAAGCTTGTAAGATCCAGGGGCTTTTACGTTAAGCCGAACACTCTGTACGATGTAATTCCTAGCTGACATGACTCAATTTTTTTATGTACCCTCGACGATAGCATGAATGGGGCTGGTTTTGCGTGATCTTTCCTAACTAAAGTAAAACTCAAATAAAACTCGTGACAGTTGGAATATGAAAAGGGTCTTCCTGCTTTTAGGCAGTTTCACTGATATTAAATTGTTTTAATATGTTTAAATTATCATCTGCAAATGAAATCTTTGCAGCCACTTTTTCGTCCCCTCTTCTTTTCAAACATCATTGCCCACTGTTGACAACCTTGATGCGTTTCTCCGTTTTCGCAACCCTGACGATGGTCTCCGTGGTCTATTAATGATCGTAGCGGGTTCTGCTGTTTCCACCATATGTTTTTCGAATTCATATTTGGTTAGCACCGGGAAGACACTGCCTAAGCAAACATTGGTAGAAAAATCAAATTGTGGCAATGTGTGCAGATAAATGTACAAATTATTAATAATGAAGACAGAACTTGTCCTGTTAGGGCAACAGTTACCGATGCTTTGACATTAATTTTGACCTAGAAAATAGGCAGTGAAAAACTCTTACCTTGTAAATGGAGGCAGAGTTCAATAGGCACCCATTTTTGTAAAGAGGGTAGGAGAAAAAACTGTTAAGGAAAATAAGGCAAAGGGGTAGAGTAAGCTAATACGGCAGCAGCAATTCAGAGTGAAATAAAGAATCATCGATATGGTTCGTTTTTGATCCATATGACGCACGAAAAAAAATCTCGCGAAAGGGCGTCCATGGATGTGAGGCCTCGGCATCTCAGGATCAAGAATTGCATTCTGCTGATGTTAAGTATCCAACGAAATGGGAGCATTATTGACTGTGTAATCCCAAATGACTTCCATCCTTTGAATGGCTAGTGGTATAAGGATAAATCATGGTTCCTAAAGGATTGGAGGTAGAGAAAAATAGTTTCAAGAAGTTCGCTTAAATTTACGAGGGTACTTTCTCCAAGTAATGGAGAAGACTGCTCGGAAAAGATGAGGAAAATAAAAGGGTGATAGAATCAGTGTTAAGATAAATGTTAAGTCTTCGCTTGAATGCAGATAGACTAGTAAACGACCCAATTTAAATAGGCAAGTTATTCCAAAGAAAGCTTTTACCTAGATGCAATGAGTAGAGAACGTTTACATGTGGAGGATGCAGGGGACGATATAATGATTGCAGAATTTCTTAGGTTATAAGGAAGACTAACGGGGTAATAACAGAAAGATTGGGATGATTTGAGCCGTTATTTAGTCGAAAAAGGAGAAAAAGCCTGCTTCCAGTTTATTGACACAAATAAATGTTAGCTCCGTCACCTGGCATCTGGTTAAATAGAAAGTATTTGAAAAGAGTTGGATAGAGGACTTTGTTTGTGAAAGGTTTTTAGACATTTTCAATTTTCACACGCCTTGATTCGTTTATTAAACCGAAAAAAAGGACAGCAAAAATGCAAGAAGAGGAAGCACAAAAGATACGACTAAGTCTTAGTTTATTTTTCAGGAAGGTAGAAATTATAAGAAATAAAGCAACAAATCTGAGCAGCTTTGGCCGTAGTTCTATCGATGTGAGGCGAAATGACTTGTTAGAGGAATATTCAGTCATAGGGCAACCTTTAAAAATAACAGGTTGTGGCAGATTTACGGGCCCAAAACACATGTAGCGACACTCAGCAGGTGAGAACTCCATTAGCCTCGTAGAGCTCCACGCCGGAGAGCATCTAAGTCCAAAATGAATTTGTTCAAGGCATCGTTTGGCCGTAGAGTTAGAGAAGAAATACACGAATTTGAGGTTATCAGCATAAATAAAAAGATTGCGAATGTTAAACTATCGACGGAATATCATTTTTGTAAAGTTCGAACAACGAAGAACCTAAAACGGTAGCTTGAAGGACACTACTCACAATTGGAGTAGCACTTTGAGCAAGAGGACCGACGAAAACATTAGTTTTCGATCAGACAAAGTATGATCTAATAAAGTCAGTAAGGGGACTACGAAATCATGTGCACTCTTGTTCAGCTATAAGTCACCGTTGTGGCACGTTATCGAATGCCTTAATAAGCTCAAAATAGCTAACTACTACAGATAGATGATCAATAAGATGTGAGGTTATTACATTTAGAAAAAACAGGTGGAATGTTTCAAAAAGAGTTTGTTAAGACAAAGAGGAAAAAGGTTTAAGAAGACCAAGTCGTTTACCGAACCCAGTAAACCAGAGGACGGTTCACTAGTTTGCAAGGATATCCAATCTAGTCCTTGCTCCACACCATCATCACTAAGCTCAGGCAGCATTAGCAAAAATCTGGCCTTACTACCCAGCACTAAATCGCTGCTGGACGTTGCAACAACATGTGATGTTGAAGAAGTTGGTGAGTTTGTAAAGCCAAAGAGGAAAAAGGTCTAAGAAGACCAAGTCGTACACGGATTCGGCTCCAGCCTGCCCAACACCCGGGTCATCTGGACCTGCCAGACCAAGTGAACTGGTTACAAGCACGCACTCAGTTGAGAGATCTTATTTGCAAACGGGCGCTCGATTGAGTCGAAAACATAATGTTATGATAAAGGGGTCCCATAGTCAGCGTAAATAATTCCAAAGGAGCGAGTAAAAACATGACTTGGAACTCCTTTAATTGTATGCATAAGCGTTGCTGACAGACGGCAAGACCATCCACATTCTCAGGACATAAATAAATAAATACATTGTATATCTAAGGCCAAAAAGGGCCCAACCATTACAAACTTAGTATCGCGGTATAAATAAATGCACAGTGGATAATTGCTGCACTATGTGAACAGCCATATGAACAGCAGAAATGAGTAATATGGTAGGCATATCCGATTCAGAACGATATGCCATTTTTAAAAACAATAGTCAACAATCTTTGACATAAACGGTAAACTAGAAAAAGAAGCAGTAAAAATCTCCTACGGTAGAATCAGAGACGGAGTTCGGCGAGCCACCAATTTAAAAAGACTATGAGAAAAAACTGCTTCATTAAAAAATAAATAGCTAGATGCAATGGAATAGTATTGAGATGTTGCTGACAACGTATGAGGGTTCGGAACGCTCCTTGTTGGGTGAGAGATAGTATAGCAGTCAGAGCTACTGTTTATAAACACCATTGGAGGTGAGAGAGGAGAACTCATCGTGGGCACCAGGGTCGAAAACGAAGAGGGGACAGCAGAGGTCATGAGATCATAATCGAGATGCGACCTTGCTGACTGCATAGTCCACCAACAAAGAGAAGAAAAACCATCAGAACCCGCCTCGATCATCAACTGAACCTGGAGAAACGTCGTCAGGGTTGCAAAAATCAGAGGAAAGTGTCAAGGTTTTCAAGAGTTGGCGATGCTAGTTAAAAAAGGAGTGGATGAAAAAGTGAATGCAAATATTGACTCTGCAGAGGATTATGGAAATATTTTTAGAGACCAATAAAATATCAAGGGAGCTGCCTCAAATACCAGGAGGACTCTTTTCAAAAATCCAAAGGTTGCGAGTTTGTGAAGGAAACATACAATAAGGAGTTTATATCTTCCAAAGTTAAATGTTTGCGTATTGTGGTTTTAAAATAGCTAATGTTCACGACAACCCAATTTCCCGTGGAAAAATATTCCATATAAAGGCATCTTTGGAGGCAAAAACTGAGAATGATTAGTTTGTGGAGTGGTTAAATTAACATGGAAGAATGACGAGGGCATAGGGTTGATCTACCGGAGTGAGAGCGTTAATTCGTGGAAGATTTGGGCTAGTTTAACGCGAAACAGGGAAGCATAAACCGGATTCGAGTCTTCTAACCGAACTAAATTTCACGTTTGCTAACTTGCATCTATAAATAATAATAAATACTAAATGGTATATTTAAGGCCCAGAGGGCCCTATCATTACAAACTTAGTATTGCGGTTTAAATAACTACAAAGTTGATCATTGCTGCACTATGTGCGAATCCATATAAACAACAGAAATGAGAAGCATGGTAGGCATACCCGATTCAGAACGATTTGCCATTTTTAAAAACAAAAGTCAACAATCTTTGGCATATACGGTGAAATGGAAAAGAAGCAGTCCAAAAAAACTCCTATGGTTAAATTGAGGCGGAGTTCGGTGAGCCACCAATTAAAAAAACTGAGAAAAATACTGCTTCACTTAAAAATAAATAGCTAGATGCAATGGGGATAGTATTGTGATGCTGCTGTCAACGTATGAGGGTTCAGAACGCTCCTTGTCGGGTGAAAGATAATAAAGCAGTCAGAGCTTCCGTTTATAAACACCAGTGGAGGTGAGAGAGGAGGAACTCATCGTAGACAACAGGGTTAAAACGAAGAGGGGACAGTAGAGGTCACGAGATCATCATCGAGATGCATCCGTGCTGACTGCATAGTCCACCACCAAAGAGGCGAAACCATCAGAACCCGCCTCGATCATCAACTGAACATGGAGACCATCTTCAGGGTTGCAAAATCGGAGGAATGTATGAAGGTTGTCAAGACTTGGCGATGCTAGTTTAAAAAGGAGGGGACGAAAAAAAGTGAATGCAAAGATTGACTCTGTGGAGGATGATGGAAATATAATTAGAGACCAATATAATAAGGACCCTATCCTTGAAGACTCTATAAGCACCACCAATTATTTGTTCTCCAACTTGGACAATTTGATCTTCGTTACCACTTCACTAGGACTGTTCCGGATAATACTGTTTCAACTGCATGTACTTATTTGCTGCCTGCTCATCTGGAACTGTTTCTTGTGCCGAAATTCGTCATAAAACGGATCAAATTGGAATTTGTTTTATCATCTCGGACAAATAATTTTCTCTTGTTTATTAATGATTGTGTACAGGAATCGGACTGTGACTTTGCTATGTTTGCGGACGATATAAAAATTTGGAAAGTTATCATCAATGCTGCCGATGGAGACGATTTCAAGAAAATCTCCATCGATTGGACGAGTGGTCCCGCAAATGGCTCTTGTCCTTCAACTCAAACAAATGCAACCTGCTTCGTCTGGGAAGTCGGAATCAGGTTACTGATATGCGACCCTACTTTTTGAACGGTATGCCACTCTGAAAAACACACACACAGAAGGATCTCGGCGTTTGGATCACAGACAACATGAAGTCTTCTACGCAATGCTGCAAGGCGGCTAAATCCGCCAATTCAATGCTGTACTCTTTCAAGCGGGCATTTAAAGTTTTCGATGAAGACTGCTTTTATAAAGTCTTTGGTACGTTTGTTAGGCCTCATCTTGTATATGCGATCCAAGCCTGGCGACCGTGGACCCAACAGGACTACAAAAATGCTCGAAAGGGTACAGCGACGAGCCACAAAAATTAGTAAGAGGTCAAGGTGAACTGCCATATGAGATTCACCTAAATAACCTACAGCTCTATCCTCTGAGTTATAGGCAGTTGCGCGGAGACTTGATACAAACCTTCCGTATCGTGCGTGGCATGGATTGCGCCCTCCTATGTGATGACTTTTTCCAACTTGCTACTACGAATAATCTCCGAGGTCATCCATTCAAACTAAGTGTGCCCCAAGTAAGATTGGATGTGAGGAAGTATTTTTTCACCAACCGTGTCTTGAAACCGTGGGATAACCTACCTGAGGCGATTGTAATGTCCCAGTCTGTGGATATATTTAAACATCGGCTTGACATACATATGTTGCTGCACCAGGAAGATTATGTGACAACTTTACCTTAACAATATCCGTGTACCACGTAAATCTGCCTGCATTCACTTGACTGTAACTTTTTACATTGCTTATTATTCTTCTGACTTTCTGTATCAAATAGGGATTTCAAAGGCGAAAGCCTGTTTTTCTCAAATACACTGAACTGAACTGAACTGAAATCTTATTCAAGTTGACTGCGCAGGCTCTGCACCAATAAAAACTGACAACCAATCAGGGAACCAAACGTGTACAACCTCGTGAAGATCTGAAGTTATCCAGGACCTTCGACATCTCCGAACGGCTGAGTCGTTCCTGAATATCCTTCATACCGTTTATAGTATTTTTTTCATAAGCGTTTTTGAATAAGTATAAACATTTTTGCTCATATTGCATTAAATACTCGCCATACTCCAAAGCCAGTCGGAAATGTTCGTTATACGCTCAAAGGAGAACATACTTTTACGCAGTGTTTTAACATTTATGGACTCAAAACAATTTTTTTGCTAGCAACAGAACCAGTCACGGAACTTCCTTTTAAGGAAAGCCTGTTGAGCTGGCTTTGACATCCACGACTGTCACTCAATCAGTTTATACTTAAAACCAAAAACCAGCAAAGCGCGCAAAAAGCGTAATGGCAGCAAATCCATCGGCTACGAGGACGAATCTTGCGTTGGATGTTCTTATATTTTTACTAACAGTTCAAAAACTGGAAAATGAGCTTGCAGGTTTAAGGAAGCTCTTGCAAGATAACATTACTCAACGAAATACGCTTAGCAATATTCCAGTTAAAAAGGCAGTGACTAAAGCACCAAAAGTATCAAAAACTACAACTTATTACAGCTCACAATGTTCGGACGCGATTACCCATAACGACCGGATAACAGGAACACAGTCTCTGAATCCTACGGACAACGACCAGAACAAACCACAAATCTCATCCTGCTATCTTGGGTGCTCTAAACAGCCCGTAGTTGAATCCGAAGTAACAAACGCGTAGCAAGCTGCAATGGGGAAACACCACAACAGGAGGACAAAATCACAATCAACTCTGATGGATTCATTGAAGCCTTCAGATGAGAGTATGGTCAGAGGTAGACTAAATCCCAACGAGAGCTCTGTAAACCGTTCTCGTGCCCCTAAGGATAACTTAGGAGGAAGCAAAAATTCCAAGCACCAGGATCGATAACAGTGTTTTGTTATTCAGGGTTTTGCACGAGTCAACTGCAGTCCGACCAGAAGACCGTGTCGCCGAAGACCTTGCTTCGTTTAATGGCCTCCTAAACCAGTTGCTCCCACCGGGCGTGGAAGTAAAAGTTATTAAAGCCTTCCGGATCGGCAAAAAGTCTGAAGACAGCCTAGGAATGCCACGACCGTGACCTCTGAAAATAATGCTAGAGAGCAAAGACCAAATCAAGGCGATCCTTTCCAAAAAAACTAACCTCCGTCACTCACATAAAGAGGTTTTTTTCAACCGGACTACTCCCCTGCGGAAAGGCTGAAACGCCGGGAACTTGTCTTGGAACTACAATCAAGACTGAAAGCTGGCGAACACAATCTGGCTATTTTCAAGGTAAAAGGTAGTTCAAAAAGAATACGAATTTTCCATTGAACCAACCGATTGTTCTGAGGACAATGGCAGCCACCTCACTAACGCCAAAACCATCAGGGAACCAATTGCCCAAAGAGATGTCAGAACGGATTCCGTAACACCCAGCGTTCTCACTAAAGAAACCAAAGTTACCGAAAATCATCAAGAAACGGAAAAAGACATACGACCTTGACGTTAGAGGAGACGCAGTTGGGCCCATAAAATTGACAAACGCAACAGGAAATTTGCTCGGCGCAAAATTGAAGTGCTTGTATACAAATGCACAAAGACTTTTTATCAAAAACTTGATGAGTTAAAAATTTGCCTTGCCGAAGTATCTCCGGATGTGATAGCAGTAACCGAAACCTGGCTGTCGGGCAGTATTCGAGATAGCGAGATAACATTGTCTGGATACCAAATATATCGGAGGGACAGAAAAACCAACAGAGGCTGGAATAATTGTGTATGTGAAAGACGTGCTAATAGTGTCTGACAAGACGAGCAAGTTTGCGTGCAGCACGGAAGCCATATGGTTGAATATCAAGGCTCTTGGCTCTCCATGTCTAGATGTCCTCATTGTCTATCGGCCACCTAGGATAGACCGAGTCGCGGACACCCTCTTGTAGGAACAATTGGAAAATTTCTCCAGTCGACCTAATGTCATGATTATGGGTGACTTCAACGCACCAGGAATTAACTGGAGCACTGTTCAATCATCATGCCCGAAATCGACTTTTTCATTATGTTTTTCTGCAAAAAGACCTTGAAGGCTCTCCTCACACAACATGTCCCTTTCCCCACCAGAACACGTGAAGGACAAAAGGGGCTAACTGTCTTGACCTGGTTTTCACGAAAACATCAGGCAGCATTGACAAGATTATTTCAATGCCTCCGCTCGGTCGTAGTGATCATGTGGTGCTTATGTGGGACTACTCCTTATTCTCCGTTGCCCCTGCTATAGAGGAAAAAATTGCGTAAAGTTTGGCGAGGAAACTTTCATCAGATGCGAGCAGATTTAACAGACATCAACTGGACCTCAATAAGTATAAAACACAGAGAAACAAAATGAGAAGCCTTATTCTTAAAACGCAAAGAGAATTTGAGAAGACTTTGCTGCAAAAAGGCAACGCAGAATCCAAAGTTAGTTTACAGTTACCTCCGTAGATGTACAAAGGAATAAACATCAAATACCGCTGATTAAGACTGCCGTGGGCGTCGAAATTTCTGAAAAACAGGGAAAAGCCAAGTACTTTTCACAGTTCTACCGCTCAGTCTTCACAAACGAGGCAAAGGTTCCTTCGTCCCTCAGTGGATAACCCGCCGACTGCAAGTATTAGCCACATACTATTCTCAGAATTTCTGATCCAAAAGGAATTAAAAAGAACTAAAAAGAGTCGAAATCCCCAGGACTAGACGAGCTTCCACCCAAGCTTCTGAAAGAACTCGCCAAAGAACTTTCCGCACCTCTGTCAGTGCTCTTTCAAAAGTCGTTTGACTCCAGAACACTTCCTTTCGATTAGAAGCTGGCACATATAACTCCCTTGTACAAAAAACGGTAGCCGGGCGTCAGTGACAAACTACAGGCCCATAAGCTTGACATGCATCCTTGGCAAGATTATGAAAAGGATCACCAAGAGCGATATTGGTGAAATTCCTAGAGACTCATCATTTGTTATCAAGCTGTCAACACGGGTTCAGAAAAGGAAGATCATACACAACGAATTTGCTGTATTCGCTCCAGAGGTGGAACCAAGCACTTGAAGATAGACACGCGGTTCACATTGCCTTCATTGACTTTCAAAAGGCCTTCGATACTGTGCCGCACGAGAGACTGCTGTACAAGCTAGAAAAGAATTGGAATCAGAGGTAACCTCCTCAAGTGGATCGAAAACTTCCTCGTGGGTCGGCGCCAGGTTGTGTGCATCGGCCAAGAGAGGTCAAGTTCGGCTGCGGTCAAGAGTGGGGTTCCTCAGGGCTCAGTACTAGGGCCAATACTGTTTTTAATATACGTGAACGATTGTGTCAGGAATCTCGACTGTGAAGCAGCAATGTTTGCCGATGACATTAAAATCTGGAATGTAATCCAGAGCCCTGCTAACGAAGATAAACTGCAGATCAACCTAACTCGGTTGGAGAAGTGGTCGAATCATTGACTTTTTGCGGTTCAACGTCGATAAGTGTACAGTACTTCGCTTAGGCAACCCATCTGGATCTGCTGAAAGCAGAAGTTACTTTCTCAACGATGAAGCCTTAAAGACGTGGAAACCCAAAAAGGACCTTAGTGTGCTGACGACCACCACCTTAAAAACCATCGTCTCACTGCTTAAAAAGTGGTGAAGGGCGCGATTTCGGTGTTGCATGCCATCAGACGAGTCTTTTTGGAGTTTGATGAAGATCTTTTCGCTAAGACTTTTGGAACATTCATTAGGCCGCATTTCGAATATGCTATGCACGCCTGGAAACCCTGGACAGTTCAAGATCAGAACTGCCTCGAAAGAGTACAGAGGAAAGCCAGCAAAATGGTTAGAAGTCAAAGCTCCTTGCCATATCCAACCCGCCTAATGAATCTTAATATGTTCCCTTTGAGTTATAGGCAAATGCGTGGTGATCTCCTGCAGACATTCCGCATTGTGAAGGGATTGGATTGTTGCCTGGAATTCTCGGACTTCTTTTGAATTTGCCGCCACGACCATCTCCGAGGTCACCCATTGAAACTGCGTGTCCAGCAGGTGAGACTGGATGTGCGCAAGTTCTCCTTGTCTGTCAGAGTGGTTAAACCGTGGAATGCCCTCCCTGAAGACGTTGTGATGTCACCATCGCTGGAAAGCTTTAAAAGGAACCTTGACAGTTTTATGTTCCGTAACGAGCCTGAGCGATGAGGAATTTATCTTAACCCTCGAGAGTCGTGCACCACTTGTCATATTTTATGACCGCCTTTTTGTACCCTTTGCAACCCACACGGTTTCTCTGTAAAACCGCACTTAATTTTACGTTACAAATAGGGTACTCAAAGGCCCACGCCTATTTCCCTCAATAAATTGAATTGAATTGAATTGAATAGGGTTTCAAAGGCTCTGCCTATCTCCCTTATATATACTGAATTATACTGAATTAATAATATCAAGGGAGCTGCCTCAAATACCAGGAGGAACTTTTCAAAAATCCAAAGGTTGCGAGTTTGGAAAGGAAACAGACAATCTGGACTTAACATCTTCCGAAGTTTAATGTTTGCGTAATTTAGTTTTGAAAATAGCTAATTTAGACGACAACCTAATTTCCAGTGGAATATTATTCCATATGAAAGCATATTTGAGGCAAGAAATTCTCCGTATACGAGATACTGTGTCCAGGAAGAGAAAAATAGTCTTCGAGTAAAAACCCACTGAACGTTTTTCA
Organism: Schistocephalus solidus; assembly: GCA_017591395.1. Taxonomy (NCBI): domain Eukaryota; kingdom Metazoa; phylum Platyhelminthes; class Cestoda; order Diphyllobothriidea; family Diphyllobothriidae; genus Schistocephalus; species Schistocephalus solidus. Next base: position 924 of record WEDG01002834.1, on the reverse strand, counting down.
ATCTCACTGCGGTCAGAGGCGTTCATCAGCCAAAAAGAGGGGACAGCAGTATTCTAGGATAGGAAGAACAAACAGGTGGTACAAGTTTAACTTTATTTCCGGAAGGGAGAAGTTTTGTGATATAAAACCACATATCTGTGCACCCTTTGCAGAAATTCTATCTGCATGAGGCGATAATGCTAGCTTATTCCTGTACCTTAGACCTTAGTCTAGAATAAGGAAGGCTCTGTCAACACCCGCTTCAAATCCTCGACCAAGACCTCTTAAATCATCTTGGAAAACGAAGCACAGTCACAGCTCCTGCTAAACAGAAAATCAATTCTAAGGGCTCTGCATTCCACCTGACCTTATTTTCTTAAGCAGTTTTTCCTATCTTCTATTCAAAAATAGAAGGTCTATTGAACTCTGCCTCCATTTTAAGGTAGGAAATTTTTTTCACTGCCTATATTTTCTAGTTCACCATTAATTTCAATACATCGTTTAGTGTAGACCTAGCAGGACAAGTTCTGTCTACATTATTAAGTATTTGTACATTTTATCTGCATACATTGTCATAACTTTATTTCGTTACTAATGTTTGTTTAGACAGTGCCTTGGCAGTGCTAACCATATATAAATTCTAAAAATTCTAAAAAAATACACTGCCAGCAGCCTCGATGATCTTGGAGACCATGATCAAATAAAAGATGATTCGTCACCCTAACAGAGACTAACCTTCTTAATGCGGTTCAGCATGGGTTCCTCGAAAAAAAGATCTTGTGACACCTGTCTGCTCTCTTTCTTTATCAATGTGCAATTTACACCGTTTATTTTGACTTCACGAAGGCCTTTTTATCGTGTTGACCATGATCTCCTCTTGCTGAACCTTGCGTCATTCGGCAAAGCTAACAAGCTTAGCAATACGTAACCAAACTGGAAGCACGA
>WEDG01002832.1:0-79273 GCA_017591395.1 Schistocephalus solidus | reverse complement strand
ACTTCGCTTCTATTAGCAATATATATATATATATATGCCATATATATATATATATATATATATATACATAAGGATAAAGGTGAAACCTAAAAAGGCAAGGGAGACAGAAATGGCCATTTCTGGTTTGATAGCCGTCGTCAGTCAGTCGTAACCAATCCCAAGCGTGAAACACCTGGGATTCGAACCCTCGACTTTTGATTATTGAGTGTAACTGTCTACCATTGAGCCAAGTGCCCTTTGCCGCCCTGAGCTGCGTCACACCCATCACTGCTGATCTTGTGGGTAGAGGTGTAGTTTCTCCTCCCGGAATGGACCCTGATATCAATCACACAAACAAAAGTACAACAGTGGGTGTGTCAGGAGGGGTCTGTGTGTGCACTTATGAGCGTAGCACGGGCATCGCACTGACTTCACACGTCCAAAACGCTATCGGCGCGATGATTGTTTCACCGAACCACCTTAAATCGTGTCTCGTATTTATTTGGGCAATTTGAAGATTGCCCTCGTGCCCGAGGGAGAAAAAAATATTTTAGCTCTCAATAGGCATGTCAAACGTGAAGTAGTTGGTGAAGTAGTCTACGAAATGTCTAAGCATTTTGTGGCATTGTATACTACGCACATAAATATGAACTTGAAATTGGCATTACTCACAGATCGAAAACGAATCTGCTTCCATTTGCTGAAACCCCAGATTTTATTTAATGGATCAAGGATGTATATGACCTATATATATATATATATATATATATATATATATATATATATATATATATATATATATATATATGATAGTTTGCGGCTCACCAATCTGCTTAAGGAAAAATTATGTTCCGTTTTTCCCTGGAACTCAGACAAGAGCCCTCACAGGTGGTCGCATAGAGAAGTGTAGCATATGTTGATAATGTGCTACGCGACCGCCTGTGAGGGTTCTTGTCTGAGTTCCAGGGCACATCGGAACATAATTGTTCCTTAAGCAGATCGGCGAACCACACACTATTATCATATTCCCGATCACAACCGACAAAGCAACGCACCCGTGGCTCAATGGTAGAGCGTGCGACTCAATTACCAAAGGTTGCGGGTTCGAATCCCAGGTGTTCCACACTTGGGATTGGGTATGACTGGCTGATGATGGCTAATAAGCCAGAAATGGCCATTCCGGTCTCCCTTGTCTTTGTCGGTTCCACATTATCAACATATGCTACACGTCGCTATGCGACCGAATGTGAGGGCTCTTGTCTGAGTTCCAGGGCACAATGGAACATAATTGTTCCTTAAGCAGATCGGTGAGCCACACACTATCATCATATTCCCGATCGCAACCGACAAAGCAACGAGCCCGTGGCTCAATGGTAGAGCGTTCGACTCAATGACCATAGGTTGCGGGTTCGAATCCCAGGTGTTCCACACTTGGGATTGGGTATGACTGGCTGATGACGGCTAATAAGCCAGAAATGGCCATTCCAGTCTCCCTTGTCTTTGTCGGTCATGTTATTCTGCCTATCTACTTAGCTGCCTTAGGGCTGTTGGCGGGGCTTGAGAGTTAGTCCCAAGGCACAACTGGACGAGTGAGTCCTGTAACCGATCGGTGAGCGCCCCATTACAATTGTCAATATTCCCGATCGAAACCGGCAAGTCAACGAGCTCTTGGCGCAGTGGGTAGAGCGTTGGACTTCTGCCCAACAAGGTCGCCAGTTCGAGGCTTGGGTGCCGCAGCGCCTGGGTTTGGGTATGGCTGGCTGATGACGGCTAATAGGCCAGAAATGGCCATTCCAGTCTCCCTTGTCTTTGTCGGTCATGTAATTCTGCCTATCTACTTAGCTGCCTTAGGGCTGTGGGCGGGGCTTGAGAGTTATTCCCAAGGCACAACTGGACGAGTGAGTCCTGTACCGATCGGTGAGCGCCCCATTACCACTGTCATATATATATATATAATTAAACTTTAGTGCGTAAATTTTCGAAACTGGTACCCCACCTCGTCGTCAGACTTTTGAGTGCGTACAATAACGATTAACTAATTAGCCGTGTCAAACCTAAGATTCTACGTTTGGATGATGTTTGCGGCAATACGCGTTAATTGCAGTTTGTCATCCCGTCATGATTGGCCGTGCGCATTTGAATTTGTCCTTGAGGATTTTGTATGTGGCGTCTAAATCGATTGATATATGCCCCAGCTGAATGCATTGGTTCCAGGAATTCACAGCCTTTCCTCATTTGCCAGGTGTCCACAATCCGAGTGCTCTCGCGAGCGACTTTATGCCCAGTGTCCAGTGTGTGCATGGCAACCTGGGAAAGGTAGTCACCTCTTCTGACCGCTAACTGATGTTCGTGTATCCGGGTTCAGATGCAGGTTGGTGTGCTTCTTATATCTGGTATATTCTTAGTTATTTTTCAAAGCGTTCGGATACATTTTGCACGTATGGGAGAGTTCACGAGTGTCATTGGTTTTGGTGCCTGAGTGGCCATGTCGTTCGAAAATAACTTTCGGCTTGATTTCTTGCTGCATCAGCCATTGATGTACGAGGTCATGTAGGTATCCATTTTTGGAGAATAAGTTAAAGAGATATTTCATTTCTGCCTGATAACTTTCTTCATCTAAGCAGTGTGTTTTTGGCTCGATTTAGGACACTGTAGACAGAACTAATTTTGTGAGAGACGGGGCTAAGACGTTATAACGTAATTCCAACATTGACAGTTTTACCGTCGATTTTCGACGATGTCCACCGTATGCTCCACACGAGGGGGTGCAGGGATGGTGAATTGCACGTGAATTAGTTTTAAGTGATAGTAGCCTTGCGTTGCAGCTACCGCACCCTCTCCTTCTCCCCCACCTGAGCCCGTTGTCACGACAGAGTCAAGCAGACCGGAGATGGGAGAGGGCGCCGGTAGCTGGCGCGGCCGGAGCCGCCCCTGGGCGTACCACCACACCTGGTTTGGATCCCACGGAGTGGGAGTGCCATAAAGACCACGTTATGAAGGAGCCATTGCAGCCTGACTCTCAGTCCACCAGTCAGCCACTCCACAAAAAACACACATTGGTCTGACCACGCGGTCCGAGTTATCCCGTCAGTTGGCAACCTTCCAAGCCACGGCTTTTCTAGCGCACCGTGATAGTTTCAAGCGCGTCAGATTGTTTATAGTTAGAAAAATGCGCTGAGCTATCGATCTCACTCTCCTTCACCCCCACAATCAGACCACCATCCGAGCCAGTCAGTTGTCTGGTGTGGTAGTGGGCACATTGGCTGACGGGTCGGCGTACCAGTCTTCGCACGCCATAGCACGACCTGGCCCTCATAACGCACAAACCAGGATTTATTTACTCAGGGGACATGAAGGATCGATCGCCGTTTGACTCCCAGTCCACTGGTCAGCCACTCGACACACACAGCACATACACTGGGCTGATGGCGTGGTCTGGTGTAAGCGTCAGATTGGCAGCCTTCCAAGCCACGGTTTCTAGGAAACCGTGATTTTATCAGGTATGTTATGATGATTGTGAGGGTGGTGTCTATGTTTCAGTGTAAATGGTGTGCGCTGATGTGGCTTAGCCTCCGGTGTTTTACCGCAGGTTGTCGTGGAGGCGCATGTGTCCTAAAAGGCCCATGCGGTGTGTAAATGTGCGGGAGCAGTGAGGGTAGAGGAGGCGGGCGCGGCAACTGTATTTCGGAGCCCCAGGCACTGGTTTGCCAGCCTTCGCGGGATAGATTCGCAGGTGACTGGCCAGGCCGATGCGTGAGTTGAAGTTGCGGGCGCATTGTGGGCAGGAGAAATCGGTAGAGGCTGGGGGGATGTCATTCATGGTAGTGAGGGTGGCAGTGGCGGTAAGAATGGCAGGAGCCGAGGGTGTGAATGATGTATCGGTGTTGTCGGCATTGCGGTGAATTCCACTGTCATGTATGCTCATGTGACCGAATAGGCCCATGCGATGAGTGAATGCGCGAGGACAGGGAGGACAGTGGAGGCGACGATCTTTGTTGTGTGATGGTGTTCCAGGCACTGGCTCACCGGTCTCTGTACGATGTATTCGCAAGTGACCGACCAGGCCGTTGCGTGAGGTGAATGTGCGGTCGCATTGAGAACGGCTTAGGAGAGAGTCCCCATCCCTGATGGTGGTGATGGTGGTGGTAGTGAAGGCGAAGGCGGTGGTGGGGGTAACAGGCGATGAGTAGAGGGATGTGGTCTATATGATGGTGGGAGTAATGGAATTGATGCCAGGAATGAGGGTGGGGGAGTCCGAAAGAGAGTTGGCAGAATTTGACGTAGAAGTTGGAATTGTCGGATTGTTGGTGCATTACGTTCGAAAATGTCCGACCAGGCCGATTCGCGCACGGAAGATGCGTTGAACTCGTGGGCATGTTGGAAGGGCCTGGGCATCGACGATGTTGGTCCGGGGCTCTGATGACTTTCATGCAGCTCTTTTGGCCTTGGCGGCGGCGATCCAGTTGGCCTCATAGATTGCTGAACCAGTCTTCACGGATCTTTTCCATGCCGGTCTATGCTAGACGAGGTCCTCCCAGGTCACATGGTTGATTTTCAGTTGCTTCAGTGATCTCTTCAAAGTGTCCTTGTAGCGTCGTTTTTGATCTCCCTGTCGGCGAGAACCCGTAGCGACATCTCCGTAGAAAAGTCATTTGGGTAGTCGCTCGTCGTCCATTCTTACCAGGTGGCCGCTCCATCGCAGTTGCACTTGCCTCAGCATGGCGTGGATGCTGAGGATTCCGGTCCGCTCCAGGACTTCCTTGTCCAGGATCCTGTCTTGCCACTCCCCTCGCGTGACATAAGGACTTTTTGCTGCCGTCATATTTGTTGGCAAGTCAGCATCCATGGTGGCCTGTCCCTCATCAGCCAATGGACTGACCAATCGTTGACGGCCGCGTAAGTTGCTTGCAGCCACACTTGGGATTGGGTATGACTGGCTGATGACGGCTAATAAGCCAGAAATGGCCATTCCGGTCTCCCTTGTCTTTGTCGGTTCCATTCAATCATAGCTACAGTCGCTAGCGACTCGCTCATGCGTGGATGCTGAGGATTCCAGTCCGCTCCAGGACTTTGTCCAGGATCCTGTCTATGCTACTCCTCGCGTGACATAAGGACTTTTTGCTGCCGTCATATTTGTTGGCAAGTCAAGCGTCCATGGTGGCCTGTCCTCGTCAGCCAATGGACTGACCAATCGTTGACGGCCGCGTAAGTTGCTTTCAGCCACACTTGGGATTGGGTATGACTGGCTGATGACGGCTAATAAGCCAGAAATGGCCATTCCGGTCTCCCTTGTCTTTGTCGGTTCCATTCAAATATATATATATATATTTGTGGGAATCATTTCTGAAAGTATTATGTGCAGGACACGGATTCAGGTGATTCGGACATGACTTTTAGGGTCAGAACCGAAATTTTAATTAACGTTTGGGTTGAAGACTATCAACCACTGCGGAATAATCACGTAATGCCCATTCTACAAACAAGTAGTAGTTCCAGTAGCATGAATCCTATATGGAAAAGATGTAATACTGCACTTCCGTAATAGTTACGAGTTAAAAGCTAAGACAAATCATGTCCCGGTCACTTAAATCCATGTCCTGAACTTGCTAATTTCAGAAATTATCTCCTTGATAATGCTCTGGAGTTCGTAAACCAGAAACAACATAGGGGACGCTGGGAAACACACTGAGGAGACGAACCACTAATTGCCGTGTTACGCTGCAGCAGAAACATCGGCGAGACACGTACCTAGGTTTATAGCTTGGGTATGACTGGCTGATGACAGTTAATAAGCCAGAAATGGTCATTCCAGTTTCTCTTACCTTTTTGCGGTTCCTGTGATGTGAACTATGTCGGAGAGACAAGTAAAAGATGCCCTAAACAAATGCTGGTTATCGCGTCTTCTGCAGCCGGCCACGGCTCGCAGAACGCAAAATACGCGGTTGTAAAACTCAAACAAACAACAATACCCCCCGTCCTAATCACCCTCGCCATACCCTCCAGGCTGCTCGGTCGAGTCCACTCACACTAGCAGCCTGGAATGTTCGTTCCCTTTAAGACAATCGTAGGAGAAACCGGCTGGAACGGAGGATGGCGCTAGTCGCTCGGGAACTGGCGCGCTACAAGGTGGACATTGCTGCTCTCAGCGAGACCCGATTTTCTGAGCAGGGTCAGCTGAAGGAGATGGGTGCCGGTACACCTTCTTCTGGAGCGGCCGGCCAAAGGCAGAGCAACGCGACGCTGGTGTTGCCTTTGCCATCCGGAACGACATCGTGGGACGTCTGCCCTGTCTGCCGCAGGGTATCAATGATCGCCTGATGAGCCTCCACCTGCCTCTTCGGGGAGACCAGTTCGCCACCATCATCAGCGCCTACGCTCCCCCAATGACGAGCTCTGATGCGGCGAAGGACAAATTCTACGAGGACCTGCACGCCCTGCTGGTGACAGTGCCGAAGGTGGACAAGTTAATTGTCCTTGGTGACTTCAACGCACGCGTCGGGACGGACCACACTGCCTGGCAGGGAGTGCTGGGTTCCCACGGTCTCGGTAGCTGTAACGATAACGGCCTCCTTCTTCTGCACTCGTGTGCGGAACAACGTCTCCTACGGACCAACACCTTCTTCCGCCTTCCGACGCGGGAGAAGGCCATGTGGATGCACCCTCGGTCGCGGCGCTGGCATCTGCTGGACTATGTTCTCGTTTGGAGGCGAGATCGACAGGACGTGCTGGTAACCAAGGCGATCCGCGATGCCGATAGTTGGACAGATCACCGCCTCGTCATCTCCCAGATGAGGCTTCGACTGCAACCTCGACGAAGGCGACTAAAGACCCGCATAAGTGAGCACGCAAGGGTCGTAAGAAGGATGGATCAGCTCTAGTTGGTGGCGGAACACTGTGCGGCCTTTGTATACATCTTTTCTTTCCAGGATGCCGAAATCCTAGATGTTGCATTAGTCACTGTTTAATTTTAACTGTTTGCTTTATCTACCATTTGTCTGAAGACTAACTGGGGAACCAGATTTGAAAACTCATACAATAAAGTTACTTGTTTCCAAAGAAATTCAATTAACTCTAATATATAGATACAGATATGATGTGTTCGACTCAATGACTAAATGTCGGGGGTTCAAATTCCAGGCGGTCCACACTTTGAATTAGGTATGACTAGCTCGTGACGGCTAATAAGCCAGAAGTGGCCATTTCGGTCTACCTTGTGTTTGTCGGTACTCCATCACAATATATACAAATGGTGAATAACTGAGGTATTATGCATCCCCAGATGGTAGATGAAGAAAGAAAACTCTTCAGATAAATCTAGTTTGTTTCTTTAATTGTCAAGTTGGTTGCACAAACCTCTCGTCAGGCGAAATGAGAATTGGGAATTGAGATTATCGCACTAGAGGGTTTTGGGGCACAGATGTTACATTGGCAGATTGACGTCTGTGGAAGGTAGGGTGGATGCGAATCCTGTTCTAATAGATGTCGCGAGTGAGGGGAGGGGTGCTAAACTTCCGATAGTGGGTCACGTGTCGGGAGGTGCAGAATCAGTTAAGTTCTACTTGGCTGAGCACGAATGAGCCTTTGTTGTTTTAGGGTGAGAGCAATTCAGTGAACCGTACACACAGACCTTCGAAATGTGCATACAGATCGACTTGGCGGTTGATGCTGCTTGTGTTGGAGTACCAAGCCTTGAGGAATTTCCGAGCCTTTTTATGTTAGCCATGTGACCACTTCAATTCCCTCCCAATTAATGGCCTGCGCGAACACGATGAACGAGGCATCATGTCGGCGGATGGCCAGCAGGGAGGATGCCGGATTTTGAGCGATGCAGATGCCAAACCGATCTAAGTTTCCTGCGATTGCTTCCGAAATTCGCTGCATGTAGGATACTACTTCTCCATTAGAGCACCGAGCTTTTGGTTGCCTCTGACTTCGGAGACACTTTTTCACGAAGCTCATCGGGATAATTGATATAAAGTTGCAAGTTCTTTTTTTATGTAGGTACTCTCTGCTACAGTACCGAAAGGCGCGGTGAAAAAGAATTCGAACACAGCTTCTTTTGTGGGGTCTCAGGATGGTTGTTCCCATAGTTGAAGAGTATTTCGGCCCTGGAGTCTTTCCTGTGTACGCTGGCTGCGAGACAGCCATCACTCAATCTTTGCACACTGACTCGAGAAACGGGAGGATGTCTCCTGTCACCATTAAGACTCTGCTGCAGTCGCTCCACGTCACAGTTTTTTTATGGTGACGAAGGTATCATCTATGTAGCGGAGCTTATACTAGTCGTTATAAGACTAGCTGGGCGATTAGCCTCAATATCGGTGAATCCATTGGAGTGCCCTTGTCCTGTTGGTGATACGTATCATCGAATGGATCATAATATTTAAAGCAGAAACCAAGCAGACCTCAAACGTCCTGCATTGGGGTGTCTATGCGATTTTTCTCTAAACGTTGAGCTACGTTCTCAATTACCAGGTTATGTGATGTTTAAGAAAATATAGCAACCTAATCAAACATTAAAATGCATTACATTACATTACTTATATTAAGGCCTTGAATTCTGTTGATGCTGTACTGCAATTTACTAGCAAATTGCTTAAGGTGTTTGTGTAACCACTTGTCAAGATTATGATCTTAAATTGTGCATCTGCTTTGTGTATATTTGAAAGACCATAAGCACCTTTATAAAGGTTTCATTGAGTTATAAAAGCACCTAAAACAGTACGCTATATGCCTTATGAAGTGAGGTCTCGGAGGATGGTCCTTAAGCAGTGGTGGTCAAACGCCTCCAGTTTTCGCTCATCTTTCACGCGTATAGCCCAGCATTCCTAGCCATAGAGAAGGACAGACCGGACAGATGCACGTTATACGTGAATCTTTGTGGCGATAGAAATGTCGCGTCGTGTCCACAAATAGTTTCTAATGCTTGAGAAAACCCGACGAGCAGCATCGATTCGTGAGACACTGTCATCCTTACTCTGATCATTCGGCAGCAACCTCGCCCTAAGGTATTTGAAACTGTCCACCTCTTCAAGTTGACAGCCATCAACCTCGAGAGGTGCTTTCTCCTGGACGGAAATGCAGCTTGAAAAAAACTTTGGTCTTCCCCGCGTTTATGGATAAGCTGACCGATTTAGTGACTTCATTCACCCGCGATACCATAGACTGCAGATCGCCAAAGTTTGAAGCTAGTAAGGCGATATCATCTGCGTAGTCGAGGTCGGCCAGCCGACGTCCGGGTGCAAGCCCAACACCGTCCTCTTCGTGCAGGGGCATCCCAAGAATCTAGTTGATTGCGCAGTTAAACAGGATGGGTGAAAAAATACAACCTTGCCAAATGCCCAACCGGATATCGAATTCTTGTGAAAGATTGTTATGGACCAAAACTTGTGCAATGGTTGAGCTGTAATAGACCTTAATCATGACGATGATTTTCGATGGTAGGCCATCTTTTGCCATTATCCGCCATAATGATTCACGATGGACGGAATCGAACGTGGCATTTTCTTATATATATATATATATCGGGTAAATAATTTCTGAAATTATTAAGTGCAGGACATGGAGTCAGGTGCTTCGGACATGACTTTTTAGGGTCAGACCCGAAATTTCAATGAACATTTGGGTCGAAGACAATCAACCACTGTGGAATAACCACGTAATGCCCATTCTACAAACAAGTAGTACTACAAGTAGTATGAATCTTATATGGCAAAGACCTTATACCGTACTTCCGACATAGATACTAGCTAAAAGCCCAGAAATTATTTACCCGATTATTCTCTGGAGTCCATATACCAGAAACCGCATAGAGAACGCTGGGGGACCCACTGAGGAGCCGAACCCCTCGTTGCTGTGTCACACAGCAGCAGAAACATCGGCGAAACACGTGTCTGGGCTTTTAGCTAGTATCTATGTCGGAAGTACGGTATAACGTCTTTGCCATATAAGATTCATACTACTTGTAGTACTACTTGTTTGTAGAATGGGCATTACGTGGTTATTCCACAGTGGTTGATTGTCTTCGACCCAAATGTTCATTGAAATTTCGGGTCTGACCCTAAAAAGTCATGTCTGAAGCACCTGACTCCATGTCCTGCACTTAATAATTTCAGAAATTATTTACCCGATTATTCTCTGGAGTCCATATACCAGAAACCGCATAGAGAACGCTGGGGGACCCACTGAGGAGCCGAACCCCTCGTTGCTGTGTCACACAGCAGCAGAAACATCGGCGAAACACGTGTCTGGGCTTTTAGCTAGTATCTATGTCGGAAGTACGGTATAACGTCTTTGCCATATATATATATATATATATATATATATATATATATATATATAACCGAAAAAAATAAGGGATACTAAAATGACTATTTCTGGCTTCTTAGCCGTCATAAGTCAGCTATAGCCAACTCCAGCTGTATTGGCACCCGAGACTCGAACCCGTGACCTGCTTTGTCAGGGTCCAACCCTCGAACCCAGTGTGCCCCGTGCTCGTTGTCCTGTCAGTTTCAATCGGGGATATTAACAATGTTAGTTGGGCACTAATTTATCCGTTACGTGATTCGCTCGTCCTGTTGTGCCTTGGGGCTCACCCACTCAACCGCAAACATTCATGGACGGCTCTAATTGGATCCTTATGGAGTCATTTTGTCCACCTTCCGCTCGCGACGTCACTGACTTACCTGGAGAAAAGCAGATTTAGGAGGCTCTCATTAATCATTTTCACGACCTCGCCTTTCCATCGTACTCGACTCTGCTTAAACAGGACATAGATACTCAGTTACCGAATGAATGCAGCACTTAACTGTCCGGAATCCATTCGTGACAGCTCGTCTTCCATAGTCTTTCAAAGATAGTTTAGGGGAACTTTGGTAGGTTTAACAGTGAACTACAGCCCGGAGTTGCGTTGTCAGGATAACAGCCCGATAGAGCTTGAATTTTGTGTTAATGCGGATGCTGCGACAATTTCAACCTGAGCGTGGTGACTGTTTAAAGTATTGGCTGGTTCTAGACTGCAACCTTAAGGTCAACTTTTATTGGTTGTCTGATGCTGCTGGCTAGGTGAAAGAGCTGGTTTACCAAAGAGGAGTGTCTCCCATCAACAGTTGCCGTGGCTTTGATGTATTAGGCAGTTGGTCCCCGGTTGGTGCATCATAACTGTTTTGTGTCTTCCGAAAGTGACACATCCAAGGGCAAACAGATCCAGACTTCTTTACCTATCTATTTCAGTTCTAGTGCTCAGTGCGCAGTTATGCTAACCTTGGAGGTCTTCATGCTTGTTCACATACTGCAGACGTGAAATTGCTTCTCGAAGATCCGATAACCTATGCAGAGGGTTAGTCGATCCTCTTGGTGGGGCAACCATTAGTTCAACAGAGGGAGTTACGCCGAAGGCACAGTCCTGCCGAACCAACAAGGGAGCTAGATCAGGGCATAGTGGGCGTTATTCGGGTTGCGCTCAGATATAAAATGCCTAAAATGAGGGGGGAGACGTGGCGACACACCTGCGCCCGATCCTGCCTCTGGTCTTCTTGACACTGGACACGGGCGAGTGAGGAAAGGGGGTGCGGTAGCTGCATCGCAAGTTTTCTATCACTTAGACCTAATTCTCGCGCGATTCACCGTTCCTGCACCACCATGCTCTGGAGCACAAGGTGGAGCTCGTCGGAATCGACGGTCGAACTGACGTGCATCACCCTATCCATCGCCATGAAGATCCCACGCGTGGATCCAGTGCCTGGCATGCGTTCTTTCGTTAACTGTACTATAGCTGTAAACTTTGCTTGTTGTAGTCCTCAAGCTACGTCCATTTACCAAGAAGCGGTGATTACTCTTCGATGTAAAGTGCCACTTCAACTGGACTGTGATTATTTCTGATCTGAACAGTTAGGACATGAACCCGTGGATCAGGTGTTCGAACGCTCTACTCACGTGCTCATGGACAGACTGGATTCAGGTACAGATTTCGTGTTGTTTCTAAATGAGATTCGGCAATGCCCGAATTAAAATGTCAAATGAGTCAGAACTGGTCACTCTAGTGTCGCCAGTTGACCGAGGAGGAGGAAAAGGAGGAGGAGGAGGAGGAGGAGGAGGAGGAGGAGGAGGAGGAGGAGACTACTTGCACATGTTGTTCGACCTGCGCATACTGCAACACGTTCCGAACACGGCTCCTCAATTTATGCCGGATTCAAGCGTGCGGTACTCTGCTCATGCTTTCTATTGAGAACTCTTTGTGCTTAAGTAGAGAATTAAAACATGTAATTGATTATAGTGCACATGACTTCCGTCTTCATCTGGCCATGGTGAGAAGAAGAGAACTAATTAATTAGTCTCGGCCACCAAACCGGAATTTTCATGCTCGGGCGATTGGATCTGTAAGATGACAGATAAAATCCGCATTCAGAGAAATCCTAGCAGTATAAAAGTAAGTCTAAAGTACCAGATGAGCCCATCCTGTGTCAACTGCGCTTTCTGGGGAGTCCAAGATAGCTCAACTTGCTTTCGTGGAGAGTTTACTGAGGAAAACAGCTGCGAACGATCAGCCTCAACGTCTTCCCGGGTCCCAAACTGTTTCCGGGCTGAGAAAGATTAAAAGTAAGTGAGAGATAGCGAGAACGGAGCATCCCTAGTGGATAGACTTGCAAATATCTCATTTACGCCTGGTTAAACTACCCCGAAACGACACTGAAATTCACTCAACCAGAGAATATAGGTCAGTTTTTTCTGACGACCAACTGGTATAAACGCCCCAGCCGACAGTGCGTTCCGTGTTATTTGAGCTACTATGGAGAAGAGGTCGTTAAACTTTCAAATTCTTTATCTCTGTCGTTCTCTCCTCATGTTCCTCCGATTCAAATACAAGCCCCAATTCAATGCGGCTGGAGATGTATGTGGTGCACATGATTGTGATGGGTTTTGCACTCACATTGGCGTACCATACTACTTCCGGCTCCCCGAACGTTACAAACGCGAACTTAACTTGTTAATTTTCCGGTAACAGAGTAATTTTCCCGTTGCAGGCCTGACGAAAGAAGCGGCATTCATTTTGGAATTCGATGCGGAAGGGCGCCGAAGAACAGAGATTTTTCCTCCGCAAATCAGGAAGCAATGCTGGGGAAATAGAAAACGTATAGCACAAAATGCATCTGCCCCTCCCCGAAGGCTAAACTAGGATTGGATTTAATCATACTTGCTCAGCAGAAGATTTGTAGCGATTTTTCTCAACGAGATTGATGACGGAAAGTAATAAAAACGGGTCTGTACAGACCGAACTCCGTGTGGAAGTTGCAACGCTGGACCGCTCGCGTCTACTTGCACGTGCGTATCAGTGGCAGCGCACTCCGACTGGATGCCCTTTAAGACTGACTCCTCCCGGTCTCCCACTTCGGATACCGTTCTCGCGACTCCAGACGTGTGTCCTGGTTCGGATACCAACTTCTTCCAACCTCTTCTCAAATAGCTCTTTGCGGAATACACAATTCTCCTGAGTGACGTCCCACTTCTTCTCTTCTCATACGGAACCGGGACTAAAGGTCCTAGAGGCCGCGGTAGGTCAATTACAGATGTCATGATGTCTCATTTACTTAAGTTCCTGATCACTCGTGCGTTGGTGACTGGTCATCTGACCATTTCATTTTCTCCTCTGTTCATTTCGTCTGAAGACGGGTTGGTGTGACCAACTTGAAAATTTACGAATGCAACTCGATTTTCCGGCGAGCCTTTCTTCTTCACTATAGCATCTCGGAATGCACTCTACCTCAGCTTTTCCGTATATATATATATGCAATTAAGGGACGAGAAACATATATTCGGGTCCGGGACAAAATTGGCGGGCAATGCAGACGAGGTCAATGACACTTGCCATCCCCACACAGCCCCAAGACGAGGAGAGAATGAAAAATCACTGACCAGCAGGACAGCAAGTAACTCCCCCACTCCCCTGTAGTGCCTCCTGCTCGAATAGCTGTGGAGCCAGCTTGTTCAGAACCCATAAATATTGTGAGGAACCGTACCGAACCTACCTCCGACGATGAAATCATGCTTGATTTTGAAACGTCAGGATAATGAACTTATTGTTACCGTGATCGCCACTTCTTCTGATTTATATCCGGGGACGCGCATTTTCACTTCAATTAGCAATATATATATATATATATATATATATATATATATATAATGGAGAACCCGGACCGCGTAAATTCTACTCCCTACCTTACATGCAGGGCATCTCGAAGCGATCGCCCGACAATTAAAACCGGTTTGGCATCTCCATTGCGCACAAACCGGCATCGTCCTGCGCGCAACACTATCCCGAGTAAAAGACCCTGTACCCAAAGAGCAGCAAACTAATGTCATCTATCGCATGCCGTGTGCTAACTGCTCTTGCACTTATATTGGTCATACCGGCCGACGACTTGGGACGCGTATTACGGAACATAAACTAGCCATTCGTCGACGCGACCCTTTGTCACTCATCTTTGCGCACGCCCTTGAGTTCGAACATCGCTTCACTGGGACGGAACCGAAGTTGTTGCAATGGCTAACAACAAACAGGCGCGTGAATTCCTCCAGGCGTGGCACTCTAACACGACCAGCATCAACCGCCATGTCGATCTGGACTCTCAATACGAAGGCCTGCGTGCCCGGCTCACTGATTTGCGCCCACAACCTAACCACAGCCGCTAATCTTTTCTGGACCATGTAGAATCTCACTGTCTCGCCACCCCCTCCCCCTGACACGGCGAACAACAGTTGAAACTATAAACACCTCAAAAATCGATACAATTACCTCTGTCCCCATCCCGCATCGTCGACCATTAAGTTTACCGTCTGCAGTCACATTTACTCGCCATCCCCATTCGCCTCCGACACAGGGAACCCTAACAGCCCTCCCCCCCTAACCGGCCCCAATCCAAGTATGTACCCATTCCCTCACGCCCCAGTTGGTTGTCTGTCCTTGTCTGTCCTGTAGCACAAACTTGTCATCTGACCATTTCATTTCTCCTCTGTTCATTTCGTCTGACGACGGGTTGGTGTGACCAACTTGAAAATTCACGAGTACAACTCTCTATTTTCCGATGAGCCCTTTTTTCTTCACTATATCATCTCGGAATGCACTCTACCTCAGCTATTCGACATATTTTTGGGCGTCAAACGCTTATTCTTACCAGACGTTGGGAGAAATTTGCACAGAGACAGGCGATGACTTACAAGCAACTGACGTTTCTACACCGCTGTCGCGATCATGATATTCTACCGAAGTCTCTTCGCTTCAAGCCCACCTTGCCTAATGAAACTGGAAGACTACTTGCGCGCAAATACGGATTTAAAGTTTTGAGTGCAGTTATATCAGACGTTCACCATCGTCTTTGCAAATTTGAAGCAACAATATCTGACATTCGAGCACAGTGCGTTTCAGCCCTACCTGAAAATGTATTCGATAACATACTACAACGAATAAATGCCACTGCTATGGACGCCAGAAAAAAGAAGCGAGCCGAACTTCAAGTTAAACTGCAATCTCTTCTTCGTCCTCTCAATGAAAAACCACAGATCAACAAGAGTTGTTAACCTTTCCAAAGGATTCTAACATCTGCTGAAATTAGCCTACTAGCTAAGGGTACAAAAATTCAGCCACACCGATGCTGCACCTACAAACTTCCTAGCCAGCCTTGAATCTGTCCTACTAACTTCTGCTATGCCTGAAGACATGCGTGCGGACATACGCAGCTGTGCCACTAGTCTCATTTGGCAAAAAGAAACCACCAAGTCTTGCCCATCGACGAAGAAAAAGGGACTAATATCTCAAAGACTGACGATAGTATAGTGATTGTGTCTGCTGACAAGGGTGGCGCCACCGTCATCATGGAAAAAGACTGACTATATCAATAAAGCTAATCAAGTCTTCAACGACAAAGGAAGCCTACACACCACTCGCAGAGGAACCAACTAAAAAGCAGACCGCATCTGTGAAGAGGAAGATCACTGAGCTCGCGCGACTCGAAACTCATAACCCCCGATGACTCCAGATTTATAAATCTCAGTGATCCCCGTATTGCACATGCATATGGCCTCCCAAAAGTGCACAAAGCAGATGCACCGTTGAGGGATCATAGTACCTCTCATTGGATCGCCCACTTACAACCTTTGCTAAATGGTTGTACCGGCACCTGAAGCACCTCACCGCTGAATCACAATACAGCATTAAAAACTCTCAGGCATTCCTCCAGAAGATCCAAGGCCTTAAAGTAAAGTCCTGATGAGTGTATTCTATCGTTTGACGTAGTTGCCCTGTTTTCTTCAATACCACATGAATTGATCATTGAGAGCGTAACTCGGCGCCTGCAAGATAACCCAATCGACATCCCAATACAGCACGTTTCAGAAATGCTTAGGCTTTGTCTCAAGAACTATTGTCAATTCGATGGAAAGTTCTATCAACAGGTTAAGGGTACCCCAATGGGCTCACCAATCTCGGGTCTATTGGCAGAACTAGTATTGCAAAAACTAGAAGAGGAGGTTATGCGAAATTTCAGACCAAAAATGTGGGTCCGATACGTAGATGATACATTTGTTATCATAAAGGCCTCCGAAGTGGAGCAGTTGCATCTGAGCCTGAATAGCGTTTTCATAGCTATTCAGTTTACTCGTGAAGAGGCAACAGGAGGTATCCTTCCGTTCCTCGACGTGAGTATCCAGAAGCTCAGTGATGGATGCCTCGCAACGAGCGTCCACCGAAAAGGCTCTAATGCCGATATCACACTTAGCTATGATAGCAACCATCCTGCGGCCCATAAAAGAAGCTGCGTTCGAACCCTTTTCAACCGGGCCTTTCGTTACTGTAGTAGCGATAATCTACGTAAAAAAAGAACTCACTTACCTGTATCGGCTATTCCGACTAAACGGATACCCAGTCAGTTTTGTGAAAAACTGCCTCAGACACCAGAGGCAACCACAAACCTTCGGCTCTAATGGAGAACCCGGACCGCGTAAATTCTACTCCCTACCTTACATGCAGGCATCTCCGAAGCGATCGCCCGACAATTAAACCGGTTTGGCATCCCCATTGCGCACAAACCGGCATCGTCTTTGCGCGCAACACTATCCCGAGTAAAAGACCCTGTACCCAAAGAGCAGCAAACTAATGTCATCTATCGCATGCCGTGTGCTAACTGCTCTTGCACTTATATTGGTCATACAGGCCGACGACTTGGGACGCGTATTACGGAACATAAACTAGCCATTCGTCGACGCGACCCTTTGTCACTCATCTTTGCGCACGCCCTTGAGTTCGAACATCGCTTCAATTGGGACGGAACCGAAGTTGTTGCAATGGCTAACAACAAACAGGCGCGTGAATTCCTCCAGGCGTGGCACTCTAACACGACCAGCATCAACCGCCATGTCGATCTGGACTCTCAATACGAAGGCCTGCGTGCCCGGCTCACTGATTTGCGCCCACAACCTAACCACAGCCGCTAATCTTTTCTGGACCATGTAGAATCTCACTGTCTCGCCACCCCTCCCCTGACACGGCGAACAACAGTTGAAACTATAAACACCTCAAAAATCGATACAATTACCTCTGTCCCCATCCCGCATCGTCGACCATTAAGTTTACCGTCTGCAGTCACATTTACTCGCCATCCCCATTCGCCTCCGACACAGGGAACCCTAACAGCCCTCCCCCCCTAACCGGCCCCAATCCAAGTATGTACCCATTCCTCACACCCCAGTTGGTTGTCTGTCCTTGTCTGTCCTGTAGCACAAACTTGTCATCTGACCATTTCATTTCTCCTCTGTTCATTTCGTCTGACGACGGGTTGGTGTGACCAACTTGAAAATTCACGAGTACAACTCTATTTTCCGATGAGCCCTTTTTTCTTCACTATATCATCTCGGAATGCACTCTACCTCAGCTATTCAATATATATATATATATATATATATATATATATATATATATATATATATATATATATATCATCTGAACGGTCACCTAGAGCAGGGCCTGCTCCCGGAAAGCCAATGTGGCATCCGCCGACACCGCGGAACAACCGACATGATCTTTGCCGCCCGCCAGCTACAAGATAAGTGCCAGGAGATGAGAACTTACCTATATACTACATTCATGGATCTGACGAAAGCCTTTGAAACGGTTCATCTCTATGACTGTGGAAAGTCATGCAGAAATTCGGTTGTCCTGAGTGGTTCACGCACATGTGGCGTCAGCTTCATGACGGGATAACGGCGCGCGTCACTGACGAGGGACGGTGTCCGAAGCATTCGCAGTGACCAACGGAGTGAAGCAGGACAGCGTACTGGCCCCCACCCTCTCCAGTCTCATGTTCTCTGCTATGCGGATGGACGCCTACCGCGATGAGCAGCCTGGGATCCGTATCGCTTACAGAACTGACGGCCACCTTCTCAACAGTCGGCATATGCAGGCTTCAACGTGCGTGTCTACGGCTACAGTTCATGACATGCTCTTCGCGGACGACTGTGCCCTTAACACCGTGACGGAGGAGGACACGCAAAGGAGTATGGACCTCTTCGCCGCAGGCCGCGTCGATTTTAGATTAAAAATCAGTACAGGCAAAACGGTTGTCTTGCACCAGCCGCCACCCAGCGTTGAATACAATGCTCCCTGAATCAATGTCAACGGTGCTCAACTCTAAAACGTGGAAACCTTCGCTTATCTAGGAAGCACGCTGTCACGCAACACGAGAATCGATGACGAGGTTGCCCAAAGAATCTCCAAAGCTAGTTAGGCCTTCGGCTGGCTGCAGGCATCTGTGTCGAATCGCCACGGTATTCACCTGAACACCAAACTGAAAATGTTCCAGGCCGTCGTCTTGACGACGCTCCTTTACGGAGCGGAGACGTGGACAGTCTACTCGAACCAAGCCAGGAAGCTGAATCACTTCCATCTCAGTTGCCTCCGCAGAATACTGAGGCTGAGATAGCAAGACAGTATCTGGACATGGAAGTCTTGGAGCGGACCGGAATCCCTCAGCATCCAAGCCATGCTGAGGCAAGTGCAACTGCGATGGAGCGGCCACCTGGTAAGAATGGACGACGAGCGACTACCCAAACGAATGTTCTACGGCGATGTGGCTACGGGTGCTCACCGACAGAGAGGTCAAAAACGACGCTACAAGGACACTTTGAAGAAATCGCTGAAGCAACTTCAAATCAGCCCAGTGACCTGGGAGGACCTCGCCCAGCATAGATTGGCATGAAGAAGATCCGTGAAGACTGGTTCAGCAATCTATGAGGTCCAACCGGATCGCCGCCGCCAAGGCCAAAGAGCGGCACGAAAGTCACCAGAGCCCCGGACCAACATTGTTGATGCCCAGGCAAGCGCTGTCAACGCATCTTCCGCGCGCGAATCGGCCTGGTTGGACATCTTCGGACGCAATGCACCAACAATCCGATAATTCCAACTCCTGCGTCAAATTCTACTAACCCTCCTTCAGACTCCCCCACCCTCACTCCTGGCATCAATTCCATTACTCCCACCATCATATAGACCACATCCCTCTACTCATCGTCTGTCACCCCCACCACCGCAACCACTACCGCCTTCGCCTTCACTACCACCACCACCACCACCATCAGGAATGGGGACTCTCTCCTAAGCTGTTCTCAATGCGACCGTACATTCACCACAGGCATCGGCCTGGTCGGACACTTGCGAATCCATCGTAAAGAGACTGGTGAACCAATGCCTGGAGCACCACTACACAGCAGAGATCGCCACCTCCACTGCCCTCACTCTCCTCACGCATTCACTCATCACATTGGCCTATTCGGTCATATGCGCATCCATGACAGCGGAATTCACCGATACACCATGCATACCCTACGCTCCTGCCATTCTTACTGCCACTGCCACCCCCACCTCCGTGAATGACATCCCCCCAGCCTCTACCGATTTCTCCTCCCCACACTGCGCCCACAACTTCAACTCACGCATCGGCCTGGTCGGTCACCTGCGAATCCATCGCACGGAGGCTAGTGAACCAGTGCCTGGGGCTCTGACATACAGTCGACGCGCCCGCCTTCACTGCCCTCTCTGCTCCCGTCTATTAACACACCACATGGGCCTATAAGAACACATACGCCTCCACGACAACCTCCGGTAAACCACCGGAGGCTTAGCTACATCAGCACACACTATCTACAGCAATACATCGACAACACCCTCACAATCACCAGGTATCTGAGTATATCACGGTTTCCTAGAAACCGTGGCTGGGAAGGCTGCCAATCTGACGCTTACAGCAGACCATACCATTGGCCCAGTGTATGTGCTGTGTGTGTCGAGTGGCTGACCAGTGGACTGGGAGTCAGATGGCGATCGCTCCTCCATGTCCCCTGAGTAAATAAATTCTGGTTTGTGCGTTATGAGGGCCAGGTCGTGCTGTGGCGCGCGAAGACTGGTACGCCGACCCGTCATCCAATGCGCCCACTTCCACGTCAGACAACTGACTGGCTTGGACAGTGTCTGATGGTGGGGGTTGGGGAGAGAGTGAGGTCGACAGCTTAGCGTATTTTCCTCACAATAAACAATCTGACGCGCTTGAAACTATCACGGTGCGCTTAAAAGCCGTGTCTTGGAAGGTTGCCAACTGATGGGATAACTCGGACCGCGTGGTCAGCCCAATGTGTGTTTTGTGTGGAGTGGCTGACTGGCGGGCTGAGAGTCAGGCTGTAATGGCTCCTTCTTACTGTGGCCTTTATGGCACTCCTACTCCGTGAGATCCGAGCCACGTATCGTGGTACACCGAGGGGCGGCTCCGGCTGCGCTAGCCACCTGCGCCCTCTCCCATCTCCGGTCTTCTTGAATCTGTCTTGACACCGGGCTCAGATAGGGGAGGATGAGAGAGTGCGGTAGCTGCAGCGCAAGGCTACTATCATTAAAAACTAATTCACGCGCAAGTCACCATCCCTGCACCACCTTTCCGTGGAGCATACACTGGACCTCGTCGAAATTGAGGGTCGAACTGTCGTGTTATCAGTCGGTATGACATAGGAAAGAAAATACTGTTCGGATACAAGCTGGTAGAGTGTTTGAATATCATCCCGAAATAAAAACAGAATCGGCGAGACTTTGTGATTTATTCTTTGTGACTGAGCAGAAATTTAACTCTCTTTTTATACTTCACATCATCATCCTCATTAACCATGTCGGGGAGATCCGGGACTCATTTGCGCCCTAATTGACAGTTAAAAAGTCAGAAAAATTTCGCAATATAATCAGAGCCTAGCTGTCCTGTCAATCACGAGCAATGAATATCAAATTATGCGGAGATATTGTTCACTGGTCACCCCGGCGTTTCGGTCTCAATCTCTCTAAATAACAATGCTTTGCTGAATAGTACTAATTGCTCAGTGCATAATAGCAGCCATTGACAAAAAACAGTTCTTGTTTCCGAATTGAGGAGGACTTTTAAATTTCAGGTGTTTAGTGAGTAAGGAAAAAGAAGAAGAAGAATGAGGCAGATCGCGAGCCTGGACCATTTGTTCAGGAATCCATCGTCACAGATAAAAGCAGCGACCGAACAGGCAACATTTATAGCGGATAGTGGCCAATCAAGCAGCGGAGGATTGGCGCCAAATTGATCGCCCACTTCACTGGCCAGTCATCCAAAGCTCAGGTTTCAATCAATCCTCGTGCTCTGTAAGTTCCAGCGTGGGCATTTTCCCTGGTGACTGCAAAATGAAACTTTTCGCGAGTTCCGAAGGTGTAGTCATCCACTCGTTTCGTATAGTAAATTGTGATTTCTATAGAGATGCCCTTAGTTTGGAGACTTGGATATGAAGGACTAAGCAAGAGCAATGATCCCAATCTGTTTGTTGTCCTATATCTCTACTCTACCGAACCTGAACTAACAAGATATTTTGGGAGTTGGCAGCAGAGCCTTTACAGAGAATAGACTGCTAACAAAATAAGTGCTCAGTTCTGGCCTGATCTAGTTCACTGCCGACAGGCCATGAACCAGACGCTTAAATGATGAAGCTTTGAACCGTCTCCTCTCCCCCCCCCTCTTCCTCCTCCTCCATGACCTTCTCATCCATATTCCCATCTCATATCTTCTCGGACCCTAGAGTTGCTATTGGCTAGTTGATTGTGATGGCTAAGCCCGAAAGGGCCATTCCAGTCGCCATTGTCCTAGTCAGTAACATTGCTCACAAGATACAGGACCTAAATACTAGAGCATGGAAATTTTGCATTGCGCTTATGTAAGAGATGATGCACTACATAAACAAATGAGGCGCAAAATTTCACCTTGCATTCAGTCCTTAAGCCTATTTTGTGTTTTCGCTGTGCTTCAAAGTGTGTTACCAAGGCAATCCGCGGTGATGAGAATCACGGGTTCTGGCGTATGAGCAGACGCACGCTAAAGTGGTAATCGAATCTTACATGGAACAGGGCTTATGTATAGTTACCTCACCCGCTCGGCAACGATCCGTGCTGTGGAGATGCTGGACTAACATTGGGCCATTTTTTGTCACTACACATGTTAACCAGGCTGCGCAGAAATGCTACACATGAGTGTAGGCTCTCCAACGCGCCAGCCACTGCATTCGACCAGAGCACCAGAGTGTGCTGACAGGCTCGGATCCTGTAACTGGATAGGGAAGAAAGAATGCGGTCACCTCTGGGGGTTCCAGCCCTCATTGTCATAAATATGACTTCTTAAATATTTTGGTTGGGAAACCTGACAACTCACTAGGTATCTCGGGCCTCCCAGAACCGAGAGTGAGGCTACGATGGCTTCCAAAACGTAGCCTCTATGGTACCCCTGCTGCGATGGGGTACCAGCCTCTCCCTGGGTTCTGTAAAATATCGATTGACCGGGTCGCATGTGGTACGCGTAGACCAGTCTTTGAACTTGACCAGCCATTCATCGTCCTGACGCTGCCTTGCCCGCATGTCAAAGTGGCAAGGGAGAAGAACTTGCGGAATATGCTGCGCAAGTTTGCTATCACTATAAACTAACGCACGCGAAAATCGTATTGGTTTAGATGGATATCATTTTTCGCGATGGTTGAACTGTCTGAGCTAGGTCTAGCAGAATATTTCTGACCGAGAAGTAGATAATTACTGAGAGGTATTCGTTAATTAAGTTCATTTCATATCGTAGATGCGTCTTCCTTACTCTTCCATCCTTACCCGAAGAGTACCAGTAAAAAGAGTCTGCTTCATTGAAGAGGTGACAAAATTTCTGAAGAGCACCAGGGAAGAAGAGAACAGATTCCGGGTTCATGTGTGCAGAATGGCTCCAATGGCTCCTTCTGAATGTGGCCTTTATGGCACTTCCTTGTTAGTTGAGATCCGAACTGTCCCTCCCTTGTATTGTTGTGTTCTTGCTTGTGGTGGACCACAGTGCATGGGCCTGCGCTCTCTCCCATCTGTGGTCTTCTTGACTCTGTGTGGACCCCCGTCCCTGGTGAGGGAGTGCAACAGAGAGTGAGGTAGGTGCAGCGAAAGTCTGTTCGCATTATAATCCAGCCTTAGTCACCATCCCTTCACAACCCTGCTGTGGAGCATACGGTGGATATCGTCGAAATACGACGGTCGAACTACCGAACATATGTGAAGCCAGTGCAAGGTCTTTTTTGCAGCCATTGCCCAAATCATTAAGGAGAGCTTGATTTCCTCTCCTCCCGCTTCCTCTCCTTCCCGCTCGGCTCTTTCGGACAGCCGGATGCTCGTGGACGGCCGCAGAGGCGATGTTGGACTGCGAGCCGGCGTGATGGCCTTGAAATAGAGCGCTCCAACAACGTAGGCAGGAAAAAAGTACCGCGCCTTCGTTATCAGTAATGATTGAGGTTTCAACAGCTATGCTCCTCACTCTGATTGGTCTTCTCAACGAAGGACTCCGAAACCAGTGGGTTGCAGGGGCCGAGCGCACACCGCATCTCCCCACACTCACAAATATAGCCGGTCTTCCTACATCTGACACAAAGGCTAACATGAGTCACAATTGCCGCCACCACCACCAACCCCACCACAAAGGGATGCCGTACTCACCGGCCTGTTGCTGAGTCATCGGGGCACCACTTGATACGTGACGTGCCACTGGGACCTCCCTAACGCCCATGCTACTGTCCCCTACCGAGCGGAGTGAATGCCTAAAGGACAACTTCTCTCCACATGCTGCATACACACGCACGCACATAAGTGCTAGCCCAGCGCCGCGGCGCGGCCGTCGTGACGGGCACACGTTTTGCCTCTGGGGCTTAATTTTTGGTTTGTGGCGGACTTTTTGATTTGACGCCTGATTGGTTAGCTGCGCTGGGCACGGCGATGAGTAAGTCGGCGGGGCTAAAGTAACATGTGGAGCTGCTTCCGTGCCAGGTAGGGAAGGCTCGCAGGAGGGAGACCAGAGAAACTCGCCATCGCTGTACAGCCAATCAGCAGCCAAGAGTCCACTTCGAGCGAGAGAGGGCTATTGGGTTTTGATAATTTTTTCACGAGGTGAAGCGTTTCCTGTGCCGTTTAACCTACTGTGACGTTTTAGCGAAGGAGCGGGAGAAAAAAGCACAAACTGACGAAGGATTTGCACGTTTATGCGTTGCTAATGTAGTGTGCGGGAAGCTTCGAAGAGCAGATGCGTGAAAGGACCAGCAGGACCCTAGTAAAAAGCGTGCCGAACAATGTCATCCAGAGAGGGTTTAATTTTCTTGTTGCGTCCTTCAGTAATGATAGCATATGTGGCGCCATAAACAAGGAACGGAAATGGGAACTCCCATCCGAAGTAGTAAAGCTGACCCTACACATAATGAGAGGGTATATATTCCCGTGTCCTAATCCTAATATTAGCTGAAGCATAAACCTAAACCATAGCCCCATTCTTAACCCTAACTCTACAGTTAAATTACTTTACCCCTAACCCTACATTTAAACCTAGCTCTAATCATCAACCTGATCCTATTTTTCCCGGAATTTAACGTCAAAATGTTTGTATTTTTGGTGATTACTGTTCTCATGTACTGTTTGGGGTGCCATATAAATCGTCTTTACCGACTATGCTAGCAGTACCTTCTTAACATTTTTTACTGGGCCAAGCCATGCCTGGAAACCTATGCATTGGCTTCCAGGATCATACAAGCTCCTCCAAAATGGGTGACAGAGTTCACAAATTGGCAGCCCGCTGTCAGGTAGAACTCGGACAAACTATGATAGCACAGGAGATGTTGACAGCGATGAGGGGACCTATGTATACGGAAAAGTTTCGGGCTTATTGTGCCTGCATTCAGCTGCTTCTACCGGAAACCAGACCCACAAACATGCGTACTAATTTAGCGAAAATGTCCACAAACGGGGTCTGTCAGATAGGTTTACAAACACCTTTTGTGTGTTTACTCGCAGGCGCTGATTAAATGCAGTTGGAATAAGTACTTATGGACGCTCTGGTAGCCCGCGTCTTCGCCATGTGCGTTTGCTTGTTTGTCCTTCTGCCTCTGGAGGATAGTCGGGGTTGCGCCCGAAGGCAGCTAACATCAGAAATATAACCGCATTATCTGTTGTCTCTCCCCTCTGCAATTATAACTTGGCCGACATCGGCCTGGTAGTTGGTTGCCTGTTCATGACCTTTGTCACTAATTCCGCGTTTATTTGCTTGGGGAAGCCAGCAGGTCGGTGTGCGCCTATTCCTGTTTGAATAAATACCCGAACTGTAGCGACAGCGAAGGACAAGCGGCGAGGCGCTGATGAACTTCGGTTCGATGAAGTGCTAATGCCCCATCTGCTAGAACCAGTGTGTGTGGACTAACTGCGCCGTACTCGAGCGCATGTTTGTGTTTCCAGTCCCAGCTGGTAGTCAGGGTTATGATTGGCTGAATGAGAGCAGAATAAGCCCTTTATTGGCAGCCAAACCTTCATATGGCCGCCTAATCAGAACACAGACATATGAATGCCCCACCCACTTAAAAACTGGTGGCCCTATGATACATTTGAGGAACGGCAAACATCCTTAATATGAAATACTACATAACACTGAACTTTATCCTTAACCTTAACGCTAGCACTTCCCTAAGTTCACACGAACCCAAAGCTTAACCCTTAACATAATCCTGACCCTAACACTAAATCCGCCCTCGACTCCAACCTTAACCTTAAACCTAGCCCTAACACTCAACTCTTTTGGACTTGCACACGAAGCCACATTTATTGTGTGTGGTTCCTGTTCGTGTGTCCTGTTTAGGCGGCCATAGAAGTCCTCCTTACCACAATGGTTACCGGTCAGGCACGAGGAGTACCTTTTTTACGGTCGCATGCCCTGATAAATTCTGATAAATTGAGCAATTAATTTTCCCTCCTTTTTTCTCCCTGAATACTGGGGGACAGGGGACACCAGGTGTTTATTGGTGTTTATTGGGCCCTGAAAGTCTACGTTCAATTTGCTACACCTCTGCACCTTGCATGACGTTAAACCCGCGGCCGAATAAACATGCCCTTTCCCTCATTAAATAGGTTTCCTTCTATTTTGCGCATAAGAAGGTGCGGTCGTACAAGCAAATATCGCGCACAGTATGAATGTTAACATAAATTCTGAAATTTTTTGTTGATTCGAAAATAGTAGTAAGTAGGGTTGCAATAACAATTACCATGTAGCATAATTTCCAAATTTTTTAGTGATGTCAAAACGTTTCAGGCCGCATGCAAAAATCACATTCTATAAAATGGAGTCCGTCAGGAGTAGGGTTTTTGTCTTAGTTCTTTTTGAGGTCTTTATATATATATAAATGTAAAATGAAGAAAGACGCCGAAGAACTTCTTTCTACCATGAAAACATTGCATCCTAAGAAAAAATTAACAATGGAAATTGAACATAGCAACACACTACCTTTCCTAGACGTCCTCACGTTCGGAGAGGATGATGGCTCAATAAAGCGCTCTGAATTTCACAAAAATACTGGGAAAGGGCAAAACTTGCACTTTAAAAGCTTTGTTCCAGTACAATGGAAACGAACTTTGGTACATACTTCTTTTCAAAGGGCGAGAAATATTTGCTCTAGTGAAACACTAGATAGAGAAATTTCCTGCATAAAATTAGCCTTACTTAACTGTGGATATCCTGCACGTTACATTCGAAAATGCAGCAACCCCTTACGGCCAAATGTGATGGAACATTCAGTTCCAAAAAAGCCCGTTAAGGGTGACAATATTTCTAGTACAATCAAGCGACGATTATGCTGCACCATAGGAAGAACACTTTCTGTGTTATGCAAAGACGAGTTGCAGTTCATAAGCCGTCACGAAATTTGCTGGTACCAATAAATCCTGCTGTATACGCCTGTTTTAACTTCATACCCGGGAAAAAATGCTTCAAATGTAAATATATTTTATTAAAAATGGGTGTGAATATATTCTCGTTTGTCATCATTTGGTAGAAAACTACATTTTCTTTAAATTTTGTACTTGAAGGAAGGGTAGCTTTCCATTATGAAAAAATATTCTGATTATGAGAGTATTTGAGACTGTGAAGTGTGTGAAATTACTCAGTTACTATCTCAAAGTGTTCCGCCGGTATTCTGCCGCTGTATGGCACAAGTACGATGGTTCCGGCTCATTAGTGCGTCTCCAAGCCTTCCTTGCATGCTTTATGGTAAATACTTCAGTTTAAAAATGGCTGCTTTTTAATTTCCTCAATAAATTTGTAACTTGGAGCAGATCATTATATCCAAGGGTCTAGAGGCGCAGACTGGAATTTGTGAAGTGTTCTTTCCTGAAACATCGTGTCTGTCCCTTTACTAACGCAAAATGTCATGAACACTATGCGAAGTCGTCTGCATCGCATAGAGAAATTCGTGGTTTTCCTTAGACGGACTGTATACGGCATGTACAATGACTGCCCTATCTCGTGAAATCTAGGAAATTTCATGAGATAGTGCCCGTTATGCGAAATCAGCCCACACTGCGTCCCCCAAAGTTTAACAGGAGTAAATAAGTAACCCTTCGCAAAAGGAAGGCATATTGTGGTTTCAAAATTAATATTACGTACTTTATAAATACTATTTTTTTAGAAAAGCAGTAAATTCCGAAACCGCGAAAAATCGGGTTAGCGAATTAACCTAAAGTTTTAAATATGCAGAATGCTTGTCCATGTAAATAAACGAGTAAATAAAACAACACAAGTAGAATTACTTTGGAAAAAGTCCTTTAGTGTATATTCCACGGAAGTTGTCTTCCATATTAAGGGCGATGGAACGTATGGCCGTTACCAAACGGCCTTAATTTCGGATATATATTTCGACACGGTTTCACAAGAATTGGCGGTTTAATCTTCCTTTTGTACACTGTTTAAGATGCGTAGGACGAAAGCAAATAGATTTTCACTTGATTGTTCTGGCAGGGGCGTCACAGGAATAAAATATTTCATAAGCTGACATGCTTATAGGCTGGTCATTTACTAATAAATTTCAGTAGAATTGGTAGGTTAAAATCGTAAACGTACCCTTTTATGCATATTAAGGGGCTTCGCTTTTGTTAACTTTATTCATTTGTATTAAGAGTGTTGGATTACGATGAGTTTCAGATTCTACATGAAATGGTTTGTAAATACTAAATATTTGCCTGTGTTTTCCGTCTATTGACCGTAAATGTAGGCTCTTTTGTAAGTGCTTCTCAAAACCTTCAAAATAAGATGTTTCATAAAAGAATTTACCGAAAAAAAGTGAGTTCTGAAACAGTCTTTCTAACGCAGATGGCCGTTTGGGTTTTATTTGTAGACTCACCCAAACAAGAAAACTCTTTGCCGAGAGGAATAAATGCCTATAACATAATTTGGCAATTAATATGGCTAAGATCGATTTAAAAACTCTTATAATAAGTTACCTCTTTAAAAAAAACACTTTAATTAGATATTTCATTGACGAGTGTCTGCGGACTCAGCCATTTTCCAAGATCAAGTTAATGAAAAGCTGGGAACTTTGACCGGTTTTTCCAACTTAACCGAAAAGTATGGATAAATTACTGCTGAAAATGAAAGAACTCACTTATTTATTTCTATTGGTGTGTTTTTTGCTATACTTGCTTACTTTTTGGCCCAGTTCTAAGATTGCAAATTCAGAAAAGAGTGGCCGAATATATACTCAGATTTTGCGAAGCCATGTCTATCTTTTGCCTTTTCCGTTTCAATTTTCCCTATTCATTAATAGTTACCTGCAGATAGATACTTTCTGGACATCTTTCGCGTATGGCGTGACAGAGAAAAATGACGACATGTGGCGGCTTGTTTACAGTCCCAATTATCCGTGTGGTAAAACAAAATACACTCAAAACGTCGGATATGGCCCCATTTTGCACAGTTTTGCTTTCAATAAACAGATCTGAAATGAACTCTTCCTTAGAAAATAGCATTTTACGTCTCAAAGCAAGAAATTTAAAAATTAACAACTTCAACTGTGTACCATACTACTACCTTAAATTTCGAGAATGACTTTCGTGAGTCAGGAAATCTACTGTATTTTTTAAACACAGAATTCAAGTGTAACGGCTGTTCCAGTTCAAAGTTATTCAGGAAATGAAAAATCTTTTTTAAAATCGAAAGAACCTCTTCGGTTACTATAAACGCTAAAGAAAACGTAATTTTTTACCATATGACATAATATTTGGAGCATATTTCCTAGGATATAGATATAACTTTCTAAGAGCTTCGAAAATAATTGAGAAGAAAATCATAATCAATTAGTATTCAAAGTTT
The DNA here is from genome assembly GCA_017591395.1 of Schistocephalus solidus. Taxonomy (NCBI): domain Eukaryota; kingdom Metazoa; phylum Platyhelminthes; class Cestoda; order Diphyllobothriidea; family Diphyllobothriidae; genus Schistocephalus; species Schistocephalus solidus. Next base: position 49,571 of record WEDG01002832.1, on the reverse strand, counting down.
TTTGCAGGCGATCGGAAAGAAACTCTTTCAAAAGTGCACAACCTGGCGTGACAGAAATATCTTGGAATTACGCTATACGATAATTAATGTTCTAACCATACTTAAGTAATCTTTACGAATCGAGAACACATGTCAGAATTGCTTTTGGCATGCCCTCAGAAGGCAAAGTTATAGTGAGAAATTTGAAGCATTTTCTCCCGGGTATGAATTTAAAGCAGGCGTAAACAGCAGGATTTATTGGTACCAAGAAATTTCGCGACGGCTTATCAACTGCAACCCGTCTTTTGCATAACACAAGTAACGAATGAAATTGGACAGCAGTTTGAATTAACAGAAAATCAATACATAACAGCAAGGTCCAATGGACAACGTAAATAACTTCAAGAAAGAAAATGTGAGGGAGAAGCTTATACAACTAAAGCCATGAATCATCTAGGGTGAAAATCACCAGGGCAATTGTAGATTGATCACGTGGTCTAGTTGCTTACAAAGATTGGGTTTCTCCCTCCGTATATACGCTGCTTCCAAGTAGCGCAATGTCCGAGTTGTTCGTGCCCGAACAAGTACTCGGAAAAGCTGTTTTGAGGTCTACATAATGACCACTGTCTAGTATATGTTTAGTAATCGAAGAACGTGGTACTTTATTTTTCTTGTTTAAACAACCAATTAGGTAAATGTTCAGCGGCTCTGGTTGCTAATTGCCTTTTGCGTTCGCCCAATGTACTTGCATCCACAAGTGCACGTGAATTCATAAACACAATTTGGGGTGGCGTGCAACGGCAAGGGCATCCTTTGGAGTGGATTGATTGGCAGGCTTCTAGTACGATTGATAAAGAAGAGCTGAGCTGCATTGTATGTTCTTCCAATGGTGCCGCATAATCGTCGCTTGATAGTATTAGAAATATTGTCACCCTTAAAGGGTAAGTATATGCTAACGGGCTTTTTTTGGAACTGAATGTTCCACCACTTTTGGTCGTAAGGTGTTGCTATATTTTTGAATAAAACGTGCAGGATATCCACAGTTAAGTAAGGCTGATTTGATGCAGGCAATTTCTGTATCTAGAGTTTCACTTGAACAAATATTTCTCGCCCTTTGAAAAAGTGTATGTACCAAATTTCGTTTCCATTGTACTGGTACAAAGCTTTTAAAGTTCAAGTATTGCCCTTTCCAAGTATTTTTGTGGAAGACAGAGCGCCTTATTGAGCCATCATCCTCTCTGAACATGAGGACGTCTAGGAACTTTTCTATATCTTCGACAATTTACCACTTTTGGGCTTTTTTAATACCCTCCACGCGGGCGGTCCTTCAGATTTGGAAGATGTACTAAATTCGTAGGGCCAGATGTCATTGCTCGAATCCACCACCCTCCGGGCGTTTGGTGTATGCACGGAGGTACCTGTAGATCGACGGTGGATAGCCTTTCCAACAACTCTCGCTTGGAGATTCAGGCAAACGTATGAGTTGCTCGCTGCGCCCTTTGGTGGCTTATGCTCAGTCTGTACCAGGTTTCCAGTGCCTCTTAAACGGACCGCGTTGTAGATGCGCCGGACCAACATGGGGGTAGCTCAGCGCATGGCAGGCGTTAATCGGGATGCGCTCCCATAATGAATGTTGAACATTGGGGGGCAGGGCGTGGTGAGATACTTAGTTGCGGATTCAGACCGCACCAGCCGCTCTTGTCATTCATGGCACTCCCACTCCGTGGGATCTACTTCAGTGGTGGCGACGCGGTCAGAGCAGTCTCCGGTAGCATCTCCCCGTCCCCTCCTAGCGGGCTATGAACGACCGTGATTCGTTCCTGCTGGCTCACCACTTTGATGGTTTTTTTCTGCTGTCAGCCCAAAAATAGTCTGACTGCAGTTACCGTGGTCTAAGAATTCTCCATTGACAGGGAACGTTGAGAACCCTTATATACTGTCACCTGCAGGTTGGTCCCGGCCCGTACGCATCTCTACCTTCCTATAAGTGACAGTTTTTTTCTCCTTGAATACTACTAAAATTACATTTATTTTATGGATTTGCCAACCAATTGTCGAAAGGATTTTTTTCACTGTTTGCTGGCTTATCTTCTACCTGCCTGCCTATTATCAATGGTTGATGGGCGCTTGCCGATCCGTTCTCACACTGTTTATTATAGACACAAACTGATCACTGTACCGTGTTCGCTTATTCGCTCTAAAATACACTTGAAAATGTATTTTAATTTTTCGTGAAGGTATCCTTATAGATGCCAAATAAAACAATTTATTTATTTGAAGGAGAAAAATACCGCACTTTTAATGACCGGGTTCAGCATTTCATATCCATACGTCCAAGGGTTGGAACCGGGTCAGCTGAAGAAGATAAGTTAGCTAGAAACGATGACTCGTTGCGCGGAATTTGTTTATAAGATAGAATAACTCGCAAGTAGCTCTGGTGAGGAACTTCAATTTCTCAGATTAGCACTCCGTAAATCTCACCTTCACGAACAGACTTTTAATACGCAAATGGTATTGTTCACTAATAGGGTCATCAATGACGCTGCTTACAGCCATTTAAAATAAACCCATGGATACAAAATCTCCAGCAGAAATCGCCAAATACAACAACCTTTAACTATGGACAAGCTGATCTAGATGCAAAGTTGAGAGCAAATTCTACAAGATTTAAAGGTCACAATAGTTGCGCACCGCTAATAAAAACACATTAAATCAGCACATCCACGATCCTCACCCTCTAGACCAATGATTTCTGATTTGTGACGCTAATGTGGATTTTGGAATACCCACGGTGTCATAGATACGACCTTCACAGAACACCAGCTGTGGGAATGGGCCAAAAATTAGAACCAGTCTTTACAGCAATTTCTTTGATCTCATCAAAACTTTTGAATTCTTTAACTGAGATGGCTGCTGGAAAGTAATGAGAAAATGTTGATGGCTTGAATGTTTTTTTTTATAATCAAGCAGTGACATGGTGACATGAGAACTTTTTTATGAAAAAGTGCCAATCCAAGGCATTCGTTTCGATGAAATTCGATGATGCAGGACGGAGTCATCATCCTCGAAGTCTTCAGATCTGCGTTTTCGTCATACTTTGGCGTGCCAACCAATAGGATTTACTAGCTCACGAGGTGAAGTATTTAATTTACGGGAATCTATTAAAGATCTGCAGTATGCAGTACTGTGTCTGTATGTGGGGTGCCTGGCTGGAGGACTGAGAGTCAGGTTGAATTAAACCTTTTTAAGGTTGCCTCTGCGATACTAACTGTGGTAAGATCCGAGCCTCTCGCCGATAGCTTGGAACATTGGTGGACGGAAGCTTCACCGATCGGCCATGGGACTTTTTCATTCTTTTCTGCCTTGTGACTCACTCTCTAGACCCACCAGCATCTGCACAGTGGCTAGTTTAATAGGCAGAATACCATGACTAAACAGATAGGGGAGACTGGAATGGCCATTTCCAGCTTATAAGCCGTCATCAGCCAGTCATAGCCAACCCCAGGTGATGCATAACCCGAGACTCAAACCCATGGCCTGTGATTAGAATTCTAACGTTTTAACGACTAAGCCACACATCTTCCCCGTCTGGATCGGGAATTTCGCATTGGTGGATGGACGCTTCAGTGATTGGTTACGGGACTGACTCGTCCTGTTCTCCCTTTGGGCTTACTCTTGAGCTCCCCCTCCACCCAGAAGCCACGCAGCGACTGGGTATGACTGGCTGATGACGGCCAATAATCGAGAAATGGGCATTCCAGTTTCCCTTGTCTTTGGCGGCAAATTTCAGCTTTAAACAATGTTACAGCGATCAATTCGTGTGTGGAACGCGTAGACGGACCGTTTGGTTTTGTCGTCCACTGCACTCTAGTTCACTTCTTGCTATCTTGCCGTCGAAGTAAAGTGGGTAAAGGAAGACAAAGAGAGATAGAGAAAGATAATTAGATGTTGCAAAAGTCTGCCTCATTATAAGCTTATTCGTATACAAGTCCCCGCGTGCTGCGCGCATGCCATGGGGCAAGCAGTGGAAGCCACCACTTACAAGATCAACAGCTCACCCACCGTGGCTGATTGCATTTGGTGTGAAGGGTGCAACGACTCAGACATTCAGGATTCGTTCATTTGCATAATATATGCAGCGAGGTCCTTCATCGTTTACAAAAGGTAATTATTAGGTGTTTTGGTTTGAGGTAACCAGACAAAGACAGATGGACGATCCTGGGTAACCCTCAGCGGGTTCATATGCATTGTGGAGACGATGTAGGAACTGGACGAGGACCTCGCTGTCATCGCGGGGTCTTGTGAGAACACCACTACTGAAATCTGGATGATGGTCTCGAAGAACACTTTCGAGGGTAGAGCAGTTGAGGTCCAACTGATGAAATGAGAGGATACCAGGCCGAGTCAAGTGGAGGTGATTTTCAGTTCTCCAGACCTTCGGTCACGCTTTCAACTTGCAATGAAAACGCTTATGTATCTGGTTGGTGATGGCTGGGGAGGTTTGAACTGCACTCTAAGGGTCAAGTAGCGGTGCGATTTGACACAGCAACGATTCTGAAATGTTGCCTCAATCTACGCGTATCAAAAAGTTCTCCTGACGTGTAGTATCCGTAGAAACGGACTGCACGTTCACTAATATGCGGCCGATGTTTCATTGAGCATTGAGTTAAGTGCAACCTGTTCCTCTTCAAAGGACCGCTTTTTACGACACGTGATAACTTCCTAGGCCATAATTGGCAATCACACGCCTAGCAGCTCTTTTGCCTTCTCTGCAGAGGACAGTGTTCTGTTAAGAAGATCAATTACGCGTAAATTGGATTACAGAGCGAGAGAGAGAGAGAGAGAGAGTCAGGATGTTCATCCTAGGCTTAAAACTAGACTGCGTAGCCCTTAACACCTGGTAGTTCTACACAACAACTCAGCTCGTTTTAAAACAGCTCTGTAGGGACAATGCCATGACTTAGAGTTGGCAAACCACGTTTACTGGGTGTACATTGATGGTCCAAATGTGGGTCAGGTGGGTTCTCAGTAGGCAAGACTTCATTGGATCGGCTTAGCTCCCTCTTGCTTCGTCCCTCTCTCTCAAACACACACACCCTCTCTCTCGTTTTCGCGAAAATGAGTCAGCTGGAAATGACATGTCACGCGTAATCTTAATGGTTAGAGCGTTGAATTTTTGATCAACAGATCGCGGGTTCGGGCGTGGAATGGGGCAGCACCTGGGGTTGGGTATAGCTGCCTGATGATGGCTAAGGAGCTAGAAATTGCCATTGCAGTCGCCCTTGTCTTTATCGGCATTGTTCAGCGGTCTTTCCTGCTACTACTAACCTGTGCGTTGATGATGACGGGATTAAAGGTTGTGACAAGGCAGAACGAGACGATTGAGTTCCATTAGCGATTAGTGAGCGCTCAGCCACAAGTACAACACTACTTAAGTAATGTTTCCCAATTGAAAACATATATTTCAGAACTTTAATTAACTTTGCATGATATCGGTCATTTATGGTACACAGACCCCATGGGTCGACTACTTGGGGCCCACTTAAATGAGCACAGGCTAGCTATCAGTCGACGTAACCTTCTGTCTCTCGCACTTGCGCACGCCAGTGATTGCGATCACCGCTTAAGATTTTCTCGTTGCTTCGTGCTCTAACGTAAACAGCATCAATCGCCGTATCGGCCTGCAAGTTCTCTACGAAGGTCTGCGTTAACGGTTCACTGAGTTTCAAACACTCTAAAATAACAAATGCTCATTCATGCCGGGTCATGTATAATCTCGCTGACTAGGCATCCGCCCCCTAAATGGCAAGTCATTGACTCTCTTCTTACTGCTGGCAGTTCGCATACCTCTGTCTGTTGCTACAACCTTTGTGCCAAAAATGCTCCATTCACTCCTCCTGATGATTGGCTAGTGCAATCAGCTTGCTTTTTTCCAAGAGCCTCCTTGTTTTATTATATCATCAACACAGTTATGCAAACCTTAATAAGTTGGAAGACGTTTTAAGGTGAGCGTTATCTTTCGATTAACCATTGTCACACCTCTTAAAATACTGTAAGATAATGTTTCATATTGGAGGGTGGATTGGAAGAACCCGTTATGTAAAACGAACAGGGTTGACGTGTTCATTCACACAAGATTTTATTCGAAGGATGAAAGACAGTAGTAACAATCGTTAGACGGGGTCGCTGTTCGGTGTAGGGCGGAAGTAGGCGACTTTGTGGCAGTTCGTTCCTGCGATCTCCGACACTGCTGCCACTTCGTCACATGTTCCTTCTGTCCCCTTCACGCTCCTGGTCAAACCCCGCACGTCTTGGCAGCAGCCAATCAGCCTTCGCCATTCAGTGATCGGCAGCAGGCGACCCAGAGTAAAGACACACACGAACTGGGGTGTAAGAATCTTAACGACGAACACTGGCACACTTGTTTGAAGAACCAGCTTGGGGCAACGGCTTGCAGAGCTTCCTGTACACTGTTTGGCATCACAAAGCGCTGGTCCACTCCAAGCTGTCTTCCCTGAATCATCGAAACTTTTGTCAGCGTCCCACCATGACAAGATGATACGTACAGTCAGATGTGGCGATGCGATGCACCCTCAGTTTCCTCCTATCTCTCTTTCTCTCTCTCTCTCTCTCTCTCTCTCTATCTATCTATCTATCTATCTCTATCTCTATCTCTCCTGATAACAAATCCCCTCGCCTTCCACGCAGCAGGTCCTCCAACTCCATCCTTTCATTGTAAAACCAATTCCAGGATTGCTGTAACAGACTCAAGGATAATCAATAAAAAAACGCACAGTCGGCTCAAACCGAGTTTGACTGATAATATGACCACCGGTTTCGATGAGATCCACCGTGTGCACCACAGGAAGGTGACACAGGGACGGCGACCGCGTAAATTAGATAGCAGCGAGAGTATAATTGCGTTGTATCTACCGAACTCTTTCACCCTCCCCACCTGTGCTCGGTGCCATGGCCAAGTCAAGAAGACCGGCAGCGTAGGTGCCGGGCGTGATCGGAGCAGCTGTTAGGTCTGCTGTCACCCCTGGTTCGGATCCCATGGAGTGTGACAGTACCACACTAAAAAGATGCCACTGAAGCCTGATTCTCAGTTCGCAAGTCAGGCGCTCCACACAAACACACCCTGGGTTGAATGAACGGTCCCGGTCAATTAGTAACCTACCAAGCCACTCTTTTGGTAAAATGTGATAGCGTCAAGCGCTTCAGATTGTTTTATGGTGGGGAAACTGCGTTAAGCCGTCGACCTTGATCTCTATTCCGGTTCCCAGGCCCAAGCCACTACCTGAGCGGTCAGTGTACTGGTGCGGGAATGGGCGCACCGGTTGACATACCTAATGGCCTCATCTGCGCGTACCAGACATACGACCTGGTCCGTTAAACACAAGCTGCAGGTGGACGGCTCCCATGGGTGAGAGTTTCAAAAGTCACATTAAGGAGGTGCCATTGCAGCCTAACTCTCAGATCACCAGTCTACCACTCCACGCAACCCCACTCTGGATTAACGGCGAAGACAGAGTGCAATCATCAGTGTGCAACGTTTCCAGTTACGGCACGTAGATTACCCTGATGGTCTCAGGCTCGGATCACTCACGCAGCAGAGGAGCCACATGGCGAGGGAGTCGAGGATCATACTTCTCTCTGATGTGAGAGGTTCTGTTTACAAAAATGTTTTGTGTGAGGATAGGCGTAGCCATGTGCAATGTAGGTCCCGGTGAGGAAACGAACGGTCATGTATCCAAGCCTGCGGTGATTTACCGCAGATTTTAGTGGAGGCACGTGTGGCCCAAGAGGCCCCTGTGGTGAGTGAATGTGCATGGACAGTGCAGACAATGGAGGCGGATGCGGTGACTGTATTTCGAAGCCCCAGGCACTGAGTCTTCTGTCTCCGTAGGATGGATTCGCAAGTGACCGACCAGGCTGATGCGTGATGTGAATGTGCGGTGGCAGTGCGGAAAAGATAGATCGGGAGGTTCTGAGTCTGTAGGGGTTATGCTGCTGTTATTGATAGCTGCGTTCATGGAAGGGCTGGGGATGAGAGTTTTGATGGGTGTACAAGATGTGTTAACCTTGTCAGCATCGCAATGTGGCCGGATAGACCCATAGGATTTAGCTAATTGCAGTATCACATATCTATTCAGCGGAATTTGATGTCACCAGATGGCTGTTCAAGCAACATAACTTTCAGTTTGGGTTTTTAACAAACTATTTATTGTTTTTTGGAACTCATTTTCCAAGAAAGAACCGACAAAAATTGGAGACGCAAATAGCAGGTTCTGAGTCAATAGTTGTCGGTAGCCGGTCAAGTAGCAACGCTGGATTTTAATTATAAATTATTATCATATAATGTCTTCCTTTTAGGCTGAACATTTTATAATACGATAAGTCTCCCTCCGTGATTTTTCAGAACTAGCCAAAAGGTTCACGGATGCAATCATCAGCATATACCGTCGTGACCTATCTGTTGAAATGTTAGCCGAGGTACTGAAGTGTCTTTTCGAATAGGAGGGATAACTTCAGTAGGGTTATCGTGCGGCAGGATGTTGGCCTTCGAATGCACTTCTTATCGGTCTTCTGCATAAACCACACCATGTAAAAGTGCCTGCGTAAAGTAGGCATTTTCTATTGACTTTCAAGTTTATAATAAACGCAACTATATTTTGTGGAAAATAGGCCTCAACATATCCTTCCTTGTACTCATTTGGTAAGCAGTCATATCTTTTCCAAAGTTTATACACAAAGAAAGTCAATATTTCGTTTTCAAAACGTGCTTACTTATGCGATTGTAAGACCCTATGATAGTTCGACCGTCGTAGTCCGACGATGTCCACCGTATGCTCCATGGGATAAGTGGAGCAGGGACGGTGACTTGCGCGTGAATTAGTTTAAAGTGATAGTAGCCTTGCGCTGCAGCTACCGCACTCTCTCCTCCTCCCCCACCTGAGCCCGGTGTCAAGACAAAGTCAAGAAGACCGGAGGTGGGAGAGGACGCAGGTGGCTGGCGCGGCTGGGTCCCCGTAGTCCTAGCCACCCCTAGGCGTGCGACCACACCTTTATTTTCGGCATTTATTAGCGGAGCGGAACCCGAATAACACGTGCCGTGCCCTAATGTGGCCCCCGTGTTGGTCCAACGCATCAACCACGTGGCCCGTTTAGGGGGCAATGTAAGACCCTATAATAACCACTCGAACAGCATGGTACCTGTCGTTTTATTTATGCTCCTCCTGAAGTATGCAACGCAACGCACATCGATTACAAAATATTATGAGAATGTATGCTTTTCATTATAGGCAAATTATACACCCTGTAGAGTGAAATCCCGAAATGCAACTACAACGGCAGACTCAGCTCCAAATTATTCGAGAATTTAACATTTTATTAAGCCTAAATATACCTCTTCTTTGAGTATAAAATTTGAAGAAGGGAGTTTTTGCCAAAGGAGTTGAGGAGGAATATTTTCGGGTATGTTTTCTGTGAAATATATTTAATTTTAAAAGGGCATCGATAAGCACAATAAAAAGCAAACTACTTAAGTAGTAAAGTAGTAGTAAAGTACGTAAGTAATCCTTTTTTGCGGGTGGCTAAAAGAATTGCATTCAAAGGGCAACACCCTGGCATGTCTGCGATTTCACAAAGCTATGCTGGAAGCCATTTAAGTAATTCTTCCTGATCGCTACCTGTCAATGGTACAGATCTGTTGAATCAATAACACTTCGGCACTGCATCCAGCGAGACGGAACATTCTCGGTTCATGCTTCATCTGCCAGGACCAGTGGGAAAACTATCACTGCTCTGCTGCCCGGTGAGTCACTACGTAAGTTGGCTCTTAGAAAATCGGTGAACTCTGGTCCGTGCGCTGTGATTGGATTTGAGCGGGGAAATTTTCGACCCAAAACCACCGTAAACAGCCATCTACCTTTTCTGATGTTGTCCTCTCCTCGAAGCACAGAGTTTGCTGAGAAAAGCGATTGCTGGCATGTGAGGTGCCAGAACGGAGGACTGGCCGCTCCAACTTTTCGCAGAATTTGCGTTCACAGCCAAGAGGCGGAGGCACTTGGCTCTCCGATTGCCTGAAATTTGCGGACACTGGCTGCCCTCCTCCCTCAGTCCGGCCTGTAAGTGAGGTGTTTAATATGGCTGATGAGCCTGAACCAGTCCACTGATTGGCTGTGACATTGGTTGGAACTTTGGAATGGGAATAGAGTGTGAGGTTGACGGGTACGCCGATCCGTCAGTCAATGCGCCCACTCCCACATTAGCCAACTGACCGGGTCGGACGGTGGTCTGGTTGTGGGGGTGTGGGAGAGAGTGAGGTCCACAGCTCAGTGCATTTTCCTCACTATAAACAATCTAACGCACTTGAATCTATCACTAAAAGCCGTGGCTTGGAGGTTGCTGACCGACGGGATAACTCGAGACATGCAGTCACCTCAGTGTGTGTTTTTGTGGAATTGTCGACTGGGTGGACTGAGAGTCCAACTGTACTGGCTCCTTCTTGTGTGGCTTTTTATGGCACTGCCACTCCATGGGATCTGATCTGACAGCAGGCTTAGGGGCGGCTCCGGCCGTGGCAACCACCAGCGTCCTCTCACACCGCCCCTCTTCATGACTTGACCATGACACCAAGCCCAGCAAGGGGAGATGAGGAGAGAGTGCGGTAGATGCAGCGCGTATGCCTACTCTCAATATAATCTAATTTACGCGGCAATCTACGTCCCTGTGCCATCTTACTGGGGGTGCTTATGGTGGACCGCGTCGTATACGATGGTCTTACTCTGATTGGTTAAAACACTGTTTGGTTGGGGAGCTGCATAAGGCCCGTGTTTACCCGTCGAAAAGCACATAAATGTTTCCCGAATTGCACACAGAAGACCTCTCAAGTATGGATAGAAGCTGCCTGAACCGGCTCACTTATGAGACGTCTTGCTGGCAGCTGAAGGCGTCTCACTGATACAGACAACCTACTGCCGTATAAACTGGAAGAAAGGCGCTTATTAGATTGAACCTGTACTGCTATGGTTCGGTTTTAGGTCACTTGTGAGCTCATGCCCCCGGCATTTAGAACCCATTGACAGGCATTCATTCATATACATGCATGCGCACAGCCACCCTGTCCTCGTCATCCTTTTGTGATCACCTTCACGCATTCTCCTCCTCCTTCTCTTCCACCTCCCCCTCCTCTTCCGCCTCTACATTAATGAGTATGTATATACAGGTGAGAAGACAAGAGCGTGCTCATTGCGACCGATTTGTGGGCCGACGCGCACAAAGATGTCGGCACAAAGATGTACACGCACACACACTCACTCACACATACACACAAATATCCACACACACACACATCCATTATGCATTAGCTGGGGTCATTTTGGAAGTGGAAAGGCGGTGATTTAAACGCAGGGCCTGTAGAGACTTGCATATCTCCTCTCCGCCCACACCACCTCCGCGCATGCACCGTATGCGTGCTGGTGCTATGTGGACGGGCAAACCAGGGAGATCTGATCCAGTAAGGAACCCAGAGGACGTCGAGGAGGGCTGCAAATGGGGAGAATGAGTTCTTTGCAATCCCCTGTAAAGCCTCTAAATGTGGCTTCGGGGGAAGTAGAAAATTTGATTTTTAAAACCCCATATTTTTAGCTGGCTGCTAATCCACTGATAGTAGCCCCCAACCCCAGCCATCTCCTCATCTCGAACCCAGGCGAGCTGTTCCCACCAAGGGCGGATTCGTCTGATTTCGTCACCTGTTGGTGGTTTGCTCGGTCACAAAAGGAGTATCATGGTAGTATCTCCCGGGGCTTTGATGATCCTCGCGGCCTATAAAGTCCCATCCTCGCTTCAACTCTACGCAGACAATGAACGATCATGATGGCTTCCTGCTGGCTCACCACCTTGATGGTTGTTTCCTCTGTCATCCCTAAACTAATCTGACCGCATCTACAGTGGTATATAAATCCTCCCTTGACGAGGAAAGTTCCGAACCCTTATATACTGTCACCTGCAGGTCAGTCCTGGCCTACACGCATCTCTACCTTCCTATGAGAGACAGTTTTGCTCCTTGAATGCTACTTAATTCTTATTTACTTCATGAATTTTTCAACCAATTTTTCAACGAGTTTTTCTACAGTGTTTGCTGACTTTCCTCCTACCAGACTGCCTTTTATAAACGCAGACTAAACGCTGTACAGTGTTTACTTATTCGCTCTAAAATACACTTAAAAAAGTGTTTTTATTTATGTCGAAGGTACCCTTATGGATTCTAGATAAAATTATTTATTTATTTGATGGGGTGAATACTGCGCTTTAGTGACCGGGTTCAACTTGCTAATCCGTCCGTCCAGGGGTGGGACCAGAACCAGCTGTCAAATGTAAATTTGACAGAAACGACGACTATTTACGCGGCCTTTGCTATTAATATATAATGTCTCACAAATAGCTTTACCGTATAAAAATTTGAGTACCCATGTTTGTGAAGTTGAGAGTTCTGGGGTGATAATATAAGAAAATAAAGTTGGTAAAGGCGCAAGATGCAAGCCGCAGATAGCTTTTTTCCGGTTGATACCGATAATCACTACGCCAAATGCCTTGTTTAGTGAGGTATATCCGACAGTTCAACCGTTGATTTCGACGAGATCCACCGTATGCTCCACACCAGGTGGTACAGGGACGGTGACTTGCGCGTGAATAAGTTTTAAGTGATAGTTGCCTTGCGCTGCAGCTACTGCACTCTCTCCTCCCCCACCTGAGCCCGGCGTCAAGACAGAGTCAAGAAAATGGGAGATGGGAGAGGGTGCAGGTGGCTGGCGCGTCCGGAGCCGCCCCTGGGTGTACCACCACACCTGACTCGGATCCCACGGAGTGGGAGTGCCATAAAGGCCACATTAAGAAGGAGCCATTGCAGCCTGACTCTCAGTCCGCCAGTCAGCCACTCCAGACGAAACACACATTGGGCTGACCACGCGGTCTGAGTTATCCCGTCAGTTAGCAACCTTCCAAGCCACGGCTTTTAGCGCACCGTGATAGTTTCAAGCACATCAGATTGTTTATAGTGAGGAAAATGCGCTGAACTGTCGACCTCACTCTCTCCCCAACCCCCACAATCAGACCACCATCTGAGCCAGTCAGTTGTCTTATGTCGGAGTGGGCGCATTGGCTGACGGGTCGGCGTACCCGTCTTCACGCGCCACAGCACGACATGGCCCCCATAACGCACACACTAGGATTCACTTAATCAATGGATATGGAGGAGCCATCGCCGTCTGATTCCCAGTCCACTGGTCAGCCACTCGACACACACAGCACATACACTGGGCCGACGGTGTGGTCTGGTGTAAGCGTCATATTGGCAGCCTTCCAAGCCACGGTTTCTAGGAAACCATGATGTGAGGTATATATAGAAGTCAAGTAAGCGCGTGACGCTCACTATTGTGATTAGGATCTCACCTCACTGCTCAAGGTAAATGGCGTTCTGATGATTGGTATCAATCATGAAACAGTCGTCTGTGCCTTGTCTGTTGCACCCTTAGCAATATACATGTGTATTATATGGGACATGTGTCTTATGACACAATGTTTGTTTATTGCCAGTAGCAAACTGGCTGTCGGATATAATGGGATCATGTGAGATCCTACCCATACAAGTAAGGTTCAGGCGCTTACTTGACTTCTGTAAATACCTCGCTGCACAAGGAATATGACGTCCTGATGGTCGGTATCAACTATGAAACAGCTTTCTGCGTCTTGCCTGTTGCACCTTTAGCAACATACAAGCGTATTTAGATGTGTATATTCCTCACTTTCTCTTTAATGTCCCATGCATTATTAGCTGTTCGGGTCTGTCGACCAGTAGATGACTGGCATTAGTAGAAGTTAGTAGTTTGATAGTAGTTAGTAGTTTGATAGTCCAAATGGTCTATTAGACTTCAAATTCGCAGGTAAATTCATTGATCCCTAAGACTTACTATTAACTCAGTATGACATATGAGGTAAAAGTATACTCTTTAAGATCGTAATGGTTATACTCTCTTAGTTATTAATTCAATAAGCTCGTTAATGTTACCACCTTGCTTGTTTTACTGCACACCTGCAGTTCTAAAACCCACAATAAAAGTCTCACGAATCAAGCAATGCAAAGGAGACATTTTCTGTTTAATTCACATTAGAAGATCGTATACTGATCTCAATTTGGAACCTAAATGCTTGGGCTTGATACCGCAGGGTTGGTGTTGCACTGTTGAGAATATGTAATAATAAACCGAGCCCTTTCAACAGAGGGAAGTGCACTGAATTGATTTATTCTGCGCTACAGGCCAGCACCACCCAAACACAACCCAATGCCAGATTTATTTAGCATAAATTTTCAACTCCGGTTGGTAGCATAACAGTTCAGTAGTCTGGCTTTCAACTGCTTCAGAGAATGTCCACAATCACATGAAGTGACATTTAGAAAGTCAGCTCTTCGCAGGCTGTCGCAAGGCGATAGATAATCAATAAGTGGGACGATCTGAGCACGGGACTTTAAGGTTCCTGATCTCGGAGAACAAATACCAAGCCTTTTTCAACCGACTTTGGCATGTGGTTGACTGATGATGATATGAAAACCGGAAATGTGTGCTTAATTTCCCTCCTCGGGACAGGCGAATGTTTCTCGAAAGGTTCTTCCAAGTTTGTGATATTCATGCTAACAAATAGCTTCTTCAATAATTGGCCGTTCAGATTCATTGGTCAAGTATCCTGATATTCGTTTTTGAACCTGTTGAGCTGCGCTTAAAGTGCAGTGTCCAAGGTACTTTCACGTTTGGAGTCTCTCCATCTTCCTTTGTCAGGCAACCGAAAACATTTTCAACACTCGCTTATGCAGAAGCCACATTGACGATACAAGCGAAAATGCGCGTCCGAGGAAGTAATTGAGAAAAAGTGAACGTGATCGCCTGATGTTTCGCGTTTCCAGCTCGAACCCATCTTCAGAGACAGCATCAGATCTGATCTGCGCATGTCTGCGGACAAGTCACTGGTTTCGCTTGGGGCACGCAGACGACATCGTCAGTTTCAACCGTCATTCGTAGCGAAAGGTGGACTTTCTTCTACATCAGCTTATGCCTGGAAGTCAAAAACTCCCGAAATCGGTGCCTTGCGTGTTGAACTAAGTTAAACCTAGGCCAACTGCTTAAAAAATGCCCTCATAGAGATGCCTATTTAGTCTAAATTGTGGTTTTTTGACGGCCCAGGGTAAACAACCAGTAGTATAGGTGTTTGCTGTTTGCTAGGCAACCCGAATGAACGGAATAGGCGTGCTGTCATTTCGTTGTTTCGCACTGGCATACTTGCGCTGAGAGCAGGTAGTGCACCGGCAAATGAACTAACTTGAGTATACCACGAGACCAGTATTGCAGGGATCCGCAGAAATCTCGCTTGAATCTCTGGAAAAACTTTTCGGCAATTGCAGTCCTGTCATCACCGGTCCGTTGGACAACTTATATTGGCGTTCACAGTTCCTCTATCTGCTATCAGGTTACAGAAGTCTGGCTGGCTGATGACGGCTAATCAGCCCGAAATTTTCATCTCAGTCTGACTAATAGTTGTCGGTAATGTCATTCTACCTGCAATATACTAACCACTGAGCGGATGTTGGCGGGGCTCGAGAGTAAGCCCCAGGTCACAACGGGAGGCGTGTGTCCCGTAACGCGGTGAGCGCCCCTCTACCAATAGAAAAGGCTGCGACCTTGCGTTTCACTTGCCAGGCAAACTGGGGAGACCAGGATGACCAGTGCTGATGTCCAAACGGTCGTCAGCCAGTCATGGCCCTCACCAGGATTGAGGACCCTGAAACTCGAACCCGGGTTCCTTGACACTGAGTGTTGGGTGATCCAAGGCTGTACCATTGAGTCATGGCCTTTATTATGATGACCGGAAACGGTGTTCAGTCACGGCCCAAGGAAGACTTGGCACAGTAGGCCCAGTCAGTCGCGGAAAGCGTGCGCGTTAAATCAAGCAGCCAATCAACGCACAGTACCTCATCCAGCATGCGTGCGAACCAATCAATGACTAATCGAAGATACCTGATTTTTCTGCGATTTGATGCACTTGCAAGAACTAGTCAATCCAAAACCGACAGGCCGCAGTCTGGAATGTTCCAGAACGTTCAGGACTCCAATAAGTAAAGCGATTTTCGACGAGTTGTTTGTGTGTTCACAGGCTGTGAGCGTGAAATGTCTGCTCCCGGAACCCGCCTTCCTTCTCTTCTGCCTACCCCTTCGGGCTATAACAGGCCCGTTGTCTTGCTGGTTGGTTGTAGGAACTTTATGCGTGATTGACGATCGCTTCTATTTCAGCAACCGTAAATCAAAGGGCCATCACCCAATGGGTGCGACTGTGGCCTCCAGTATGCTCACGACTTTTGTACCAGATACTGCCAGCTGTAGCATGCGTCACTCATGGTTTATTTTGCATTGCCTATGCTGCATATCGAGGTGACAGGCTTTCCCACGTTCCTTGCTTGAGAACCACCTAAACACTCCTTCCATGCTAACAGCGTTAAGCTTAATTACTTAATTAATTACTAAATTAACTTAACCGCGACACCTTGAAGAGTTGTCGTCGCATCTCCGTCGACGAGATGTCCACCCCATCTCCTGTCTTGCTTGTCCATCCGTCCTCTAATTCCAGTATTTTTGACCTTTTTTTTCAACCACTCTACCACTAGAGCTTTTCCTCTGAAAACACCATATACGGTCGTCGCACTCTCACGCTGGCCTCGTGCAGAGGTCTGCGCTCAGTCCATCGGCTCATGAGTTAACTTCGCCATCTCCCCAGGAATCCCTAGAGAAGAGCAGTTTCAGCGCATTTTCAATTTCCTTTGACCCTAAAGGTCTTCCGTGCCGTCTTCCTCGTTTCTTTCCACAGCCATCCCCTGGTCACATTATCCATGGTAGGATGAATCCGCTGTAGCAGCGTCTTTTGCCTTTATCTGAGAACAGTTGGGATAAATGGGCTAGGGTAAATAGCCGATGAAGTGTTCTACCGTCCTGATTTCTGTGAGTCGGTCTATAACAAAACCTAAAAATGGATTTTTCTCCGTTTAAATACTGCTCCCACATCCTCCTCTTCCTGCTCCTGCTCCTGCTCCTCCTCCTCCTCCTCCTCCTCCTCCTCCTCCTCCTCCTCCTCCTCCTCCTCCTCCTCCTCCTCCTCCTCCTCCTCATCATCATCATCATCATCATCATCATCATAATCATCAGTGGACCGACGTTGCCCGCAGTTAGCGCTGCAACGCGATTGCACTGACTGATAGGCAGAAAACCCAAATGAACGAAGAATCACCCTCAGTGGAGTTCGGCTTCCATCTGTTTTTCTTCCTGGAGCAAAGGGCATCTAACAGCTGCTGATAAGGCCTGTAAACAGTCAGGCATCATCCAGTATCTAACTCGACCATACAAACAGGAACAGCAAACAAACAATGTCATTTGGGATGCCAAACATTCCGATAAGTTCGTTTTATTGTGTAAATAAGCACTCAAACCAAACCTAAGCAGACTGAAAACGGCCGGTCGCTGATGGAGATTCTGTTCTGTAGCGCTCGCGAATCATTGGCCAGGGAACTTATACGGACCATATGGGGATACGTTCCGTGTTTGCAGCGGGACTGTTTTGGGCATGCGTCAAGAAGGGCAAACTCCACCGCACCCTCCCTTCCGAAGCTGAATGATCCATCCATTGGTATTTGCACACATCACCTGACAGTCCACTTAGCAGTGACTACGCGAGAAGTGATCGACTGTCACAAGCCCGTATCACTTCGACATGACTAGCTGGCGGGATTCGAATGTTACGGTAAAGAGTGCTCGAGAATGATTCTTGCTAATTCAGTGAAGTTTGGTTCACCGGGCTGGGTAGTTAAGGGTGGTAGCAGTTATCAGTAAGGATAACCAAGAACGGCTACTTACAGTAATCTATCAGTCACAAGCGACGACTGTCTGGAGTTGATTTGAGTAAGGACTACTTGCATAGCATCTACTTAGCTCAATCCTTCTCTTATGTGGTTATTATGATCCAATGAAAGCGCAGAGTTGACGCGAGTTAAGTCATGTGTGCGTGCAGAGTCCAGCGCAACACGCAAACAAGTCAGACTTTTCTGCGGAACGCCAGTTCTGTACATGGTGACTGAGTATTTGCGAGCTAAGGCATAGCCAGACGTTTCCTGCCGTGGCATTGGGTCTTTCGGCCTCATGACTCGGCGCCTTATGACTGCTTTTGACCTGTGTGCAACCCCGACTCCAAGTGGAGTGAGGTGGCTAACGGCTTCGGAGATGATCTTCACGCATGGAGGAGCTCATCAGAATTTAGGGCCAGTTGGATGTGGTCTCTCTTGTTGTTTGCGTATGCACTGGTTGACAACGCTGCGTGGGTAGCCATTCGCTCTCAGTACTCGTCGAAGATATTGCACTTCAGCAACCTTGTCTTCCATTTCACTGTGTGGTGACTCGAGCCAGGGTATCGCCTCTCCGAACGGTGCGTTTTTACTTGAATATTCGCGAGCTGAGGCGTAGTCCTCTTTCAGAGAGCAAAATTATGAATGGTGCAAGCGCACGCATGTATCTACAGTTCATTTATTGAAGTGTCTACCTTGGACATCCACCACAGCTGGAGCGTTAATCATGTAAGTCGCCGACTTGCTATTCCATATCTTGGGTACGAAGACCCTCAGCAGCTGTGTACTGGTGCGTGATAGTCCTGGCCCAAATTGAATAGGCAGAAGATGTTGAGCAACTGTATACTCTGAGCCACGTACCTCTTGGTCCTAACCTGAAATTCTTGCCAGAGAAGTCTGACGGTAGCTTGGGACCATAAGGGCGGAAAGTCATCGACTGGCAAGTTGGTTTGATTTTGTTGACCATTCTGACATTGCAGGAGCTAGTTCCCGCCGTTGGTAGACGAATACCTCATCGACTAGAGCTGCTGCGAACCCGCGACCAACGCTCTAACCATTGAGCCACGGTCTCGTTGTCTTGCTGGTTTAGATCAGAAATATTAACTTTCATTCGCGGATAACCGCTCACCGATCGCTAATTCACTCGGTCCACTCTACCCTGAGGCTCAATCTCGAATCCCGCCAGCAGCCCGCAAAGTCTGGACCCGCTTTCCGTCCAACAGCACTTTGATGTAGATCACTGGCTTATTAGTGGTTACTGCCTTCACAAGTTGGACTTCCCTTTGAGACTTCACCACTTTTTCCAATTTTGAAAAAGTCGGGAGTCTGAGTGGGATTCAAACCTGGTGGCTTAAGCACAACTGAGCTATTAGACCCCGATTGAGAGCCGTCATTATTTTATATTCTGACCGACCCACCCTGTTGCAACGTCCGGAATCCATCCATTGTGATACGATAAACTGATAGCCAAAACGGGATTTCCTATGCAGTCAAGCTAAATTCGACCAGACGACTTCGATACCCACATTTCAATAAATGTTTTGGCCAGAGCACAGGGATCCCAGTAGAACGGGAAGTGGGATAATACTGGTTTTATCTGTGGCAGATGAGCGCGGAACTTAGAGAAGTCTGCAGAAAGCATGGCTAATACTCGCATTTCTAGCGTAAGCTTGTCTTATTACTCCACTATGGTGTGGGAAAAAACGCGCTTTATGAAATATGCGAATTAAGGACGTGTACACGGGCGGGAAACAGGCAATTCAAGGTTATTGGCCAAAGAAGGTTGGATTGGGTAACACGGTTTATCACAGGAAAACTCAACCCTAACTCTTATACCAATCCAAACCCTTTCCCTTATCCGAAGGTTTAACCCTACCCTAACTTTAACCTAAACGTAACCTTCACCTATCTATTAAACCTTTCATTAACTTCAGCAGTAAAGTGACCGGTCGACCGTCGAGTTTGACGATATTCACCATGTGCTCTATAGCAGGGATGGTGTGGGGACAGTGCCTCACGCTGGATCATAGTGATAGTAGACCTGCGGCCGGTTCCAAGAGAAAAAGACCGGAGACGGGAGAGGGCGCAGGCCCACGCCCAGAAAGCGCAAAATAGCAAAAGGGGTGCGGCTCTGATCATAACGGAGTGGGAGTGCTATAAAAAGCCATATTAAGGAGCCATTGCAGCCTGACTCTCGGTTCGCCATTCTGCACAAACATGCACTGAGTTGACTGCACGGTGCGAGTTTTCCTGTCAGATTTTAACCCTCAAAACCCTGGCTTTTAGCACACTGACATAGAATTGAGTGCGTTAGATTGTTTATAGGGAGGAACATGCGCTGAGCTGTCGACCTCACTCTCCTCAACACCCACAATCAGACCACCGTCTGAGGCGATCAGTTGTCTGATGCGGGAATGGGCACATTGGCTGACCACACTGGTCAGCCATTCAACACAGCACATATTGAGTTGATGGCGCGCTCTGATATAAAGCGTCAGTCGTCAGCCTTCCATACCACGGCTTTTACTAAACCGTGATAGTCTCAAGTGCATCAGCTTTAACTGAGGGACCTATGTGGTGATGTGCTGGAGGAATTAGCGTGCTTTGAGTCGGTGTCTATACTACAATGGTTTAGCGCAGGTCATCGTGGAGACGCATGTGTTCCAGGAGACCCATGCGATGTGTTAATGTCTGGGAGCAGTGGAGACGGGCGCGGTGACTGTATGTCGGAGCTCCAGGCATTGGTTCATCAGTCTGTGCGGTGGATTCACAGGTGACCGACACCTAATTCCTGACTCCTTTCCGGCTTGGCACTGCAACCGCAACCTCCCGGTCATTCATCTTACCATCCACTCCAGATGGCTATCTTCCCCCCACCCGCAAATCGCCGCATTGGTAGGGCCACTCAGATGGGACAAGAGAGCACCGGACCTCGCGTCTCGCCGCGGATTAGTTAACACACTGAGACACCGATTGACCTTGTTGAGGTAGGATGTTCACGCAAGTTCCCGATGGTCGAGGACACGGAGGTTCCCAAATCAGAAGGCTGAGACAAGCCTTCAATGAGGCAGTGAGCGTACAAACAGCACTACCAGAATGCTCACCTGATAAGTGACGTCATTAGCCATTTCAGTTGTTCACCCGGGCGGCAGCGACCAATCGATGAAGACAGAAATATCGATCGATGTCGCAAGTGGAAGACTAAGACACCTGCGTAAGCACCACTTGTCACGCGTACGCAGCAGCCTGAAGGCGGCGGCACTGGTGACTGTGAGAGTGGCCAGCTTTACATTTCGCAATCTACAACGGAGCCCATAATGAGCAGGGGTGCTGCTGCACTTATAGTTTTCGTTATAATCCCCTTGCGCTGGTCCTCACCTCATTTGCCAAGAAATTAGCCCTCTGTATCCTCTCGTCCCATTATGAGGTACGCCCATTTGAGCCCCCATGTCCTTTTCACGCACACAACCGCCGCTACCCAGTTGATAGTTTATAATTCCCTGCTGGCGTGTACAACTCTGCGTCTGTGGGTTACATCCATGAAGTGAGAACAACAAAGGTGCTTGTATGCCGAGACACCTGCCTGGACTTCTTGCCTGTAAGTGGGATACAGGTAATGCAGAGCAGCGTAGCGGAGGACAAGCCCGTCAAGATCAAGGGAGTGGCGTGTCTTACCAGCATGACTGACAATGAACAGGGCTGTTTGCTTCGCGAAACAAAGACAATCGTATTACTGCGCACCCTCCTAGCCACCACCATCCGCCCCCCAAAGCGACTCAATTAGGCTACACAGACTGGTGAAGAATTACGTGCTTAGAGATCAACCTGCTCACATGCCGCGTGCACTTGCTGGACAGAACTTCTCGGAGCATCGGCGTGTCAACAAGACCGGGTCAGGTCAGCTGCCGAGAAGACGCTCCTGACCGAGAAGGCTTACCCAATCAAAGGCCATGTTCTGATACAGAAGCGCGCAGTTGTTTGACCCCCCTATGCGCAACCATCAGCGTGTGAACCTCAGTCCACCACAACTGGTACGAGAGGGCAGAGTCCTCGTAGGAATATGCACCCACTCCCTCAGTTAGACGCCAACAGCCCGACAAATCACAATCACGTCAGCTAAAATATAGGTACCAGTTGTATCGTAAGTCTGTCCTCGTAACTTAAGCCCTATGGGACGGGGGGAGGTGAATAAAGCTGAGCCCGTTCTCTTGTGGCGGTGACGCTAAGGACACTCTTGGAGACGGCCAATAACCTGTTCTTAGCCTCGGGGGGATGAAACTACAGGAATGGCTGCCCATTTACAAATGACAGGCAAAAATGCAGTGGTCTATCACCGATGTGGTAACTTAGTAGCCATCTAGGTGGAATTTATTAAACAACACTAACGAATTCAACAAAAGCAGCCAAAAATCCGGTTGAAAGCTGTCCGCTAAGACTTTCAAGTATACTGTCCGCTGTCAACAGCCGAAGATGCAATCGTGTGCCCGAGGATGCGACGATCTAAAAGTACACCCCAGAAGTCAGGGCCGTTATGATTGTGAAGAAGACGATGGTGTGTGTGGATGGCGAAAGAAATATATCTGTACAGTGTTATATGAAAATAAAAAAGGGTGCTGCAGCAGGAGCATGGTTAGTAGAGCGAAGGTGTGGCATTGACCATCATCCTCGGGGCGATCGACATGGACATCAGTTCTTGGAAAAGTAACTTGCAGGCGTACGGTAATTTGACCAGAGAAATCTACAAAGAGAAGTAGTAGTAACAACGGCAGTAAAAAATCAAAAAAACAAAGAGCAACGCCATGTAAAAGATGAGCGAGCTCCTACTGTGCTTGTGGGATTTAAATCAAATATTATTGGAGGATTCTTTTCGGTGAATCAGTAAAGGAACTATCAATAAATAGGACGGACGGTCTCTATCAATGGTTGACGCACAATGCAGATAAAGAAGCAACTAAGACAAGATTGCCTAAACGGATGGTACCATCTCAAGTAGTCATAAAAATACAGGGGCATTTAATCCAAGCAAACTATCGGAATGACAACGATAAACTGAGAAGAGGGCCCTAAAGAATTAAAAAGGTTTAAATGCTTGCAAAGAAGGTAAATCAGGTAAAGATGGCATCGTCGTTTTTAACTCCCTCCCAATTAGCGAAACGCCAACTTATATGAAAAACACACAATAATAACTATAAAAAGGAATACGAAAAGACACACGACAGGCTAATAAAAGTAACCAGCGGAACTACGCAAAGACAGTCGTCCACATTCCTTTTCCGATAAACACGACCGCCTACCCACAGGACGCCCGGAATTTTCAGAAACACCACAACTCATCCTCGCATTCGATAGACCTCGTTCTTAACCAACAACAATAACACTGGAACAAGCTGGCATGTAGAGTGCACAGCGCAACTACGCACAGCCACGGTGGTCCGTTTTCTTTTTCCGATTAAAACGATTTACAGGACGCAATGCATTTTCTAAGCTGTCACAACTCAATCCTCACAGTCGATGGACCAAGTTCAATTGGCACAGCGCGACTATACAGAGCGACGGTCTTCCGAATTCCTTTCACGATTTACACAAGCGCCTATCCACAGGACACCGTGCATTTTCAAAGATGTCACAACTATATTCTCACAGTCGATGGACCTAGTTCCCAATCCACAGCAACATTACATGAACAAGCTCGCATGAAGAGCCCACAGCGCAACTACACAGAGCAACTCAATCTTCACAGTCAATGGACCTAGCTTCCAACCAACAAAATATCACAATAAGTAGCTAGCACGTAGACCGCGCGGCGCAACTACGCACAGCAACGGTCATCCGTATTCAGTGCCCGATTTATACGAATGGAAATGCACAGGAAGCCGTGCATTTTCCAAGATGTCACAACTATAGCGTCACAATCAATAGAACTAATTCCCAACCCCCAGCCATATCACACAGAAGTAGCTAACACGTAGACCGCACAGCGCAACTACACAGAGAAACTCAATCTTAACAGTCGATGGACCTCGTTCCCAATCTACAGCAATATCACATGAACAAGCTGACATCGAAACTGCGCAGCGCAACTACGCACAGCAACGGTCATCCGTATTCAGTGCCCGATTTATACGAGTGAAAATGCACAGGAAGCCGTGCATTTTCAAAGAAAGGCACAACTCAATCTTCACAGTCGATAAACCTCGTTCCCAACCCCCAGCAATATCACATGAAGCAGCTAGCATGTAGACCGCGCAGCGCAAATACACACAGCAACGGTCGTCCGTTTTCCTTTCCCGATTTACACGAGCGCCTATCCACAGGACGCCGTGCATTTTCAAAGAAAGGCACAACTCAATCCTTACAGTCGATGAACCTCGTTCCCAATCTACAGCAATATCACATGAACAAGCTGACATAGAAACTGCGCAGCGCAACTACGCACAGCAACGGTCATCTGTATTCCTTGTCCGCCTATCCACAGAACGCCATCCATTTTCAAAGAAGTCACAACTCAATCCTCATAGTCAATAAGCCTAGCTCCCAACCAACAACAATGTCACATGAACAAGCTGGCATGTAGTCCGCGCGGCGCAACAACGCACAGCAACGGTCGTCCGTATTCAGTTCCCGATTTATACGAGTGGATATGCACAGGAAACCGTGCATTTTCAAAGAAAGGCACAACTCAATCCTCACAGTCGAAAGACCTAGTTCCCAACCCACAACAATATCACACGAAGTAGCTAGCATGTAGAACGCGCAGCCGAACTACGGACAGAAACGGTCGTCCATATTCCTCTTTTCGATTTACACGACCGCCTATCCACAGGATGCCCTGCATTTTCAGAAAAAACACAACTCATCCTTGCAGTCGATGGACCTAGTTTCCAACCCACAGCAATAGCACATGAACAAGCTGGTATGTAGAGCACACAGCGCAACTACACACAGTAACAGTAGTCCGTATTCCGTTCGTGATTTATACAAGAGGATATGCACAAGAGGCCGTGCATTTTCAAAGAAAGGCACAACTCAATCCTTACAGTCTATTTACCTAGTTCACAACCCACAAAAATATGACACGAAGTAGTTAGCATGTAGACCACGCAGCGCAAATACGCACAGCAAAGGTGGTCCGTTTTCTTTTTCCGATTTACAAGAGCACGTATCCACAGGACGCAATGCATTTTCAAAGATTTCACAACTCAATCCTCACGAGTCGATGGACCTTGTTCCCATAGCATGTAGACTGCACTGTGCAACTAGCTACCTCAGCAAAGGTGATCCGCTTTTTCGATTTACACGACCGCCTACCCACAGGACACCCTGACTTTTTAGAAAAACACCAATCATCCTCGCAGTCGATAGACCTCGTTCCCAACCATCAGCAATATCACAATAAGTAGCTAGCATGTAGACCGCGCAGCGCAAAATACACACAGCAACGGTCGTCCGTTTTCTCTACCCGATTTACACGAGCGCCTATCCATGCAGGACGCCGTGCATTTTTCAAAGAAAGGCACAACTCAATCCCTCACAGTAGATGGGCTTAGCGCACAACCAACAATAATATCACATGAAGCAGCTAGCATGTGGACCGCACAGCGCAAATACACGCAGCAACGGTCGTCCGTTTTCCTTTCCCGATTTACACGAGCGCCTATCCACAGGACGCCGTGCATTTTCAAAGAAAGGCACAACTCAATCCTCACAGTCGAAAGACCTAGTTCCCAACCCACAACAATATCACACGAAGTAGCTAGCATGTAGAACGCGCAGCGAACTACGGACAGAAAGGTCGTCCATCTTTTTCGATTTACACGACCGCCTATCCACAGGATGCCTGCATTTTTCAGAAAAACACAACTCATCCTCGCAGTCGATGGACCTAGTTCCAACCCACAGCAATAGCACATGAACAAGCTGGTATGTAGAGCACACAGCGCAAACTACACACAGCAACAGTAGTCCGTATTCCTGTTCGTGATTTATACGAGCGATATGCACAGGAGGCCGTGCATTTTTCAAAGAAAGGCGTACAACTCAATCCTTACAGTCTAGTTACCTAGTTCACAACCCACAAAAATAGGACACGAAGTAGTTAGCATGTAGACCACGCAGCGCAAATACGCACAGCAAAGGTGGTCCGTTTTCTTTTTCCGATTAACAAGAGCACGTATCCACAGGACGCAATGCATTTTCAAAGATTTCACAACTCAATCCTCACAGTCGATGGACCTAGTTCCCATAGCATGTAGACCGCACAGCGCAAGTACACAGGGTGACGGACTTCCGAATTCCTTTCCCGATTTACACGAGAGCCTATCCACGGGACGCCGTGCATTTTCCAAGATGTCACAACTATAGCGTCACAGTCGATGGAACTAGTTCCCAACTCACAGCCATATCACACGAAGTAGCTAGCACGTAGACCGCACAGCGCAACGTCACAGAGCAACTCAATCTTAACAGTCGATGTAATTAGCTTCCAACCAACCAAATATCACAATAAGTAGCTAGCATGTAGACCACGCAGAGCAACTATAAATAGCAAAGGTAGTCCGTATTCAGTTCCCGATTTATACGAGTGACTATGCACACGAAGGCGCGCATTTTCAAAGAAAGGCACATCTTAATCCTCACAGTCGATAGACCTCGTTCCAAACCATCAGCAATATCACAATAAGTAGCTAGCATGTAGACCGCGCAGCGCAAATACACACAGCAACGGTTGTCCGTATTCCCTTCCCGATTTATACGAGGGCCAATGCACAGGACGCCGTGCATTTTTAAAAAAGGCACAACTCAATCCTCACAGTCTATTTACCTAGTTCACAACCCACAAAAATATGACATGAAGTAGTTAGCATGTAGACCACGCAGCGCAAATACGCACAGCAAAGGTGGTCCGTTTTCTTTTTCCGATTTACAAGAGCACGTATCCACAGGACGCAATGCATTTTCAAAGATTTCACAACTCAATCCTCACAGTCGATGGACCTAGTTCCCATGGCATGTAGACCGCACAGCGCAACTACCCTCAGCAAAGGTGATCCGCTTTCTTTTTCCGATTTACACGACCGCCTACCCACAGGACACCCTGACTTTTTAGAAAAAACACCAATCATCTTCGCAGTCGATAGACCTCGTTCCCAACCCACAGCAATATCACAATAAGTAGCTAGCATGTAGACCGCGCAGCGCAAATACACACAGCAACGGTCGTCCGTTTTCCTTTCCCGATTTACACGAGCGCCTATCCACAGGACGCCGTGCATTTTCAAAGAAAGGCACAACTCAATCCTCACAGTAGATGGGCTTAGCGCACAACCAACAATAATATCACATGAAGCAGCTAGCATGTGGACCGCACATCGCAAATACACACAGCAACGGTCGTCCGTTTTCCTTTCCCGATTTACACGAGCGCCTATCCACAGGACGCCGTGCATTTTCAAAGAAAGGCACAACTCAATCCTTACAGTCTATTTACCTAGTTCACAACCCACAAAAATATGACATGAAGTAGTTAGCATGTAGACCACGCAGCGCAAATACGCACAGCAAAGGTGGTCCGTTTTCTTTTTCCGATTTACAAGAGCACGTATCCACAGGACGCAATGCATTTTCAAAGATTTCACAACTCAATCCTCACAGTCGATGGACCTTGTTCCCATGGCATGTAGACCGCACAGCGCAACTACCCTCAGCAAAGGTGATCCGCTTTCTTTTTCCGATTTACACGACCGCCTACCCACAGGACACCCTGACTTTTTAGAAAAAACACCAATCATCCTCGCAGTCGATAGACCTCGTTCTCAACCCACAGCAATATCACAATAAGTAGCTAGCATGTAGACCACGCAGCGCAAATACACACAGCAACGGTCGTCCGTTTTCCTTTCCCGATTTACACGAGCGCCTATCCACAGGACGCCGTGCATTTTCAAAGAAAGGCACAACTCAATCCTCACAGTAGATGGGCTTAGCGCACAACCAACAATAATATCACATGAAGCAGCTAGCATGTGGACCGCACAGCGCAAATACACACAGCAACGGTCGTCCGTTTTCCTTTCCCGATTTACACGAGCGCCTATCCACAGGACGCCGTGCATTTTCAAAGAAAGGCACAACTCAATCCTTACAGTCTATTTACCTAGTTCACAACCCACAAAAATATGACACGAAGTAGTTAGCATGTAGACCACGCAGCGCAAATACGCACAGCAAAGGTGGTCCGTTTTCTTTTTCCGATTTACAAGAGCACGTATCCACAGGACGCAATGAATTTTCAAAGATTTCACAACTCAATCCTCACAGTCGATGGACCTTGTTCCCATAGCATGTAGACCGCACAGCGCAAGAACACAGGGTGACGGACTTCCGAATTCCTTTCCCGATTTACACGAGAGCCTATCCACGGGACGCCGTGCATTTTCCAAGATGTCACAACTATAGCGTCACAGTCGATGGAACTAGTTCCCAACCCACAGCCATATCACACGAAGTAGCTAGCACGTAGACCGCACAGCGCAACTACACAGAGCAACTCAATCTTAACAGTCGATGGACCTAGCTTCAGAACCCACAACAATATCACACGAAGTAGCTAACACGTAGACCGCACAGCGCAACTACACAGAGAAACTCAATCTTAACAGTCGATGGACCTAGCTTCAGAACCCACAACAATATCACACGAAGTAGCTAACACGTAGACCGCACAGCGCAACTACACAGAGAAACTCAATCTTAACAGTCGATGGATCTAGCTTCAGAAACCACAACAATATCACACGAAGTAGCTAACACGTAGACCGCACAGCGCAACTACACAGAGCAACTCAATCTTAACAGTCGATGGACCTAGCTACCTACCAACTTAATATCACACGAAGTAGCAAGCACGTAGAACGCTCAACGCAACTACGCACAGCAACGGTCGTCCGTATTCCGTTCCCGATTTATACGAGGGTTAATGCACAGAAGGCAGTGCATTTTCAAAGAAAGGCACAACTATCTTCACAGTTGATGGACCTCGTTCCCAATCCACGGCAATATCCCATGAACAAGCTGACATGGAAACTGCGCAGCGCAACTACGCACAGCAACGGTCGTCTGTATTCCTTGTCCGACTTACAAGATCGCCTATCCACAGGACGCCATCCATTTTTAAAGAAGGCACAACTCAATCCTCATAGTCGATAGGCCTAGCTCACAACCAACAAAATTACATGAAGCAGCTAGCATGTAGACCGCGCGTCGCCACTACGCACAGCAACGGTCGTCCGTTTTCCTTGTCCGATTTACACGAGCGCCTATCCAAAAGACGGCGTGCATTTTCAAAAAAAGGCACAACCCACACCTCACCGTCCATGGACCAAGCTTCCAACTACGAACAATGTCATATGAATTAGCTAAAATTTAGACTTCGCAGCGAAACTACTTACAGCAACGGTCGTCCCTATTCCGTTCCCGATCTATACGAGTGGCTATGCACTGGTGGCCATGCATGTTCAAATAAAAGCACAACACAATCCTCACAGCCGATTGACCTAGTTCCCAATCCACAGAATATCACATGAACAAGTTGACATAGAAATTGCGCAGCGCAACTACGCACAGCAACGGTCGCCCGTTTTCATTTCCCGACTTACAGGAGCACCTATCCACACGACGCCATGCATTTTAAAGAAAGGCACAACCGAATCCTCACAGTTCATGGACCTAGCCCTCAACCAATAAAAAATCACATGAAGTAGCTAGCATGTAGACCGCGCAGCGCAACTACACACAGCAAGGGTCATCCGTATTCCGTTCCCGATTTATACGAGTTCCAATGCACAGGAAGCCGTGCATTTTCAAAGAAAGGCACAACACAGTCCTCACAGTCGATGGGCCTAGCTCACAACCAACAACAAAATTACATGAAGCAGCTAGCATGTAGACCGCGCGTCGCCACTACGCACAGCAACGGTCGTCCTTTTTCCTTGTCCGATTTACACGAGCACCTATCCACAAGACGGCGTGCATTTTCAAAGAAAGGCACAACCCACACCTAACCGTCCATGGACCAAGCTTCCAACTACCAACAATGTCATATGAATTAGCTAAAATTTGGACTTCGCAGCGAAACTACTCACAGCAACGGTCGTCTTTATTCCGTTACCGATCTATACGAGGGTCTATGCACAGACGCCACGCATGTTCAAAGAAGTCACAACTCAATCCCCACAGTCGATAGACCAAGCTTCCAAACTACGGTAACTCACACGAAGTAGCTAGCATCTAGACCGCACAGCAAATTCCTTTCCCGATTTACACGAGCGCTATCCACAGAACGCCCTGAATTTTCAAAGAAAGGCACAACTCAATCCTCACAGTCGATGGACCTAGTTCCCAACCCACAGCAATATCACACGACAAGCTGGCATGTAGAGACCACAGCGCAACTACACACAGCAACAGTCGTCCATATTCCGATCCTGATTTATACGAGGGTCAATGCACAGGACGCCGTGCATTTTCAAAGAAAGGCACAACTCGATCCTCACAGTAGATGGACATAGTTCCCAAGCACAACAATATCCTATTAACAAGCTAGCATGTAGACCGCGCAGCGCAAATACACACAGCAACGGTCGTCCGTTTTACCTTCCCGATTTACACGAGCGCCTATCAAGAGGACGCCGGACATTTTCATAGAAAGGCACCACTCAATCCTCACATTCGATGGACCTAGTTCCTAACTCAACAATATCACATGAACAAGCTAGCATATGGGCAGCGCCGCATAACCACGCACAGCAAAAATCGCCCGTTTTCCCTTGCCGATTTACATGATTGTCTATCCACAGGATGCCGTGCATTTTCAAAGAAAGGCGCAACTCAATCCTCACATTCGATGGACGTAGTTCCTAGCCCACTTAACGGTCACAAGAACAAACTAGCATGTATACCGCGCAGCAAAACCACGAACAGCAACGGTCGTCAGTTTTCCCTTCCGGATTTACATGAGAGGCTATCCACAGGATGCCGTGCATGTTCAAATAAATGCCCAACTCAATCCTCACATTTGATGGACCTAGTTCCCATTCCACAGCAAGATCACATGAGCAAGCTGGCATGTAGACGGCACAGAACAACCACGCACAGTAACGGTCGTCCGATTTGCTTCCCGATTTACAAGAGCGCCTATCCACAGGACGCCGTGCATTTTCAAAGAAAGGCACAACTCAATCCTCACAGTCGATATATGAAGCTTGCAAATCGGACAAATTTAGAAGAGGTCTAAAACCGCATATGAATACAGTGAGAGTTGCTTTGTTCGGCTGCTAATGTGTGCAACTACAACCTGAAGTGTAGCTATACCTTCGCTTCTGTTCGCAAGGCGCTTGGTGTGCCTACACAATGGCCGTCGTTTGTAACCTTTTGATGTGGCCTTGTAACGATTCTCTTCGCGTACTGTGAATTTTGCAAAAAGCGTCATAAAATATTTCTAAATAGGTGTAAAAAACGCCCGAGCTAGCGCTAACTTCAAGTGGTACTAGTTGAATGCGAGTGCTTTTCGTGGACCAGAAAAGTAGGGGATGCATGACGGGGAGGGGGAGGGAGACTTACCTGTGTGGTATTTTTACATCCCCGGCACTCGAATGTTTTGTTACGCTGGTGTGCGATGGCAATCAAGCCGCATAGATTGCATACGTACACCTGGTAAGGATCACTGGCGAAGAAGAGGCGCTCGCGCAGAAACTGCGCTGCACCGTGGGCAATCTGGCAGTCACGCTCCATCTCACCGAACCGGAGGCCACCATCGCGACTGCGACCCTCCATGGGCTGGCGATTGAGAATCTGTACGGGGCCACGAGCTCTGCTGTGAATCTTGTCATCTACCATGTGCTTCAGGCGTTGATAGTAGGTCGGGCCGAGGAAGATTTGCGAGTTCAGCTTGCGCCCCGTGAAGCCGTTGTACATAATCTCGTTGCCGGTGTGCTGATAGCCGTATTCCTGCAGCAGGAGGGAGATCTTGCGCACGTTGACAGCATCGTTGAAGGGTGTGGCGTCACCAATTTCGCCCTTATTGGCGCTCACCTTGCCCTGATGAAAGACGGTAGATTATAATTTAATAGGAGGCGTTTAGTAAGTGGAAAGTAGGCACTGAAAACGGGTGCCGTAGACTCGATAGGACCCCCTAAACGGGTCGTATGGTAGATGAGCTGGATCAACACGAGGGCACGGCAGGCAGTGATCGGGTTGAGCTTCCATAACAAATGCCGAACATGCGGAGAGGGGCGTGGCGGCAAGCATAGGTACAGCCTCACGCGGCACCCGCCACTTTTGCTATTTATGGCTGCCCCATTCCGTTGGATCTGATTTAGGCGTGGCGGCACGGTCAGTAGGGCCAGCTACCTGCACCTAACCCCGCCTCCTTTCTTCTTGACTCTGTCTTGACACCGGGTACAGGCGGGTAAGGGAAGATGGATTGCGATAGCTGCAGCGCAAGTCTACTAAAACTTAAAACCAATCCACGCACCAGCCACCGTCTCTGCACTACCCTGCTGTGGCGCATACGGTGGACAGCCAGACTACGACAGCAGAACTTCGGCAGGCGCGACAGCCATCCCACGACGCTTTTCTCCTTCTTATAAAAAGGCCTAAGATTGAACCCCGAGACTAAATCGATCAGGAAAAGGATTATCATAGAGCATTAATTCATTGCTTGCACGCTCTAACATAAGGCTAAAAAAAATAACCTAGAGAAAACTTTGCATATACCCGATCGCAACCGACAAAACAACGAGCCCGTGGCTTAATGGTAGAGCGTTCGACTCAATTACCGAAGGTGGCGGGTTTGAATCCCAGGTGTGCCACATTTGGGATTGGGTATGACTGGCTGATGACGGCTAATAAGCCAGAAATAGCCATTCCGGTCTCCCTTGTCCTAGTCGGTTCCATAGGCAACTGATGCATGACTGGATGCAGGGCCTACGTTTCCTTAATGGTAAGAGCGCTGGACTTCTGATCAACAGGTCGCGAGTTGTAGCCTCGGGTGGGGCACCATTTGGGGTTGGGTGTGACTGGTTGATGACGGCTTATCAGCCAGAAACGGCCACTCCAGTCTCCTTTGTCTTTTTCGGCATTGTTCATCTGCCTTTACTACTACTAGCCACTGTGCGGCTGTTCTGGGAGCACGAGAATAAAACGGAAGTAAGAGTGGGACGAGTGAGTTCCTTTAACGATCGGTGAGCGTTCGTCAACGAATACCTCCTTTTTCTGCTATAAAAAAACTAAACGTGTGCATGAAATAACATTAACAGCTTAAAAGGTTGCCAGCTGAGGGGTTAACTCGGTAATCCTTCGAACTGAGGGAACAGACTGTTATGGCCCCTCGTGCAACCCCTACTGCAACCCTCTTTAGTAAGCGAATCTACTCTTTTGTAAAGGGGAGTTTGTGTGCGTGTAGGGATCAGCAAGTGTGCAGCACACGCAAACAATAACGATCGATCTCGATATTATGATTCCTTTATGAATGTACTGCTACCACGCACTAAAAAGAACTAAAGGCATGTTATTGTACTGCTACCACACATTAAAAAGAACTAAAGGCATGTTATTGTAGCAGTAAATGCACTCGTCTCCCAGGAGGTTCTCTTGCATAACTGAAGGGCTACTTTTGCGCGCACTCATAAACACCGATGATAGTAAAAAAGTGTCAGGCCAGCCAAAATGAAAATTTAAGTGAAGATCATCGGACCCAATCGTGAAGAAACAGTTGGCAACCTCAGTCGGATTCGAAGTCACGGCAGCATGAGCAAGGCTTGAGTACAGTCCAATGTGATTAAATGGCTCGAGATTGGGACTTCGTAGCTTAGATGGTTGGAGCGCTGGCTGTACTCAAGCCTTACTCAACGTAGCGGGTTTTAATTCTACACAATTAGGTCAAACTAATCTGTCAACAATATAAATTAGTTAAGTTAACCTGGTAGTAATCTGGTGGACTCTGATTGATTGCTTAGGATATTCTGTTTGTGCAATCAATTTACTGTATTCGAATTGGTGGATCCCATACGGTGCAAGTAGACTGGGCAGGTTATTCGGTCCAAATTTAATGTATACTATTTCCTTACAGAAGTATTTCTCTTCAACATCAGTAGTTCTTTTAAAAAATGTCGATGGTTAGTAAAAATTCCGAACTAGCAGATTTCAAATGGATAAAGAAACCTCAAACTATGCATAAGTCATGTGTAAGACTGCACTCAGACACACAGCTATGACAGTCAGTGTTTACGAAGGAAATGTCAAAAATTTAAGCTTAACGGAGGGTATTCTGAATATGGTCCCGGATGTACAAAAGTCAAACATTGTCATAATTGGTGATCTGAAATGGTTTTTTTTTCAGAAGAAATCCCAGAATTTAATGATATAAAAGATTCTCAGTGGGCATTTAAGAGCAATTACGCGCGGGGACGACCTGTTTTCTATGCTACACGGAGACAGCAGCAATACGGAGGAAACCAGACCTTAACAAGCAATTGCGCGTCGTTGGAGTGCTTATCAGCCCCTCTTCCCCCTCCCACTTGCACTTGCTAGGCCCACCCACATGACCCTGTTAGTAGATGAGTTACTAAACGCTAGTTGGCTTCCTCTATCCCGCCAGACATGCAAACAACAGATATTAGATGCTGAATATTGTCATGAAATGGTACAACATCGTTAAGTACGGCGTCGACCGTAATCGGTAGGCCGAGGACGTGGCTTCAAAGCGATCTCGTATCAGTTTACCGTCCTATCTCTTATAAAAAAACAACAAAAAATGGAGAAAGCTGGGATTGATAGTAAATCACGCACGTTGCTAAATGTAGGGGAGTACCATGTCTAACAATGTTCCTGGCTATTCTGCTTATGGGCCACTTTTTCCCTGGTCGGGCAAATTAATTTATGTTAATCTGTTTAAATTTCCCGGTAAAGTAATCGCTGCCTCAAAATGTTCATTTCGTTAGTCGGGTAGGCAAGGCTAGTCACAGCTAAGGCGGCGGCTGTTGACTCCAATCAGGCTGAGGGATAATATCGACAGAAATTATTAATGCTGCGAATAGGCAACAACCAAGGGATACGGGGAGGAGAAAAATAGAACGGAATTAATGAGCTTTATATACCTGTAGACACTCGATCAAGTGTCCGATGGTCATTCGACTGGGGATAGCGTGGGGATTGATGATGATATCCGGTGTGATGCCTTCGCAAGTGAACGGCATATCCTCCTGTCGATAAAGAATACCGCATGTTCCCTTCTGACCGTGACGACTGGCAAATTTATCGCCGACTTGGGGTGTTTTGGTGGTTCGAACTCGAACTTTGCAGAATTTATTTCCTTCGTTGTTCCACGTGACCATCACTTGATCGACGATCCCGTATTCACTGCGGCGCATGAACACACTAGCATCCCGCTTCGTATATCGACGCTGGCCAACTTCGATCTAAAAAGATGTACACACCATGTCTACTTAAATTGTACAAGTACTTATAAATTCAAAGGAAAATGAATTTTATGTACGAATAAGTGAGCGTTTGACGTGGTCATTCAGTGATTCGGGTGAAAAAATGGCATCTTGCGAAAAAAGATGGTATGACTGAGTGCCCTAGTTGTAATATAAATACGAAATTTGAACTCATGCAATCATTTACCAAAGTAAAACATATGTTTAGGCCTAGTAAGGGTTTGCTGAAGACGATCTTCCCGGTATGAGCTAAAAATATGCTTTCCAAGTTGCATCAACCGCCACATCGGATGAGTGCGGACTTGTTGAACCTGATAATAATGTTCAAGTTTCAAACGTTGTCATGCAAGGACGCCCTCAGTCTTTCGAACCTTCACGTAACAAGTAACGAGGCAGAGAAATGGGCAGACTAAGCCCAAATGATAACTTCGAGCGCAAATGAACAGGTGGTAAAACCCACCGCCTCGTGCTATTATAAAAGCTCTTGAACAAAAAAAATCAACGTGATGAGCAGAATGAAAGGCGGATAAATAACGCAGAAGAGTGCTTAGATTGGGCTGCTTACTATATGAAATGGGAAGTGTTAGAAAAACTAGGTTTTTAATGGAGCTATTGCCAGAGATTTTGAAAACAAAATGGATCATTTCAGAGAATAAACTCCAAATCTTTAAGGTAGCAAGAAGAAATCTGTCGACATAGATCACTGATGAAAAGCCCAACCTCCTTCTCGCTTACTCGGTGGAGCTTGCCTTCCAGTGCGCGCATAAACACTACAGTGGTATTAAATGCATATGCATGGGTAACCGACATACATATAAATGATTGGTAACTAAGTTACAAAGCTGGATAAAATAGAAGAACGCACCTCATCTTCATTTTCTGGTAATGTGATCGTTTTTCCTATAAGGACATCGTCACCGGAGACACGCGTGCCCGGTGCAATAAGCCCATCATCATCTAACTTGTCGTAAATGGCATGACGCATTCCCTGACAGGTTTGAGGGTTAGGCTTTTCAAAGACCTCCTCCTGATCCATTCCATGACGGGCTTCCTGATCTTTGTAAGTCCGGTAGAATTCAGAACGGAAAAATCCGCGTTGGATTGCACTTTCATTGACCACTAAAGAGTCCTCTTGGTTGTAGCCAGTGTAAGTCGCAATCGCGACGATGGCATTAATACCGGCCGGCAGTTCACGGAAGCGCAGATATTCCATCGAACGGGTGGTCACGAGTGGTTTCTGAGGATAATATAAGACATTGGCGAGGGTGTCCATGCGCGTGTGGAAGTTGCTGATATACACACCCATTGCCTGTTTTCCCATAGCACTTTGGTAGGTGTTACGCGGAGACTGGTTATGATCACAGAAGGGGATGATGCTAGCACATATGCCTAGAATCATGCTGGGATGAATCTCGCAATGCGTATGCGTCTTGCAGTAGTTTACGGCTGCTTGCATTTCCGCCGGTCCCATGGCGATCATCACGGTTTCCTCCTCAAGAGTATCAATGTATTCAACGACGCCGCTCAGAACCAGATCTTGCCAGCTTTTGGTTTGCAAAGAAGTTCGGGTTAAATAAGTTGATCAAAAGGTTCAGAACAAAACTAAGACATCTTAGGTCTTATGGGAGTCAAACTGAGCCTCTACATGCTAAGATTAAATGATTCATAGATCGTTTACATGATGTCTAAGGTTGCAATCGGGCATACAGAACACTGGAATGAAGTTGCTCAAAAACAGATGCAGCAAATTGACGAAATCATTGGAAGTATGCGCAGCGTCCGACTACATGTATTTCCTTCAGCGGCAAGAACGGTGTAGCATTTATAACTGAAGCCGTGTCTGGAATAAAGAATGATAGTATATCCGCAATGTTCAAGGAGTTGATGATCAAGTTAGCCGTGCAGTTTAAGCGCTCATGTACAGTTTATAGTTTATCCTAAAAAGTTTTAAGGTTTTGTGGGAAGGATGCAGATATGACAAAGCAACGATTCGCATGCTTACAAAGGTCGCTCATCGACATTCATCTACGAAATGACGCGTAAGATCCTGAGGCGCATACTAGTTTTTGCAATACACTCAGTGTCTCTCAGAGCTATGCTAGAACATTTAACTGACAAGAACTACATCCGCGTCCAGGATAGCCACCAAAACTAGCATTAGTTGTCAATGTATTACAGAATAGAACGGAATTATCCGTTATTATTTACGGTAGAAACTGCGAATAATCAGTATGTAGCAAGGTCATAGTTGCCCTTGGATTGATCCCCGAGTGTTTTATTGAAAAGACACGCATCACGCTAGCTACAACGAAATAGTACCGACTACTAAGTCAGTTAAACCCGCATTAGTGAGCTTGTGACTGAATACGGAGCAAGCCATGCAAAATTTCCGGAACCGAAGGTTTCATGAGAACATATGTTTGTACAGATGAGAACCCCCGAATTAATTAAATGTGGTTAAAAGTGTAAACGTATTTAGCTTACCTGTACCGATTGTAAGCCTTTTCTTTGAGTAACTCGATGTGACTACGTTTTAGCATCAACTTTCCTTTTTCGACAATCACTAGTGGCCGGCAGATACGACCAGCGTCTGTGTAGATACGAATCTCCTGATCACGGTAATCACGAACCATGCTGACTTCGCTGACAATAACATCAACTTGACGGCGCAATTTTCGAAGAGTTACCATCAAGTGATCGGGTGAACTGTGAATGCCCACCCAACAACCATTCACGAAGATTTTGCATGTTCTGAGTGTGGACATTAAGAAAAATAAAAACGGCCTACTTTCCGATAGCCGAGGGTGCGATTTCCTCTAAGTTTTCCATACTCCACTCTTCAAGAAACTCGAGGATGGGAGAAGGTTGACTACCAACAGAGATGTAGGCCATGAGGGCCAAGTTCTTGACTAAGCCAACGGCGGCACCTTCTGGAGTCTCGGCAGGGCATATCATACCCCATAAAGTATTGTGTAGTTGTCGAGGCCTGGCTAGTTTTCCATCTCTCCCAATGGGAGAATTAAGCCGACGCAAATGCGACAGTGTAGACGCAAATGTGAGTCTGTTCAGAACCTACGAAGAATGTAAAAACATCACTCAATCACCTGTGAGACTCCGGGTCGAGCTTGATTAGCCTTTTTCTGATCTCCCCAATTTCCGGTCGCAAGAGAATATTTGAGACCATCTGTTATTATTTGGCTGCGTATAGCAAGCTCCACGTTGAAATCTTTGCCCTCATTAATATACTTTTGTGCGTAGAGACGAATTTCTTTGGCAAGATTGCGAAACAGACCGCGGAAGAGGAATGCTAGAAGAGGACCGGCCAAATCAAGACGTTTGTTTCCGTAGTGATCTCGGTCATCTACATCGCGCCTCTTCAGAGCTGTTAGGAGTAGCCGATGGACCATATAGCCCAAGAAGAAGGCCTTCCTTGTGTCGCAATAATCGGAGATGCCAACATGAGGTAGTGTCTCCTTCTGTAGTATTTCCTTGGCATATTTTATGCGCTTCTCTTTTGTGACGCCAGGCCTAGCACCACGGGCTCCAATGAAGTTAAGAGCCACTTTCTGCTCTTGAATAACGAAGGCTTCGTCCAGTGAAGGTTTAATCATTTCGCGCATTTCAGTATCTTCAAAATCGTAAATAATATGCTCCAAAATGTCGCGGTCGGCAACAAATCCCAGAGCACGAAACACGATCAAAACTGGAATCTCTTGCTTGATATAAGGCAATATAGCAATTATCCTCTGACCAATTGTTGCACGCTTGCTACTGTCCTTGCCACCTCGAGCCATGATATTTACCCAGAACGTGCTGGCTGGTCGCGAACTGTGCTCAAGACAAGACCGAATTTCAGTTTTGTATGCATATTTACTGTCCTTTTGTTGAAAAACATAGACTTGGCGGAGTAAGGTAATAACGAACGCTTACCTGTATTAGTAGCCATTTTTTCCTGAGCTATCAAGACCTTCTCTGAACCGTTTATAATAAAATATCCACCGGGATCGAGAGGGCATTCGTTGAGCTCCGCAAGATCGCGATCACTCATTACAGCTAATATGCAATAGCTCGATCTTGAGGGATATATGTTGGAAAACAGAAAAGTACCTAAGCATAATTGGGATCTTTCCGATAAACTTTTTCTCATATTTTTTTTCTTCCTCATAACCGTCGCGGATGACTTTCTTTACAACGTCCACGTACAGGGGAGCAGCGTAAGTAAGGTTTCTGAGGCGCGCATCGTTAGGTGTCATTGGGTTTGAAGACCCATCTTTCTCCCAGTGCGTTGCTTTGCTAAGGTAGATCTGCTCGAAGCGCAGAGCATACTGCACCTAAACCAGCCTAAATGAGACACGAGCGTGAAGTACCGGCGTTTCGATGACTCCTGACAAATGTTGGGCCTCAGCTTGAAGTTCAATTACAGGCGAATCCTCTACGATTTTTTGAACCGAGGTCTGGATGAATTCATCGAAGGAATCCAACTGCTGTCTAACTAAACCCTTTTCGTCGAAGTAGCTGCTAATGACAATCCAGCAGGCCTCCTGCCAGAGGTCGGGAGTTATTTCATCATCATCACCCTCCTGCTCGTCCTCTCTCATTTGTAATTCCCCTAGGTCATCATCTTGAAAGTCCTCCAGTCCTTCATCTGCATAAAAAGCATCTAAAAAGGAGCGAATGAACACACACCGCCGGCCTACCCGTCATTTTCAACAAGTACTACACAATTTCGAACACTTAAACAAACGGTTTGCTTAGCTAAAGATCAAGGGACGCCAGAGAAATAAACCAGTATACTTTGCGATTCGTGGTTATTATCACATAGGCACCCACTTATGTTTGTGCATTTTGGAGCTATCATTTAAGGAATTAAACGTAAACTATGCAGTATGGCCCTAAGTAGACGTTTGATAAAGCAATAACTATTTGGTGGGCAGCAGGCAGAATGAATACGAAATTGGTGCTCATATCTAAAACGGCTGTCATCTGTTGCAATAATTTTACAGAGTATGAACTAATTTTACCGGAAAATTCGCAGAGCGTGAACTCTAAATAGAACATAAGAGCAGGCTCAACTGAAATCTTGACAGCAGCGTTGAAGACTGAAGGGGCACACGAACATTAAAAGACGCCTTGGATCTCCTGAAGTATTGCCTCAGAATTTTTGAGCTATATTGTTATCCATCAGTCAGATGCTCTAGGTGCCTGTATAACAATTCAGCACGTTTGTATTTGGGCGATCCAATGAGTGGTACTATGATTCTCAGTGGTGCTTCGTGTACCTTTGGAAGACCATACGCATGTGCGATACGACGTCACCGAGAGTCGTAAATCTAGAGTCATCGTTTTTTATGAGGTTCAATCGTGTGAGCACATTCACCTTCTTCTTCAGCTTTTGGCCTGCTTTGGCTTCGGGTCATCAGTGATTGGTATGTAGGCTTCCTGCTAATTGAAGATTTGATTAGCCTTGTTGACGAGTCAGTATTTTCCATAATGACAGTTGGCCACCTTTGTATGCTAGCACAATAATCATATTTTCGTCTATCTTCAGAGACCATAATCTCTTTGCTTCGTCGATCAAAAAACTTGATGCTGGCAATTAGCGCAACTGTATATGCCTGCACGTGTATCTTCAGGAACGGCAGATGTCAGTAGGAGAAATTGGAGGCTCACGAGGAAGTTGGTAGAAGTTCGTATGACTGAATATTGTTCCCTTATTTGGTAAACTAAGTTCAGCGGGTTTAAGATTCTTTTTTCAGAGGTTAACAAGTCTCATATACATGTCGTTCTTGTTGATAGGACTTAGAAGAGATTGTAGTTTCATCCAAAGTTCGAATCGTTTCTTTATTCTGGTGTCTATGGTGATGGCATTTATTCGTTTTTTCACGTTTATGACTACATTTATAGGCACTAAGGAAACGCACTGATTTCTAGGGTCAGATATTTTTGCTTCGAATCTGCCAAGACGATGGTGGGCGTTTGATATAATGGCACTCAAGACCCGAAATCCGTAATTCCAGGCAATTAGCCTTCTGGTATATTTCTGTAGAGCAGGCTTATAGCGAAGATCTTTAGGTATGTTATCATGACCCAGAGAGAGGGGAAAGACGTTAGCTGTTTTCAAGTTGCCACCAGCCTCTCCACGAATATCTCACTTTGTCTTGTTAGGCTAAGAGTTTGAGGCCCAAAAAATATATTTAAAAACAGAGATAGTAAGCAGTCCTGGATGATAAATGAATACAGAAGGCTCGTCGTAAAATGGAGTTACTCTTGTGAATTGCCATGCAGGTTACATCAGCCCGTCGTTGGACGAACTGCAAATTTGGAATCGGGATTCTCTCACTAGAGCATTTGGTGGAGGTAAGCAGACAGACAAGTGTCAATAGGATGGGGATGAGAGCCATATTACGATAAATACCAGAGCTGAGGGCAGGCGTCTTAAAATTCCGATTGTGGTTCACCTTTTTGGAGGATTCTGTATTAGTGAATTTCTAATTGACCAAGCACGGACAAGCAACTGTTGTTTTAAGGAGGGCATTAGTCGTTGAGCCGTGCGCGTAGATATTCTTAATTTGGATCAAGATTGATGTGGTGGCTGATGCTCTTTGTGCCGGAGAGATGAGCTTCAAGGAATTCATGCACAGCTTGGTAAATTGTATATCTTGAGGGTTACGAGCGTAGCTCTTGACGATGGGCTCACGTGAGAGTTCAAAACGTCGGATGAATAAATATCTGGTCCCAGAGAACGCCTTCCCGTCTTCTTCTATACAATCAAAATTATAAATACAAGCTTATGCAGAAAAAATAACATGCAGTTAAAAATTTGGCATCAAACGTATAGTTGTACGATACACATAAATTGAAATCATGAAGTACAGCTTATGGTTGGCTGAAGTTATTCCTGCAGGATGAGTCGTCAGTTTTAAAAAATTAAGCAAACTGTCGTTTGAACATATCCCCGGCATTTGACGTCATTATTCCGCCTGGAATTGAGTTCCATGCTTGAGCCACTCGCTGACTGAAAGAAAATTTTCATTGATATAGGCGGGTACATTCACGTTTGACCTTATATGGATAACCATGCAGGTGAGTCATCTTCCTGCACTCAAAGAAATCTTCGGATTTCAGAGAACAGGCATGTACGTTGATAATTCGAAATGTCCATAACAGGTCAAATCTCATTTTTGTATCAGATAAAGCGAACATATTAAGCTTGATAAGTCTTTTTGGATAAGAAAGGGAACAATGGATGACGTTGTGAAGCCGCACGATCTGACTGTTCAGTAGCCGCGTAATACGCCCTCTTGTCGCGCTTTATGCGTCTGTATATCGTGCTCCAGTGATATCAAAGGTAAGTTCGTTACCTATTTACTAACAGATTTTTCTCTTCGTTTCACCGTGGTCCGTCCTACCAAAGACGCTGTGAGCTTACTAACCTCGACTCATTATTGCTTCGCAAATTACAGAAGAGACTATTTTTACTGTTTTAACTTTTTAACAGCCGAAACATACATTCCCCTACTACGCTGAGGCAGCTTAACCACTATTGATGCAACAGTCATCGAGATGTCTTTTTATTTCTTCCTCTGGTACTCACAGTTAGATATCGCCAGTTTTTTTAAGTAAACGCCATATAAATCTGGAATAATCTAACCAGAATCATTAAAATTCAGCAAACCTATCCTTTATTAAAAAGAGTAAGTTAAGCATAGTTCAGTATATTTAAGGGTAAAAAGCATAGCATTTGAAGACACTACTAAAAACGGAACCTAAAATTTTGCAGTTGAAGTATACGTTACTGCAAATAAGTTAGTAACATGGAAAATGGTTATGTAACAGTGAAATCTAGGCACAGTGATCCCGAAGGACCGTTGATTTTCTCTTTCAAATAATAAATCTCATAGTTATCTGTATGCATGTGCAAAGCTTGGTATGATGTAGCAGTGCCTTCCTGTACGAATGAACGGTATTTCTCAAGCAAATATAAACCCAGTTTATGTTTGAAGGTGTCTGTCGTGTCAGCCCGTAGGATGTTCTCCACAATTCCATACCAGGCACCGAAAACTAGTTGTGAAAACGAATGGTGACGAACATCCAGGCGGGATAAGGCTCATCGAAGATATTCCAGTTAAGATAAAGTAATGGATAACATTTTCACATAAAAAGAAAATAGTTTTGTTAGAGTGGGATCTTGGCGCAGTCATCCTGAATGATCAAAGATTACCTATGTCAAATAATAGATACCACCGTCAACTGCCCTCACTGCTCCCACACATTTACACACCGTATGGGCCTAGTAGGACAAATGCGCCTCCACGACAATTTGTGGTAAACAACCGCAGGCTAAGCCACATCAGCACACACCATCTACACTAAAACATAGACAACACCCTCACAATCATCATAATGTACCCGATAAAATCACGGTGTCCTAGAAACCGTGGCTTGGAAGGCTGCCAATCTGACGCTTACACCAGACCACTCCGTCGGCCCAGTGTATGTGCTATGTGTGTCGAGTGGCTGACCAGTGGACTGGGAGTCAGACGGCGATGGCTCCTCCATATCCCCTGAGTAAGTAAATCCTGGTGTGTGCGTTATGGGGGCCAGGTCGTGCTGTGGCGCGCGCGAAGACGGCTACGCCGACCCCTCAGCCAATGCGCCCACTCCCACTTCAGACAACTGAATGGCTAGGAAGATAGTCTGACTGTGGGGGTGGAGGAGAGTTAGGTCAAAAGCTCAGCGCATTTTCCTCACCATAAACAATCGAACGCGCTTGAAACTATCACGGTGCGCTAAAAGCCGTGGCTCGGAAGGTTGCCAACTAACGGGATAACTCGGACCGCGTGGTCAGCCCAATGTGTGTTTTATGTGGAGTGGCTGACTGGCGGACTGAGAGTCAGGCTGCAAT
This sequence comes from Schistocephalus solidus, assembly GCA_017591395.1. NCBI lineage: Eukaryota > Metazoa > Platyhelminthes > Cestoda > Diphyllobothriidea > Diphyllobothriidae > Schistocephalus > Schistocephalus solidus. The sequence goes on along the minus strand of WEDG01002832.1, from coordinate 5,254 downwards.
GGCTCCTTCTTAATGTGGCCTTTATGACACTCCTTCTCCGTGGGATCCGAGTCAGGTGTGGTGGTACAACCAGGGGCGGCTCCGGCCAAGCCAGCCACCTGCGCCCTCTCCCATCTCCGGTCTTCTTGACTCTGTCACAACACCGGACTCAGGTGGGGGAGAAGAAGAGAGTGCGGTAGCTGCAGCGCAAGGCTAATATCACTTAAAACTAATTCATGCGCAAGTAACCGTTCCTGCACCACCTGGTGTGGAGCATACGGTGGACCTCGTCGAAATTGACGGTCGAACTGTCAGTATGTATGTGCAAGGCTTTGTTATGATGAAGCAGTACCCTCCTGTACGAATGAACGGTGTTTTTAAAGCAAATATAAATCCAGTTTGTGTTTGAATATATCTGTCATATCCGCCCGTATGACATTCTCTGCGAGTCCGTTGCGGGCACCGACAACTCGCTGCGAAAACGAGTGGCTACGAGCATCCAGGTGGGATAATTTTCCTCGAACTTCAAGATAATTACCACACAGGTTAGTTGTTGTGACCAATGAAAATGTCTTCGAAGTGTAGAGTCAGTGCTGATTCCTCACGAACCATTACGTCTGTATGAAATCGCCTCAAATCTGCCTACACTCAAGCGGGAAAAGGTTAAGAGCGTCAAGTCTGCATTTGCATGATAAAGAATTTAGACCCTTCATGACCTTTGCTGTCCTCCTTTGAACCCTTTCCAGCAGTAATTTAATATTATTTCAACGACGGTCGCCACACCTGAAATCGATATTTCAGGTGTGAATGAATAAACGTTCCGTATATTTTTCCAAATATTTCCTTATAAATATCTACTAAAGTTCTATTAATGACAAACAGGAAATTGGATGTCTGTTTGACCCCTCCGATACATTGAGCAGAGGGCTTTAGGGAAGACGAAATGGGATTCTTAGGTCCTTTTGTTCGGATGCAGTTGAAAGGCACCCTCCGTCAGGGAAGTTTTGATGGGAGTCACCCATCGCGCTCGTCTTCTTTGTTTTGAGCCCCAGTGCGACACATTTCTTAAATTTGAACTTCGTCTGCCGGTTATCGGATGACTCAGATAAGCGGACTCCCGTGCTGTTCAATCCAATCATACAATCCTTGACATAGAGTAAGAAAACAAATGGCCATGAAAAGAGCCCTGAGGTACATAACTCACAACCGGTTCGAAAATTGTCACTAGTTTTCTACATTCACGACACCTTTCACGAACTTCGGGTGGTGACTCGGTAGGATTTCTCTTCCGCTCTGATGGCATGCGCGGACTATGAACCTTGTGACAGGTTTTATGCAGAGGACAATGGTGCTGGCTCTGCAGTCCATAATCGGCTAATTCCTTAGCTGACAACGAACAACCGTTCGCTAACATACTTTTATCTCGTGCAGAATACCGGATCTACAACACTGAAGGAAGAATGAATACACCGCGCACCTGCGTTAACCCTTTGCCATCCCGAACTTAAATTGTAAAACGGGCTGCAGTTTTTTCTCCTGCAAAAAACAAGAGAGAACCTTTAGGAGAATTTTTTACTGTCAGCTCGATCCTCTGCTGTATGTCTCTTTTGACCTGGCCTGTAAACTGGCCTTAAAAAATAGATAAATAGCTTCAAACCAGTCAGTCGCACAAGATTTTCTTGCAAAATTTATGTAGAAGAAAATCAAAGCGGAACTGATGGAGTATATTGAAGATAAAAACTTGCTTAGTTCAAATCAACTTGGATTTAGAAATGCTCGATCCAGCCTCACGAACCTGCTCACATCCATGGAAACCTGGCTGAAATCATTCGAAATGGGTTTTCAGTTGATGCGGTCTATATGTCTTCAGCAAAGCCTTTGATAATGTCCCACACGAACGCGTGATATCGAAGCCGTGTAAAAACCGTGACAGGCAACCTACTCAAATCGTTGGCTGACCTTCTCACAGGCAGGTGTCAACGTGTAGATGTTGATGACGCCAAGTTGCACTGGGAAACAATTAACAGTTGGAACGAGGACATGTTATAAATAGGTTTATTGATATTCCATGTTCGGTCATCGGCTTAAGGTTTGAATGTAACTCTGCCTTTACTTGACTGTAATAAAAATGTCGTTACAGAGGATTTGGGCAAAGCAGAATTGCTTAATTCATTTTTTTTGCCAACCTCTTTACCTTTGAAACTAGCCTCACACCCTCAATCACTTTGCTGTCAAAATCAACTCCATATCGAACGAGCATTAACTTCTCGCCTTCAAATATTCAAATGAAATAGCTCGCCCAAAAAATTCACATTCGGTTGGAACCGATAACATTCTGAAATCACTTATTAAACAGTTAAGACATTTTCCACCGTCACTCAGAAAATTATTCTCATTATTTCTTGAAAACGGTTTCTTCCTCGATTATTGGAAATTTTTTATTATGATTCCAGTTTTCAAGTCTGGTTTCCACTCTGACATTCATAACTATTGCGGTGTTAATAAAACGCCCACTCTTGCTAAACTCATTGAAAAACATTACGGATTTTTGCACAAGTAATCAAATTCTCCACTCGTCCCAACGTGGCTTTTTACTGGATCACTCTTGTGAAAACTGTCATATGTCTTTTCTTGATCTTTTAACCTCTCTTCGAAATGATCATCTACCTGTATTGTTTACCTATTTTTATCTTAGTAAGGCATTCGATAAAGTGCCTCATATACGACTTCTAGCTAAACTAGAGGCTATAGGATTTAGAAGTCCAACTTACTGACTTTATTAGTTCATACCTATCTGATCGAAAACAAAAAGTGTTAGTGGGGTCCTCATACTCAAGTGCTACCTCGATTGTGAGTGGTGTCCTCCAAGGTACCATATTAGGTCCTTTGTTGTTCTTACATTACACAAATGATATTTCATCGATAGTTAAACTTTCTCAATCTTACATTTATGCTGATGACCTCAAATGCATGTATTCCTTCTCTAACCCTACGGTCGCACGATGCATAGAACAAATTCATTTGGATTTAGACGCCCTTTCGGCCTGGAGCTCCACGTGACTAATGGAATGCTCACCTTCTAAATGTCGCTAAATGTGCTTTCGGCCTGTAAGGCTGTCGCAGCCTGTTATTTTTAAAGTTTGCCCTATGACTGAATGTTTCTCAATCAAGGACCTGGGCCTAAGCTACACCAATAAATTAGAACTAACGCCATATGCCGATAGAATTAAGCCAAAGCTGCTCAGATTTATGGCTTTATTTCTTATAATTTCTGCCTTCCTGAAAATAAATGAAGACCTTATCGTATGTTCATGCTTTCCATTCTTGAATTTCAATATTAATTCTTCGGTTTAATGAACGAATCTAGAGGTTCAAAAATTGAAAATGAATATCCGACTATTTCAAATACTTCCTGCTCAACTAGATGCAAGCTGACGAAGTTAAAATTTCTTTGGGTCAGGAGACTGGAAGCAGGCTTTTGTCTCCTTTTTCGACTTAATAATAGCTCAACTCTCCCCAAGCTTTCTGACATTACCCCCGTTAGTCTTCCTAATAATCTCAGAAATTCTGCACTAATTATACCTCCTCCTGCATCCTCCACATATAAACGCTCTCTATTCTTTGTTTCTAGGTATAGCTTTCTTTGAAATAATTTGCTAATTGAAATCAGGTCATTAACTGGTCTATCTGCATTCAAGCGAAGACTGCACATTTACCTCAACACTGATTCTTTAAACCTTTTATTTTCCTCATCTTTTCTGAACAGCTTTCTCCATGACTCGGAGAAAGAACAATCGGAATAAATAAATAAATTGTATATTTAAGGCCCCGAGGGCCCATCATTACAAACGTAGTATTGCGGTGTAAATAAATAGAAAAAGTGGATAATTGCTGCACTCTGTGAGCAGTCATATGAGCAGCAGAAATGTGTAGTATGGTAAGCATATCAGATTCAGAACGATTTGTCATTTTAAAAAACGAGTCAACAATCCTTGGCATATACGGTTGGAGCTCAACATGGCTAATGGAGTTCTCACCTTCTTAGTGTCGCTACACGAGTTTTGGGCCTGTAAGTCTATCGTTACTGCATATTTGTAAAGGTTGTCCTATGACTGAAGGTTTCTCCATCAAGAACTTGGGCTTAAGCTACACCAATAAATTAGATCTTTCGCCTCATGCCGATAGACTTAGAGCAAAAGCTGCTCAGATTTGCGGCTTTATTTCTTATAATTTTTACCTTTCTGAAATTAAATTAGGACTTTATCGCGTGTTTGTACTTCCCATTCTTTAATTTTGCTGTCCTTTCTTCGGTTTAATGAACGACACAAGCCATTCAAAAAAACTGAAAAATTTCCAAAGACATTTTCACAAAAACTCTCGTGTCCGACTTATTCAAATACTTCCTGCTCAACCAGATACCAGCTGACGAAGCTAAACTTTCTTTGGGTCAGGAGACTGCAAGCAGGCTTTTGTCTCCTTTTACAAATAATTAATAGCTCAAATCTCCCCAAGCTTTCTATCACTGCCCCGTTAGTCTTCCTTATAACCTAAGAAATTATGCACTAATTATACCTTCTCCTGCATCCTCCACGTGCAAACGCACTCTATTGTTTGCATCTAGGTTTGGCTTTCTTTGGAATAACTTGCCTATTAAATTTAGGTCGTTTACTAGTCTATCTGCATTCAAGCGAAAACTGAACATTTATCTTAACACTGATTCTATTAAACTTTTATTTTCCTCATCGTTTCCGATCAGCTTTCTCCATGACTTGGTGAATGAACCCTCGGGAATTTAAGTGCCCCTCTCGAAAATATTTTTTTCTCTACGTCGATTCCTCCATGAACCATCAAAATATGAAATCATTCGGATGTTCACATCTGAACGTTTACAGTCTAAAATGCTGCCATTTTGTTGGATACTTACCATCACCCGAATTCAATCATAGATCCGAAGATGCTGAGGCCCCAAGTTCATTGATGCCTTTTAATGAGATAATGTTTCATGTGCCACGGGTATAAAGAACGAACCATTTCGACGTTCCATTATCTTATTTTAAAATGCATCTGCAGTATTAGCCTACCCTACCATCTTACCTTATTTTTTTCTAAGCAGTTTTTCTCCTACCCTCTATTCGAAAATGGAGGCCTATTGAACTCTGCCTCCATTTTCAAGGTGGGTTTTTGTTTACTGCTTGTTTTATAGTTCACTATTAATTTCAAATAATCGCTAACTGTTGACCTTAACAAGTTCTGCCCACATTTTTAAATATTTGAA